>JBAMNC010001154.1:0-244697 GCA_037902135.1 Cetoscarus ocellatus
AAAAATCACTATTTTTAATGTTTCCATGGTACATTTGTCACCTTTTCTCCATTCATGTTTTTTTTTGTTGTTATTTTAAATTGACTGTGGGCCACGCTGAGGGAGTAGGAGGGCTGTGTGTGGCCCCTGGCCACCAGCTATCCACCCCTGCACTAAATAATGAAACTACTTTAGTCCCTTCTTTTTCAATGTTTTCACTTTTTTGCTAAAAGCAGAACAAGTGAAGCCTGGCACACACTAACAGGTCTTAAAAATCTTGCCAATTCTCCCCAAAAAATTAAAAAATAAATCTAATTTGTGTGCCAGGCCTGACGTTACAACCAGTCTTGCACTCTGTAAGCTCAAAATCTTTCAATGTCAAACATCTCATAAGAGCAAACAAGCTCAAAGTCACCAGCTGTTAGCTCCTTTGACCGTCTACTGTGGATGCAGTTTTGGTCAAACTCCTCTGCGTGTCAGTTTTATGATTGTTTGTCCTACAGCACACGTATAACTCTTGTGTTGTGACCACAGATCAACATGTTGCTCCTCCATCGCCGTCATTGTTGTTTGTTGTTGCCTGCCTCAGTCGTCTGTCTTCTTGATGCCGTTGTTCTGTTCCAGTGGTATTTACTTATTGAGCATTTAAAATGAACCAAAAAGAGACCTTACCAAATCAAATTAAATGAGGTTGTCTCTAAAGTGTGGCTCGGTTATGGTGCCTTGTTGTCTGTCTTTAATTTGCGAAACATTTACTGCTGGAGGGAGCAGATTGCTCTGCTCTTAAGAATGCAATATATCCTGTAATATTCTCATTATTACGAGTGCATTTGGCTCTTAAAGCTCTTCTGCTGTGTGAAAGACTATAATTTAAACCATTATTTTTAATGCTAAGGCAACTATTAAAGTATAATCTTAAGATTGAAGGTTAGAACTGTAATAACAAAGCTGCTGCTGTTATAGTTTTCCTTTCTCTCTGCTCTTGCTCTTTTGTCTCATTCTCCCTCTCACTTTCTCTTTCTCTCTCCTACCTGTCAGTCGACCCCCCCTCTGTTGAAGCTCATTTCGCTGACAGCCGCTCGCTCAGCTGTCAGCTCCGTCTGTCCGTCTGCTCCGAGGCTCCCTGCAGGTCGTCACCATCTCCTGTTTTTCAGACATTTTTTACCGTTCCTCCTCAGCGGGCAGACTGCTTTCTATTTTTAGAACAGATTCATCCTGTTGTTAAATAATGTGGAAACATGGAAACAGAAATGGGTTGGGAGCTGAGGAATCAATGCAGAAATGAATCTGTGCTGCGGCTGTTTATCAATTTTTGTATTTCTGGAGTTAAAAGTCGATCACGGTGATTAAAAACCTCGATATGCTACATTTTCTTGACTTTAATGAGCTGTACAGTTTTCTTGAATTGACCAAAAAGAATGACACAAAGTGGTGATTATGTGGTTTTAAAGCCCTTTAGGTTTGAAGCCCTCATAAATAAAATAAAGTTGCTGAAGTTTGGGTTCAAATGACTCCAGCTGGACCTGAAAGAACAGCTGACAACGTCCTGAAGCAATAGGCTGACTTTGACCTCCATCTGGTGCAGTTTCAGCACACGGTGTGTGTCTTTTCCCCAAAAAATGAGTGTAGTTCTTGTTTTAAGGACTTAAAAGTAAATGCAGTAGATGGTAGGAAAAAAGAAAAAGGTAATGGTTGTAACCAGAATAGTTCACTTTTGTTTAATTCCGCGCAAATAAAACAATACAGATGAGAGTTTGATATGTTGGAGATATTGTTTGATTTGACCAATTTTGGCTCCGGATGCCAGGGTCCACTGTCCGACCTGTTTGGGGCGTCGGGGGGGGGCTAATTGGACAAATCAGCTCTGATGGGAGGTCCCCACCTGATGATGTAGCGGAGCTGGAGGGCTGGTGGTTGGGCTGGAGTAGATAGCATTGACATTGTCACTGCCTGGAGCTTGCATGTACAGAGGCTGGGTCAGTTGAAGGTGATGCTGTGGAAGCTGATTAGGAAACTCTTCAGATATGTATGCAGCTGCTGGTGGGGTCAGGGGTCTCTTCACTGAGGGCTTTTCCTATCATAAGGGCACAAGAACCTTGTGTTTCTTTTAAATGGAGGTGCACCCTGAATTATATCAAACAATGTAGAATTATAATCTCTTGCTTGACAATCATTCAGAGATAAATTCTCCCGTGGTCAATAAACATGTGAGTGCTCGTGGTAATAACTGTAACAATCTATTTAAGACTCATTAGACCTGCATTTGTATGAAAAAATTGAATCAGCATTAACTTAAACATCGACCATATCAACAATATTGTTCTTTGCCACGTTTAAGAACTGTTAATATTTCCCAGCAGGTCGTCGCTCCTCTGACTCTCCTCCTGCTTCCTGTTCGTGCCTCCCACGTTAATCCTTTCCGCTTAAACAACACGTTTAGCTCCTGATTTGCATTTGAAGGCATCGTGCTCATGACAAGTGTTTGAACCCTGACACACCTTTGGGGTGATGTGAGTGTGTGTGCGAGTGTGTGAGTGTGTGTGTCTATATTTAGAGCCGGCGTGAAGCCTGAATCAGCAGAAGGCCAAAGAGCTCGAAGGCCAGGTGGTGGAGAGACAAAGACAGACAGAGAAACAGGAACTGAAGAGTGTGTTTAAATGTGTGAATGTGAGGTTATTCAGGTTAATTCATTTTATTTCAGGGCTGCAGTTCATTATACAGACGGTAGAATATAAAAAAGAACTCAAACAGGCCGTTAAAACAGATTATTATAATAAATGTAAATTAAGTGACCTCAGGATTATGAGGCTTTTTCTGTCTTTTCTTTTGCTTGAACATTCCTCTTAAATAAACTGATGGATTTTAAACCTTAAATCATAAATGCAGCTTCAATGATGTGAAAGCTATCTTTTACCATTAATTCAAGTCTAATCAAGCTTTACACAAGGCAGCATAATGTGTTTTATATTCATTTGATTAATCTTTCTTTACATTATTTAATGTTGTCTCATGAAATTTCACAAAAACAGCAGGTCACAGTGTACTCTATATGTTATATTATTTATAACGGCCCAACATGATTTATTAGGAATGCACAATATCATTGAAATAATGTTATTATCTGCATATAATAATGTAAAGATTCTAGTTAACCCAACAAAAGTGCTTTTATTTGAAGTCAGTCTGCCAAGGTTTTGCTAAAGATGGAGTCTCATTTTTTCTTATTATTGGATGAGATAATAATTTAAAAGGAATTAGAGCCTCGGGGTGCAGATAACTGAGAGGTTTGCTTTTTACTTCATGTGCAAAGATCTGTGGCAGGACTGGGTTCAGATCTGTACTGTGGCCTTGCTGCATATTAGGGCTGGGCAAAATGTTAATTCAATAGATTAATTTTCAATATTTTGAAGATTAAAAAGATTTCCTTGACTTATTCTTCCTTTTATTCTGCTCCCATGGACTCCTTGAGTGAAAACTATCCCCACCTCAACAGTTTGTTAGTTGTGGAAGAGATGCAGAAAATTTTGACTGCTTAAACAATGGTTGTCCTTGCTATTTTTGCACAGACACATTTCTAGGCTTTTATTTGTTTTTATTCAAAAGCAAATAGTGGTTAGAAAGTTCGTTGCTGATATATCGTAAAAACAGTGCAGTTTACATCGTGAGTGTAGACAAGCCTGCCTACGTCCAATCTACATAAAATTCTTTTGATTACAATATTGCACTTTAATTCAAAATCCCAGGTTAGACCAAAGATATGCAACTCACTGAGACAGAACGATGTGGGGGACAGTCATCAAGATGGCTGATGTTGTTTCCTGGAATTCAGTTTGTCAAATCAAAGTCACAACCAATCAGAGCCATTAGGCCATGAAAGAACATGTGTTAACAAGATACACTGTACATAGTCTGCAGTGGATGTTTGTCAGTGGTTATGGCTCACCTGTCCCTGAGAAGTGCAGCTCTAATTATCAGTTTTTATCACTGTGTTAAATGCAGTTCAATCTGCAGAGTTTTGAGAGGCAGTACACTCTCATAAAATCACAAACTGGAGGAAATTGCCAAAATATTAAAGCAAGACTTGTTTTATGTCAGTTGAAGTTGAAAAGCAACTATATTGATTGAAATCAGAATTGATCAGTGATTTTATTTTTCGGCCCTACTGCATGTCTTCCCCTCTCTCCTGCCCTCTTTCCAACTCTGTCCTTGTCTCCAATAAAGGACAGAAAAGCCGATCTTGATGGAGGGATTTTCTTTAAACTTTGCACAAATGTTCACGTTGACTGGAGGATGAGTTGATTCCATTCTGAAGGTTAAAGGTCAAGGTCAAAAACATCCCCCAGTCCCTCTTCATGACCTGCCAGTTCTGGTTGGAAGTTAAATGCTGCCTTCAGTCATAATTTAGATTTTTTTCTGAGTGACTGGAAGAGAGTTTGGTGTGTAATTTGGTAGATTTGATTCAGATTTGAGTGTTTTTGTTTTTTGTTTGTGTTGTTGCACAGTCTCTGCTGACTGACAGATTAAACCAATCCATTAAATTAAAGTTTTGAACATGAGCTCCACAGTTGCAGACTTCTTTGTAGGAAAATAAAATACTCATCAGATTTTTCTTCTCATATTTGTGGTCTCAGTCCCTTTTCCCTGAGGCTCCCCAAACATCCACACAAACCATTTTTAGAGCTTGTTTTCTGTCTTTGGTCTGTTTTACTGCCACCGATCAACAGTTAGAGTGACAATTATCACCACAGGACAGAGAGACGCTGCAGAAGTCGAGACCCCCGAGTGTGAGAGTCAAAACCCTCTCACACTCGTGCACACACGGCTCTTTTTGGACTAAGTGAAAAAACTGCTCAGTCGCTGTTTGTGCTTCTTTTCAAGAAAATCCTGCCTGCAGAGAGTTTTTTTTTCCAGTCAGCTGCTTTTAATGCTCACTAGTTTTTAACCCTCATTTAACCGGGTGAGCAGAACAAGAGGCAAGTATTTACAGCCGCAGCAGCCCCAGGGACGTGACTGGGATTAGACTCTCACATAAAGACGCTTGTTTCTTTCTTTAGGAGCGTTTTTAGCTTTTATATTCAACATTTAGCCCCAAACTACAAACACTCATCTGAATGGGACAAAGAGGAAAGCTGTGCTCCCCAAACCGGAAATATTTAACGGATCATGAGGAGATTAACGGCCCTAAAGAAAACCAGAACTATGATTTATTTTTACACAAGTGACGACTTTGAAAACTGTTGGGTTTTCATTTTAATCAGGTGAATATTTTTAACCCATGAAGGCTCTGAAAGTCTCTGAAATAACATTTGAAAGGGGGAAATCTTGTTTTAATTCACTCTAAAACTTGAAGATAAACATTGTTAAAGTGAAATTAAAGATCATTTTCTGCTCAGACTTTGACTGCTTTATTGTTTTATTTATGATCAATCTTGGCTATAATTTGTCACATTTTTGGGCTGAATTAGATTGATTTTAAACTTCCCAAAGAGGAAACTACAGCTTTTTTGACCCCACTGAAGCTTTTTCTGGTACCTGGAGATTGACATGGTCTGGCAAAACTCAAAACAGATATTTAAGATCATTTCTAGTTTTTAACATTCTAGTTATTTTCCAAACATTGGGAAAATATTTATTCAAAAAGGTTTTAGCCCAAAATCAGAACAAATAGACCAACATATGTGCATAATCTTTACAATGCAATTCTGTCTTTTTTTTCTTGCTTCTGCATGAAATCCATTAAAGATGTCATTTAAAGACAAATAGCCATTCAATATTCTACACTTTTTGGACATTTATTGTCAAACTAAGATGATAATGAAGGGATGTATTGGTGGAAAGTTGATTGTGTCTTTGTTTTTGGTCAATGTTTTGGATTAGGATCTTCTTACAGTCAGTTTAGACGACAATGGGAGATTTGTTTGTCATCTCCATTTGAAATACAATCGCTGTGTTATTAATATCTTTGTTTAAAACACTGTTACTGCATACAAAACTGCAAGTCAGTGAACACGGCTGCTTTATAGTGACATGAAGTCATTGGTTTTTGTAATTATAAACCCATGAAGTCCCTCGAATTTGAACAGATGAGTCTAAATCTACACTCTTTCCCCCTTCAGGCCTTGCTGAAGATGGATTGCCAGGGTCTGGTTGCCAGGTTGGTCCTGGATTTCGTCTTGTTGACGACAGCAGTGGAGGTGGCGTCTCGATGGAGGGAGCTGGCCGAGAAACTCGCTCGAGTGTCCCGACAGCAGATGGAGGCTTACGAGGCCCCGCACCGGGACAAGAATGGGCTGCTGGACAACGAGGTGAGGACAGGGAATACTGTGCTCTTGTCATTCCTGATTAGATGAAGAAAGTGTTGTATTTACAAACTTTTGAGACATCTTAAACAAACAGAAGAAACTAATAATGCTGCAAAGTCATGGAGGTAGCTGTGAGCTCTAAAGGGAGTCCAGTCATGTTTGCTAACTTGCTGTATTCTCATAAATCAATTAAACTTGCCTGGTCAATAACTTTTCACATCCTGTCCATTTATGCACAATCAAGAACCTGGTGCTTTTGATAACAAGGTAAACTTAAAAATGTGACCATTACTTGGCATCAAAATATCATGAAGTTAAAATGTCCCGGAATAGATCAAAATGTTCAGATAATGTTGAAATAAAACATCGAAATTAATGTGAATTGATGGGAAAGAGTCTATCAGGAATTAAAGATGAAATAAGCGGTGATTTTAGCATTTAAAGTCAAATTGTAGACAAAGAAGTTATATTATATATTAAGAATGAAGTTAAATGACAAACAAAGTGATTGTCATTATGACTTTATTCTGTAAAGTGACATTATTCTAAATGTTTGGACTTTGTACAGATGCTGTCCCTTTTTACTGAAGAGCCAAACAAAGACATCCGAGCCCTTTCATTACCTCCTCCGAGGAGGTTATGTTTTTGCCTTTGTTTGTCTGTTTGTTAGATTATACAAAAACTACTGGACAGATTTTGCTGAAATTTATAGGAGATGTTACTCATGGCCCAACTTAGAAATAGTTAGATTTTGGTGGTGATCCAGATAACTGCCATTAGCAAACGATTGTTTTTGCTCAATAACTGACTAACTAATAATGATATCAACATGGTTCTGAGTTCTAGGTGTGGGTTTTCAGGGTCGTGAATCATATTATGATGGTAACTTTGTCATGGAACTATTGCTTATAGATGTAACAGCAATATGTGAGCTACCTTGGTGGAGGTTTGAAAGTCGATCTAATCCATTACCTTCTTAAATCCACATCTTGTCCATCTTCTCTTTCTCCGACCCTTCAGTCCATGTGGAAACCAGCCTACGACTTCCTCCTGACGTGGGCGGCCCACGTTGGGGACAGCTACAGAGACGTGATCCAGGAGCTCCACGTCGGCCTGGACAAGATGAGGAACCCCATCACCAAGAGGTGGAAACACTTAACCGGTACGCTCATCTTGGTCAACTGCCTCGACACCCTCAGAAGCTCTGCCTTCTGTCCAACCGGATACGGGGATTTTGCTGTCTGAATATTTCCACAAACTGGGGGTTGTTTTTACAGATATGGGATTGTCTTTGGCGGATTATCGTGGCATTTTAGGATCTATCACATCTTGGTCCAAACACTCGTAGATGGAGTTCTGACTACACTGGAACATTTGTAGTTTTTGTAGTGGACTGTGTTCGGTGAGACATGAAACTTTGGATATGAGGCAGATTTCAGACCTTGGACCATCTTGCTCCAGTAAATCTGACGCTGTGGAATTTCAGGTCAAACTCACCCGTCCTGATCTCTCATTTGGACTCTTGAGTTAGTCTCACGCTTTTTCTTATTGATTTTTGTTAGGCGTCAGACGCTGAAGGAAACTGTTTTAGCTTTTTTTGACCTGGAAAATCTGCCTCTTTCTGTTGGTCTTTTCTTTTCTCCTCACTCTTCTGCTTCTCTTTTCTACCTCACCCTCATTTCTTTGAGTATCTTTCATTATTTTCTCTGTTACCTCTTATTGTTATTCTTTACTTTTTGCCGTTTCTGCTCAATGCTGTCATTTTATTTCCAGTGTTCTGTTCCCATTAAGGCATCTCCCTCAGGACAACATCACAGACCTCAGCCACTGCAGTACACAACCACACAGACTGTGACCTTAAACCAGTTTAACTTTTTATCAAACACCCATAAATCAACAAACTGTGCCCCCAACCACAGACGATGCTTGTTAGCTTAATTAAATGTTAAAAACATTTCCCTACATTACTGACTGGTGTCTCTTTACCGCCTCTCACTCTAATATTTTTGAAAGAAAAGTCAAAGAAGACGTCTTTAAATCCTTGCTCTGAAGAAGTGATTTCATAAAGTCAGAAATTAAAATCATTTTGTCAGTAATTAGCTTGCCAAAAGATGTTAGCCAGAAGCTAACTTTTCACATGACGAGTGAAGTCCACCTAGTAAAGGACGTTACAGTGTTTGTAGATGATAAAGTTCTATTTTTATACCTGCACGACAAAGATTATGGATTATTGACAGTGTTATTCTTCTGTGCTTTAGTTTGGTTCAGAATATCTTTAGTGGAAGTCAATTCTGTTCTATATCGGGGAAAGAAAAAAGAATTTACAGCTCAGATTCTCTGTTTTATGTTCATTTTGTAAAAAACATTTCACCCTCATGGAGCAGAAACTCCCGCTCAATAAAACAAAGGATTTCTATGATTTAGTTGGAGGGCATCATATATTTGCTGGATGATGAATTTGTAAAAACTAACAATTTGATGGCTGTCTAAGAAATATTTATAATGTATTTCTGATTGATAAATTTCAACTATTATGCAAACATGCTTACTGTAAGATAATCTGGCAAACTTTCTCACTCAAAAAATTAACCAAAAGAGCATCGAAATCACACTTCCCTTTTTCTCGGACATCTTCAATGAGCAGCAGAACTCAGAAATTATTATTATTTGTATATTTAAGAGGAGTTTTAAAAGGTTAAGGGTTAGGGTTTAAAAAAAACCCACACAAAATCTCTAGAAAACCCCATTTGTCATGTCTTTAGAAAAGGCTTCAGCATCACAAAATATCACTTAGGGTTTAATTTCTTTATCTAAAGACGTCTTTTCTGTGTTGGACTGTTTCAAATCTTTATTTTTTGATTTATCCAAATATAGTCATGTTTCTGTCTTTCTTCTCATTGTGTTTGTGTCTGCTGCAGTGTGTCTGTTTCTGTTTTGAATTCTAACAGTAAAAGTATGAAGAGTTTATATATATTTGTACCGTACGCTGATGATGAAATAATGATGTGACCAGTCGCAGATCTGAACTCTGTTCAGTGTTTCAGTTCAGAGGGTTTCAATAAAAGTGAAAACCAAGAAAGCGTGTCAAAATTATCATTTTTGTGGGGTTTTTTTTAGAAGTTTTCCTCTGATACGGCACTGAAAAGACCATAAATGTGTTTGATTTTGGATTGAAGAACTATTATTAAAATGTTTTGCATGTTTCAGATCTGCCTGATTTCTAGCTCGTCCGCAACTTCTTCATCAGAAGACTCTAGATCAACTTTTGATGAATGACTTGGAGCTGCAACATCTCACTGCTCCTAACATCGAACTCTTCTCCTGCTTTGGTAAGACAACAAAATCAACTTGAGCTTCCTTATGTCTAACAAATGTTGAACAGAGACACATTTTGGATCTCAGATTTCCAACCTACAGAGGGCTCTTTGGGTCACTGTAACGTCCTATCATTGTTTTGTCAGTAGTTTCAAGTTTGACATACCCAACAAACATCAGTGTTGCTCAACTGGCATGAACTGAGTTCTGCGTGGCCTGACTTTGCTTGATGCAGCTTGTACATCAGCAAAGTTGTTGCGACAGCAGCTTGATAAACTCAGCTTTCAGTTACTCGCTGCTTTGACTTGATTTAACAAGCACTCTCTACGCTGGATTAGTTTTACTTACTTATGTACAATAAAGATGATGCCGTCATAAAACTACACCAAAGATTAAATATCTAAAAGATGCAGCCGAAAGGTGGCAAAATGAGAACAGAAGAGGGCCCAAAACTGAACCTTGAGGGATGCCACTTGCAGAGCAGAACATTTTCTGTTCTTTGGGAAAAGGCAAAACATATTTTACTTTCATAAGATTTATTTTTGATTCTTTCTGAAAGGATAGGACCGTGGATAGACTGGACCTTGTCCCAGAACTCCAGCAAAGGACCTCAGTCTTTGTCCATCGGGCCAAGGATTTCAACACTTGGCTGTTGGTCCTTAACATACCTTAGCTTTAATCTGTGTTATTAAAATATCCAAACCATAAAGAGGTGACTTATTTATCTTTATTATTCCTTATATAACACACAGGTTTGTCGCTGTTCTTGAACATTTTCTTCTTCCCTTGAACTTGTCTGCAGTTCCCGACACCTCAAGCTTAACTAAAGCCATCCAGCATTCACAGTGTTCCTGCTCAGCGGGACGTTCGCTCCTGCAGAGACGCAGCTCAGGGTCCACAGATTACTTCCACCTCTGTGAGTTTGGAGATCACGTCTGGACCGTGATTGTTTCTGCACAAGAGCGTTCATTAAAGCAGACCCACACTGAAAACATCCAAATATCACACATGAGCGCACAGACGATCGTATGTGCTAATGCATGCACACATGACTGCACAGAGAAAGTCCGTCCACGTTCACTTTCCACTCCCAGACACACTCACACATTTTAATGGGCTTTAATTAAAGCAGATAATTATTCAGCCTCAGAGGACGGACCACCTTGACAGCGTTGTCCTCTGTGTCTCGATGAGTAACGTCCACATTCCTGCTCGTCTCTGAGAAACCACACAAAACTCAAAGTGCATTTTTACAGTGAACGAGGCCGTAAACGTCTCGCTTTAGTGAGTTTTAAGTAAGCGTATCTTTAAAGAGGGCACTGTAAATCAGCTCACACTGAGAGGAACAATCACCGAGAACAGGGCCGGGAAATAAATCTATCTTTAAAGACATGAAATTAAAGATTAGATTAGATTTGGAGAACAATAATTGTGTTCATTTTGATTAAATTTATGTTGGTTTGATTGAAACATAGCTCTCAGGTGTAAAAAGATTAAAATCACTTACAGTAATGACCACAAATTATTCTATTTTTTCCCAAATTTTTGTTTTTATTGTTTCCTGAAGACACAAATATGAACATTTCAATTATTACATCAGCCCCTCTCTTGTTTCTAAAAAAGGGGCAGCAGGGGAACAATTATGTAAGATGAGACATAAATCCAACAGGTTAAGTAAAAAACAGACACAGAGAAAAGTTTGAATGAATACGATTATGTATATGTGAATAATATACCCACACAGAGAAATCAAAATACAACAACAAATACATAAATAAATGAACAAAGAAAATAACTGAATAAAATTAAAATACTTGTTAAGATATTTAATTTAAATATTTGGTCAAAATGTGGGATTATTATTTACGTATTTTGTCTTATTTATGGAACATTCATTATTAATGAGGGAAAATAATCAAATTATTACCTTTTTGATGTCATGGTAACAAAAAAACATTCTAAATATCCAACATTAAGTAGTTTATTGTTTTAATTACCTTGAATTGCAGGCAAACCTTTTCCAAGTGTCTAAAATGCACAAATATTTCTGAAAAATGCATTTGCACAATTTAGACAGTGTTCCCACTCTTTTGGTCATAAACATGAAAGATCAGTAAATTTTTGTGATTTTTGACACCAAAAATCATTCAAATCATGGAGTTTTTAAAAAATATTTAAAAAAAATGGTTTGTCCAAGTGTCAAAATACGGAAACATCGCCGTTGTTCTTGTTCAGTTTGGACATTTAAACATTTTAGTCTGCAGTTTTTGATCATTTGAAACAAAAAAATCTTTAAATAGGCTGTTTAAAGTCTCTTGTTTAATGTCAAACAGGTTTTAAATATAATGGGCTCTAATTTCCTGGTGCAGCTTAGGGTGGCGCAGGGTGTGACGGCGCACCAGGGGGAGGTGCCAACAGATTCAGCTTGGCGCAGTGACAATTTCGAGCCAAAAAAACCGCGCGGAAGGTGCGCTCAAAGCCCGCCAGCTCCAACCTGGTCTATTCTCGGTGCAGGCAAGGCGCACTCGGGTCAGTGGTAATTTGGCTGACAGGCGCACAGTGCGCACACGTCACCAAAACCTCACAGGCAGGTATCCAGAGTGTCAGGCACATTTCAATGCAATAAACAATCACAGCAACCACTATTTAATGTAACCGTCTGAACCAGCACATACATTTGTATCTATATTAATTGTCCCGTCACATCTGATGTCAGATCAGAGACGTTTGTCATAACTAACGAGTTCACATCTCTCAGCCAACCACAAACAGCCACATCATCCGATAGGAGTATCCGGCTTCTCTCATCTCATGAAATTAAATAGAAGAGAAAGAAGAGAGAGACGCTCGCTGAATAAATGTAAGTCACTCGGTGTCTTAAGGATTTACCTGTGATTGCCCATATTTCTCTGTTTTAATCTTTATTCTTAACGTGATCTAAAAAGATGGAGTACATTATTAAGGAGGATGAGGAGGAGATATATTTTCACCAAAGGTTCTGCTATTTTGCGATGACAGACCAGGAATGCATGTGGATCACAAGCATGATGAATGGATTAGCCTGCTGCTGTGTTTAAATGTAATTATCACTTAACTTTGTACTCCTATTATGACACAGGAATAGATTACATCTGTCCCGCTAGGTGGTCCACACGGTGACGCGCATCGTGTCCTCCGATGCGCGGCCCGGTGGCCCCTGCGCTCTCCCAGTTGCTGTAAAAGTGACAGCGGCTCTGACCTTCTTCTCCACCGAGGTGAAATTGTCACTGCGCCTCGCCCGCGGCGCATTTAAAGGCGAGGAGAGGCGTTCATTTGATTGGTGAAGATTTCACTGGACTGTGTTAAACCCACTCAGGCCTCCTCTCCTACCTCTCTGCTACTTGCGCCGCTGGGAGAGACGGAGACGTGGGTGCACCTCCCTGCGCCAGACTGCGCCGTGCACGAAACTTGCAAAATACCCTGGACACACCCCGTTGGCGCGGCGCAGGGCAGATGCACCCCGCCTGCGCCTGGTCTTGGCGCAACTCAGGGTGGCGCAGCCTGGCGCACCCCGCGCAGTGGTAATTTTGTCCGGTGCACCGCCGTGTGCAGCCAATTTGGCAATTTGGTAGACCGGCTGCACCGAGATGGGTGTGACGGCGCACCAGGGGGAGGTGTCGACAGATTCAGCTTGGCGCAGTATGGAGCTAAATCCAGGCCAAAAGTATTGTAATTTGAAAAAAAGAAAAGATTGAAAAAATACATTTTGAAACTAAAAGTTTAAGGTGTGTTTTTGATTTTTTTCACATAAAAACGTCTTTCTGGATGACCCGACGTCTCAAAAGTGACACAGTATTATGCCATTTAGCCTAATTTCCACTGCAGCTTATCTGTAGAGAACATTTCTTACCTGTGTGCCTGCACCTGCAGGTTGCCCCGGTGGAGAGGAGAGGACACCGCGATGCTGCGCTGTGTTCATGGTCTTGTGTGGATTTGGGACACATCGTTTCTTTAGTTATAGGTGTTAAACTCAACAATCGGGCATATTTTCCAGTTTTTATTCATCAAAAATGACCAAGAGTTGTCTCGAATTACTTGTAAAAGGTATATTTGTCCTGAGCATCACTTTATTTACAGCTATCAAGAAAATAAAGTGTAGAGAAAGTGTTGAGTCAGAATATATCGAAGTGCCCACGTTTCCTGAAGGCAACATCATTTGAGGATGCTTTGCTAGGCTGTCACTCAAAATCCCACACCCCTCTCCCCTCTCAGTCGAGGCCACGCCCCCCACACCAGAACAGGCCAAAAGATCTGAAAGTGAAAAAAAAAAATCTGAAACCAACATTTCAGTGTAAAAAATGAAAATAAATTATTTGATCAAAATAGTTACAGAGCTGAATTAAAACTATGTTTAAACTGAAAAAAGCTATCTTCCTGGGCACACCCCGTTGGCGCGGTGCAGTGAAGGTGCGCCCTGCCTGCACCTGGTCTACGAAAAAAATCTTCACCAATCAAATGAACGCCTCTCCTCGCCTTTAAATGCGCTGCGGGCGAGGCGCAGTGACAATTTCACCTCGGTGGAGAAGAAGGTCAGAGCCGCTGTCACTTTTACAGCAACTGGGAGAGCGCAGGGGCCACCGGGCCGCGCATCGGAGGACACGATGCGCATCACCGTGTGGACCACCTCGCGGGACAGATGTAATCTATTCCTGTGTCACAAATACGAGTACCAAATTAAGTGATAATTACATTTAAACACAGCAGCAGGCTAATCCATTCATCATGCTTGTGATCCACCTGCATTCCTGCTCTGTCATCACCAAATAGCAGAACCTTTGGTGAAAATATATCTCCTCCTCATCCTCCAAACGTCTCTGATCTGACATCAGATGTGACGGGACAATTAATATAGATACAAATGTATGTGCTGGTTCAGACGGTTACATTAAATAGTGGTTGCTGTGATTGTTTATTGCATTGAAATGTGCCTGACACTCTGGACACCTGCCTGTGAGGTTATGGTGACGTGTGCGCACTGTACGCCTGTCAGCCAAATTACCACTGACCGGGGTGCGCCGAGAATAGACCAGGTTGGAGCTGGCGGGCTTTCAGCGCACCTTCCGCGCGGTTTTTTGGCACGAAATTGTCACTGCGCCAAGCTGCTGCAGCACCCCCTAACGAAATGTAGTGTTATGCCGCCGTGCCGTCAATAGACATGATTTATCAACTGCTGTATTGTATTGAAATACCAGTTTTACTTAGGCTGTATCATGTTATGCCATCATTAATCCTGTTAGGCCTGCACATGTGTTCATCATGTGTTTTTTTATGCTGCCGCTGAGCAGTCTGCATTTGTGTGGTGATTTTAATGTAATGTTGATGGTCAGCACCACGGTCAGCACAAGAGCACTCAAAATCGAGAAGCAGATCTCGTTGGCACCTGTGTGTGTGTGTGTGTGTGTGTGTGTGTGTGTGTGTGTGTACAGGTGAGTGTGTCATATCCTCAAATTCCACATAAGGCGAAAGCGCCGCGGTCTTGAATCGTACTGCGGAGCACTTCGCTCCCACTCTAGTCGATCGATCAGAGCAATTCCACTGCGCGCGCTCCGGCGCTGGCGCGTCGCTGAAGCGCCGGCGCGCGTCACAGCGCTGGAGATTCACTTCAGGTCTATTTTCTGCGCGGCCGCTTCCAAACCGTCATTACTTCACAGCCGGAGGTACGAGCATCAGGTCAACGGTTGGTCAGAGGGTCCCAGAGGCAACACGACTCCATGGACGAAGAAAAGTGAATGTAGAGGTGCAGAAATAGCCTATATAAGATTATATATGACACATAGGCGCAAATCCCGGGGGGACGCAGGGGACATGTCCCCCCTTCCACAAAGATGTCCCCGCCAAAAGTCTGGTTCAAATAAGATTTTTCTAGTCGTACAGTAACGTGTTTTGACGGTACAATACAAGTAACGCTACTTAAAAACACATTGTCAGACAATTTTAACTGTTAAAGATAACCCCTCCCCTCACAATGGTTTGGTCCAAACTGTTTGTCCCGATGACCGCGTAGCTGCTGCTGCAGAGCCGTGTACACACAGAGGCAGGCGGACGGAGCGGTGGTGATCGGACGAAGTAAGTGTATGAAAACACAGAATGGTTGATAAGTTGTTTATCACTCCACTTGTTCAACAAGCAGAACACGAGAAGCAAAATAACAACTCCTGTGTTCGGAGTCTGCCTGCATGTTTTAAATGAACACAGCACGCAGCTAATAGGGTGTTTATTTTTAAGCTGAAATGAAATTAGCACTGTATGTAGCACATCTTTTCATCTTAGTTAGTAATGAATCTGTGAACTGTCCAGAGTTTTTCTCTGCTGCTGGCTCCAAACAGCCTCTCCTCTCTGCCTGATGCAACAGACTGTGACAGTCAGAGAGAACAATGACTTACATTTATTATTTAATTTAACTATGCAAGACATTTGAGAAAGTATCGATAAAACACTACAGCAAAAATATAGCATTTATTTTAATGTCCCCCCCCCCCAAGAATAACTCTGTGAAATTTTACTGTTTATTGTCCCCCCCCCAACATTGAAGAGGGATTTTCGCCACTGATATGACGCCAAACATCCTTTCTCCAAGGATATAGGCAGATAGAAGTGAAATAAATCACGAAGCTGTGTGGTTGGGACCAGCAAAGCGACCTTAGAGAAGCGAAGTGAGGTGTTGTTTATTTCTTTTCTCAGTTTATAACATGTTTTGTTATCGTGTGACATCGCTATTCACACGAGAGCTTGTGTCTCTCCGGGGATCAGCCCTCCCCCTTTGGGACGGTGCGCCGCGGCGCATCCAGTGGGATTTGTCAGTCGGAGCAAGACCGCGGCTCAGCACGGCGCTGCGGGGCGCTGTTGTGGAATTTGGGGGTTAGGCCTGGCACCTGTGCCTGTGTGTGTGGGGTGTATTGTCCCTGAGCAGCAACTCATTTTGCATTCTAGTAATTTGACAGTGTTTTACTCTACTGTAGTTATATAGGCTATGCACAGTCAGCGTCAATCCTGGCTAACCCCCTTCTTTTTTTTCACAGCACCCCCCGTTGAAAATAAGTTCCCGCGGCTATGGTCACACCCATCTCAGCGCATCCGGTCTACCAGATTTACCAAACTGGCTGCGCACGGCGGTGCGCCGGACAAAATGACCACTGCGATTTTTATAAGATGTCAAAATGTGAAGTTCAGTCCGTATTTCCCAGCCTTAACGTGAGACTAAAAAAAGATTTAAAACTGTCAAACCCACAGGGATGAAGGAGGGATCAGAGTGTGCTCAGCAGCTTTAAAACTGCTCCCCAAGTGCTTTAACAAGACAGACTAAATTTGAAAGACTCACCTCGTTCTTCAATCTTAGAGCACAGCTCATTTAAGGTCCTGTAATCAGAACATCAAGAGTATCATTCTGATCATCTTTCTGTCTATAACATCAGACAAAGCCCTCTTTTCCATGCTGCTCTATTTCCCGTGTGAATTCACACCAGGCTGTCCGTCGTCCTCGTTCTTTTGAAAGTGTGGGACAGGTGGTGAGATGAAAAGCCTCATGTTGAGCCGTCGGTCTGTTTTATCTGGAGGACGAGCAGAAAGGGGTCCAGGTGGGGCGTCTTTCACCTGGTGGACCTGCAGAATATGAAGGGCCTTTCAAAGATGAAAAGATGAAAAATAAAACTCCCCGTGTCTGATTTTTTTATTTCACGACTCGCTGCTCCTTGTCCTCCATTATTTCTACTTCTGCTGCTTCATTGCATTTCAGTGGCAAACACTCCAGCTCTTACGTTAATGTCTGAATCATTGATTGGATATATTCAGTCCTGTGTCATGTTCACAAATTACCCAGTGCTTCTGGGTTAATGCAGTGATGTGACAGTTTATAATGAGTAGTTTCTAAGTTCACGTTCCTCTTCAGCTCAGTCTGACATTCTACAGGTGTTGGGTTTCTGTGATGATACCGAGCCAGAAACTCGTACATCTACTCATTAAACATTTCTGATGCTGAACTTGTTGCATCTTGGTCAGCTTGTAGGCCGGTCAGTGTTTGAGAAGTGAGGCGAAGTTCGGCCGTGGCTGGTATTCATTGATACTTTGGGCCCTTATTTCCTGGCGCAACTCAGGGTAATTTAATTAATTTGGCAAGGCTGCGCCGAGATGGGTGTGACGGCGCACCAGGGGGAGGTGTAGACAGATTCATCTTGGCGCAGTGACAATTTCGTGCCAAAAAAACCGCGCGGAAGGTGCGCTGAAAGCCCGCCAGCTCCAACCTGGTCTATTCTCAGCGACGAGGCGCATCCGGGGCAGTGGTAATTTGGCTGACAGGCGCACAGTGCGCACACGTCACCAAAACCTCACAGGCAGGTATCCAGAGTGTCAGGCACATTTCAATGCAAAAAACAATCACAGCAACCACTATTTAATGTAACCGTCTGAACCAGCACATACATTTGTATCTATATTAATTGTCCCGTCACATCTGATGTCAGATCAGAGACGTTTGTCATAACTAACGAGTTCACATCTCTCAGCCAACCACAAACAGCCACATCATCCGATACGGAGTATCCGGCTTCTCTCATCTCATGAAATTAAATAGAAAAGAAAGAAGAGAAACGCTCACTGAATAAATGTAAGTCACTCGGTGTCTTACGGATTTACCTGTGATTGCCCATATTTCTCTGTTTTATTCGGCGCAGCCGGTCTACCAAATGTGGCCGCGCACAGCGGTGCGCCAGACGACATTACCACTGTTCGGGGTGAGCACACTGTCACTCCGCCAAGCTGAAACTGTCAACACCTCCCCCTGGTGCGCTGCCACACCCATCTCAGCGCAGCCTGTCTACCACATGGCCGCGCACGGTGGTGGGGAGGAAATTACCCCTGCGCAGGATGCGCCACCCTGCGCTGCGCCAGGAAATTAGGGCCCTTGGGGCTCTAATTTCATAGACCAGGCGAAGGCGGGGCGCACCTGCCCTCGCCGCGCCAACGGGGTGTGTCCAGGGCATTTTGCAAGTTTCGTGCACGGCGCAGTCTGGCGCAGGGAGGCGCATCCACGCCTCCCTCTCTCCCAGCGGCACAAGTAGCAGAGAGGGAGGAGAGGAGGCGTGAGTGGGTTTAACACAGCCGAGTGTGATCTTCACCAATCAAATGAACGCCTCTCCTCGCCTTTAAATGCACCGCGGGCGAGGCGCAGTGACAATTTCACCTCCTGGCGAAGAAGGTCAGAGCCGCTGTCACTTTTACAGCAACTGGGAGAGCGCAGGGGCCACCGGGCCGCGCATCGGAGGACACGATGCGCGTCCATGTGGACCACCTCCCGGGACAGATGTAATCTGTTCCTGTGTCATAATAGGAGTACAAAATTAAGTGATAATTACATTTAAACACAGCAGCAGGCTAATCCATTCATCATGCTTATGATCCACCTGCATTCCTGGTCTGTCATCGCCAAATAGCAGAACCTTAGGTGAAAATATATCTCCTCCTCATCCTCCTTACAATAATGTTCTCCATCTTTTTAGATCACGTTAAGAATAAAGATTAAAACAGAGAAATATGGGCAATCACAGGTAAATCCTTAAGACACCGAGTGACTTACATTTATTCAGCGAGCGTCTCTCTCTTTTTTCTTTTCTTTTGAATTTCATGAGATGAGAGAAGCCGGATACTCCGTATCAGATGATGTGGCTGTTTGTGGTTGGCTGAGAGATGTGAACTCGTTAGTTATGACAAACGTCTCTGATCTGACATCAGATGTGACGGGACAATTAATATAGGTACAAATGTATATGCTGGTGCAGACGGTTGCACCTCCCCCTGGTCTACCAAATTGCCAAATTGGCTGCGCACGATGGTGCGCCGGACAAAATTACCACTGCGCGGCGAGGCCAGCGCTACGCAGGGGCAAGAGGGGGCACCGCCCCCTCAAATAAATGTTTTGCCCCCTCAAATCAAAATTTTAGAAGTTGAGAAAGCACATTTCAATAAACCTACAAAAGTAAAAGGCTATATAAGTTGACAAACGTAAATGCAGGTGCAGAAAAAATCCTCCTATAAACGGACAAGATACAGTATCTGCTTCCTCTCCTTTCTCTGTCACTCCGTTGTATCTTCACAGGCTGACAGACCGCGGCGCGACACTTTCGCGTTATGTGGAATTTGGGGGTTAAAGGCAGTGGACGTGGACACTCATCTCTGTGCCTGTGTGACTGAGAAACGCCCCATGAACAGGAGAAAGGACTGAACCAATATATATGTTATATTTAACGTTACTTTGTTTTTTTGTTATTGTTGTTGTTAATTATTAATTAGACTATTAATTACCTCACAGTCACTAAGAGGAATTTGGCTGAGCTTCGCTGCTTCTTCCGCTCCGTGCTGAAACCTGACACCACAGTCAGGCGCCGGCTCATTTGCTTACTAACAGCTGATTGGATGATTACTGAGGGCTGTGTGTGTGCGTATGTGTGCGTTTGTTTGCGTGTGCTGGGGCGGGCCTGCAGCTATGGTGGCCCTGAATTGCAAACCACAACAGCAAAAAACTAAACACATTAAGATTAAGCTACCAGAAGAGGTAGGTACCAGACAATTGGACTTGAGTCATAGGGACTCGGACTCCAGTCGCTAATTTGACGACTTGCGACTCGGACTCGGACCCGCCAGGTAAAGACTCGGGACTCGGCTCGGACTCGGGAGACTATGACTCCAGACTCGACTTGACTTTAGACAACATGACTCAGAAAAATTGTAGCATATGTTTTTCTTTCACGTGGATATCATATCATTCTAGCATGATCAGAGCGCTCTGCGCGCGCCTCGCTCTCTATCAGGTTCGGACAGGCTCCGTATTTTTTCATGTAAGCCAGAAGCACTGACAGGCTGGAAGCACACACGCACTGTGATTGTTACATGCGATGCTCAGGCATTATATGAAGAGCCAGACAGGAGACCAGAGCATGTGAGCGGAGCGGAGCGGTTTTTTCACAAAAGCTGGAGCGGCACCTCATCTGTCGCTCCATCCCGCTCCAATTTCGCTCCGGTACCGCTCACACCAAGCGTCTGAAGCATGTCTCACACAGAGTGCATCTGCGTGTAATTAATTGTTCAGCCACCCACACTGTTTTCTGTCGGAAACTGGATGTTGACAACTCGGATCAGCACCGCGGACAGCGCAAAAGCTCTCAGACCTCAGTGCAGCTCACCTGCAATCGTCTCATTTTTTTATCCAGTCAATGCAATGCGCTTCCGTATTTTCGTAGAGTGAGTGGTGAGTGATTTGAGTGGAGCGGGTAGAAATTTGAGTGAGCGTCGGAGCGGTAATAAGCGGAGCGGTGCGCATGCGCGGGGCGGGGTGCAAGAACAGCTGTGTGAGCCAGGAGCTGGAAATCTCACTGCTCCACTCTGCTCACATGCTCTGCAGGAGACATACGGAGCTCTTACCTTTTAGATTCACTTTATTGATGCTCCATTCATAGTACACTCGGTCCGTCACCTATTATTGTCCCACACACGACACAGTACACACATACGTTCCTACTACACATCCGCGTCCGTTACAGTGATGATCAGTGTATGTAATACAGGCACTACTTGACTCTATAACATTTAAACAGGACATTAACTTGCACAAATAATTCTCAGTGTTTCCCCTATAGTTCATTTGGGTCGGCGCCCCGCCGTCGCAACGGACACCCCCGCCGTGCCAACAGGATCCCCACCCATAAATTCAAGTGCAGATTTAAAGAAAAAACATTATTTGATTTTTATTTTAATCAAAAGGGCGTTTAACAGGCATTCTTTTTATCAAATTAAAAAGCGTACTCTAATTTGCGCAATTTTAAAGTCTAATGCGTCACTATCGTTTCATTCCATTCATTAAAATGCAAAAAGCATTTCTCCTCTCCTCTGACCCTTCTCCGACCTGTCGTCTGACTATTTACGCTGCATGCTGCGCAAGCCATCCTCTCTCTCCTGCACAGAGTCTGATTATTCACGGAAAACCGGACAGCGCAGAAGCTCTCAGCCGTCAGTGCAGGTCACTTGCGGCTGATAAGAGTCTTGTGTTTTTTTGCACAGGTTGTTTATTTGGTGCTGTCTCCTGTTTGCTGCTGCGTGTGCCATCATTGCCACTGTGAGAGGATTTACAGAAGTTTCCTTTTCTTTATCTTTTCTCTTAATAATGAGATCCTGATCTCGTCATTCCCAGAAAAGGTGTCCATTTTTTCTTAATCCAGTGAATTCAGTGCACTTACATAACAAGGGTCTGTCAGCTTTCCAGTCAGCAGAGCCATTATCCGTTCATGTTCTGATTCATGCATGAGTCATTTCGTCTTATCTCACAGAACGCTTCCCCGCCATTGACAAGTTTTTCCATCATTCTGTGTTTTTATTGAAATCTGGTTCTTGACACACTTACTTGGAGAAGTTCTGTTCTCCTGTGACCGAAAACAAACACGAAAACTCAATATGTGCACTTTCTCCATAGGTGCGTCATATGTGCCTGTAGTCCTGATCAGACGGGAGAGGCTAACGAGCGGTTTACGTCGTGTTATCAATACATTTGTAAATATAAGTGTAGCTGTCCATTTCATGGACTTGTATTGATGTTATACATTTGTTACGACCAGCCTAGGGGATACTGGAGGAAACATAAAAATGACCACTCCTTTGTCACTCTCAAGTTGTCACCAATGCAAAAGCACAAAAAAAACACAAGATTTTTTTAGTCCAAACAATTAAATTTAATATTCTTCTTTTTTTCTTTTTACAAACTAAATCAAAATTACCTCGGAGAGAGTAAGCAAAAGAATAAAACAACAAAACACTCTTATAAATTAAAAAAAAAACCTTACCTAACTTCTAAAGGAAAAGAAAATGTACAAACCTAAAGTGACTCCTAAAAAAAAACAGGAGAAAACGAAAAACCAAGCTTTACTCTCACCTACTTTACCAAATATTCTAAACTTAAATTCTTTCTTTCTTAATTTGAACGAAAAATACTCAGAAGTTCTCACAACCAGAGTTAACACAAGACACGATTTTTAACAAGCGGTTTGGTGGCGTCAGTTGGGAGTGAGGAAGGAGGAGGGTCGGCGTTTCCTCTCCTGCAGTCATTTTAAAACGCCAGCCATCAGCTCACAGCCAATCAGATGGCCTCACTCGCCCGAACTCCTCCAGTCAGCTTCGGGTGCGCCTGTCCGCTGCTGTCCAATCCCGACACTCCACACCTGCAGCATAAATTGGAAGGGACACAAAGGGAGGGAGGAGGAAAAGAAACAAAAACGCTCCTCTTCACAATAAACACAACAAACACAACAATAGCCTACAATAACTGAATGACCCACAGTCATAACACCCCCCCACCTAAGATCAACCATTTCTTCCCCTAATAGAAATGTTTGATCAAATTAAGACCCCACTCTTGGGGGCTGCGCTTATCTGCAAGCCAGCTCTCCTGAAGCAAACGCAGGGGACCGCGGACAGTGTGTCCAAACACTAACTCAGCCGGACTGAAACCAAGTGACTCCATAGTAGTTTCACGAATGGCAAACAATAAAAGTGGCAGACCCTCATCCCACTCTCTGTTAGACTCGACACAAAATTTACGAAGCATAGATTTTAAAGTCTGATGAAAACTCTCCAGCGCGCCCTGGCTCTCAGGGTGAAATGCGCTAAAGACCTGATGCTTCACAGACAAAATAGACATGACTTGAGCAAAAATCCTTGACATAAAGTTAGAACCCTGATCGGTTTGGATGCGTTTGGGCAACCCGTAAGTGGAAAAGAACTTGGTTAAAGCCTTCACCACAGCTTTGGCCTTTATTGTGCGCAAAGGGACGGCCTCGGGGAAACGTGTGGCAGCGCACATCATGGTGAGGACATACTGGTTACCAGATTTTGTTTTTGGCAAGGGGCCGACACAATCCAAAATCAGATGCTCAAATGGTTCACCGATAACCGGGATTGGATTTAAAGGAGCCGGAGGAATAACCTGGTTAGGTTTCCCTGCTACCTGGCAAACATGACAAGAGCGACAATATTTTACAACGTCGGACTTCAAGCCTGGCCAGAAAAAGTACCTGAGAACCCGGTGGTATGTCTTTTTAACACCCAAATGGCCGGACAAATTGTGATCATGGGCCAAACTTAAAACTTGGACACGGAACTCTTTTGGCACAACTACCTGTGTCACTGTGTCACACTCCATACCGGACAATGGGGACCATTTACGCATAAGAACATCATCATCAAAAAGGTATGTCCCACACTGTGAATTGTTTTTGCTCTCAGAAGCAGCAGAAAAACAAGTGGCTAAAGTAGGATCATTTTTCTGAGCCTGGATAAGCTTTTTTTTATCTACTGCCAAACACAAATCTGCTACATCAGGCAGCACATCAACAGTTACAGTTTCACATTTTTCATTTTTAACAGAGGGGCTGACAGAATCATCAGACGCGCACAAAAACGAATCAGAAGTCTGGAAAATCACCAAACTTGCGAGCTTGAGCACGCGTAACGACGCACGCAGGAAAAACAGGCCGCAGATCGAGCGCAGTGGCGGGGGCTGAAATACTTACATCCGCGCAAGGATTATCAGTCACCTCGGGCAAGGTGGGAAACACTTTATTTCCGGCCAAATCATTACCGAGAATGAGATCAACTCCTGCAACGGGCAGTAGGTCTCTCACACCCACGCGCACAGGGCCAGACACAAAAGAGGACGAAAGATGAACGGTGTGGAGCGGAACACGCAAAACACTCATTTTAACTCCCCACACCAACAAATCTGTACCGCAGTACGAATCAGCAGAAAACTGCACAACTCCGCGCCGAGCAATGGAATGTTTTGCGCCGGTGTCTCTCAAAATAGTGATTGGGACTCTGTCCACCTCACTGCCACTCAGAGAGAAAAACCCTGAGAAATGAAAGGCTTGAACTCGTCATCTATTTTAGAATTTTCACAAACAATTTCAGGCTCACAAATTACAGGTTGGCATTGGATCAAGCCTATAGCAGAGGGCTTTTTAACCTTAGCTTGGTCTTTTTGTTTTAAGACAGGACAAGCAGCAATGAGGTGACCCGAATCATGGCAGTAAAAACATTCACGCTTGTCACCTGTGGCCGAATTACCGCGCCGAGAGAAATTTGGCGACCTACTCTTTTTTTCAACAGATGCAGGTGACTCGCGGGGCGCAACAGACAAAAACACATTTTTGTGAGTTAAAGCAAACTCATCAGCCAGAACAGCGGCATCCGAAAGAGACGCAACTTTTTGCTCGTTAATATACACAACGATGCGCTCATGCAAACACTTCTTAAACTCCTCTAAAAGGACAAGTTCACGCAACTGTGCAAAATCAGTAACTTTACTGGCCTGACACCATTTATCAAAAAGGACCCCCTTCTCGCGCGCAAACTCCACATAAGTCTGATTGGCACTTTTTGAACAATTTCTGAATTTTTGCCTGTATGCCTCAGGCACAAGCTCATATGCACGCAGCACAGTGGTTTTAACAATGTCATAATTTAAACTTTGCTCAATGGTGAGGCTGGCACACACCTCCTGGGCTTTACCAACTAATTTACACTGTAGCAACAAAGACCACACATCCCTGGGCCAATTCAAAGTGGCTGCAATGCGCTCAAACGCACTGAAATACGAGTCCACCTCCGACTCTCGGAAAGGTGGCACCAGCGCAATGTGCCTGCTGACATTAAAGGTGTCACGGGGAGAGTGTGGGGCTCGCTGAGTGGGTGACTCAATGGCACCAGGCTGGCGCTCCAGCTCTAAGGCTCTCACACGTAAGTGCATTGCCTGAACCTCTAACTCCCGGTTACGTACCTCCATCTCCTTAATCCGGAGAGTTAGCCGGAGCTCCTCCGCTGACGCACCGTGCGTAACAGGAGATATTGTGGGAGTGGGTGTGACAGGCGGCACCGTATCAGCCTTGTCCACGTCAGCCTTAGCAGCAGCTCCTTCCAGAGAAGGAAGCTCTGACAGGAAGCCTTTCTCTCGCAGTTTGTCCACCACAAGCTGACGAATTTCAGCTTTCCTGGCAGTCAGCGGCACATGCACCTCAAAGAAATCAGCCACAAGAATCAGTTCAACTTTTTTACATTTCTCAAGATCTTGTAAGGTGGGATGTTTAACAAAACTCTTTAAGTCGAACTCCATAGTGCCAGTTTTATTTCAGCAAAAGTGTCAATCAGACGTACACAGAGTACAAAAAACAACGACGAATACTCACCCGACAAAACACGTTAAATTAGACGAGCCCCCAATTTATGTTACGACCAGCCTAGGGGATACTGGAGGAAACATAAAAATGACCACTCCTTTGTCACTCTCAAGTTGTCACCAATGCAAAAGCACAAAAAAAACACAAGATTTTTTTAGTCCAAACAATTAAATTTAATATTCTTCTTTTTTTCTTTTTACAAACTAAATCAAAATTACCTCGGAGAGAGTAAGCAAAAGAATAAAACAACAAAACACTCTTATAAATTAAAAAAAAAACCTTACCTAACTTCTAAAGGAAAAGAAAATGTACAAACCTAAAGTGACTCCCTAAAAAAAAACAGGAGAAAACGAAAAACCAAGCTTTACTCTCACCTACTTTACCAAATATTCTAAACTTAAATTCTTTCTTTCTTAATTTGAACGAAAAATACTCAGAAGTTCTCACAACCAGAGTTAACACAAGACACGATTTTTAACAAGCGGTTTGGTGGCGTCAGTTGGGAGTGAGGAAGGAGGAGGGTCGGCGTTTCCTCTCCTGCAGTCATTTTAAAACGCCGGCCATCAGCTCACAGCCAATCAGATGGCCTCACTCGCCCGAACTCCTCCAGTCAGCTTCGGGTGCGCCTGTCCGCTGCTGTCCAATCCCGACACTCCACACCTGCAGCATAAATTGGAAGGGACACAAAGGGAGGGAGGAGGAAAAGAAACAAAAACGCTCCTCTTCACAATAAACACAACAAACACAACAATAGCCTACAATAACTGAATGACCCACAGTCATAACACATTTTATTTTATCTCCATAACAAAAAATCCCAGGCGGGTGTGCTCCTCCTCGCTGTGTCGGTCCTCCCTCTCCTTCTCCTTACGCACCTATGGAGAAAGCGCACTTATTGAGTTTTCTTGTTTGTTTTCGGTCACAGGAGAACAGAACTTTTCTCAGTTTATTATATGTATTGCTCTCCGGGGATCAGCCCTCCCCCTTTGGGGATGCACGCCGCAGCGCGGCGCATCCAGTGGGGTTTTGTCGGTCAGAGTAAGACCGCGGCTCCGCGCGGCGCATTCGCGTTGTGTGGAATTTGGGGGTAACAGACTGAGAACAAATGACCTGTGTCTGACAGACCCCGACTCTACATAAAGCTTAGCTGTAAAGTAGAAAAGCAAGCCAAAAAGAGAAGAAAATAAAGAAAAAGTCATAAAATGTTCTGCCCTATATGTTGTTTTTATAAATTAGTTTCAGAAGTGTTTTTTTATTTACCTTAGCTACAGTTTTGTAAATATTGACTATAGAATTCTAGGTTCAAATTTATTAGAGAATAAGACCATCCAGTTCAGGTGAGTGTTATGTTGTTGGTTGTTAAAAATCTGATATTTTATTTTGTTTTTCATTTTTATTTTTCAGTCCCCCAGCCACCTTATTGTGGTCAGGGGGTTTGCGTGCTCCAGCGACCTTAAGAGCTAAAGCTGTACCAGCAGGAGCTTAGTCTTCAGGTGGGACACACAAGTTGGACAGGTCTGAAGGTCGAGGCCTGACAGTGCAATCCACTGCAGGTTGGGGTTAGACACATAGCTAACAACCCAATTCCATGAAGAAAACACTGTTACTATAAGCACAGAAAAAAGTGCTCAAGCATGATGTGTACGGACTACGCATGATGCCCCCTTCACATTTCTGACTGCCCCCTCATATATGCCTGCCGAGAACCGGCCCTGCTGCGCGGGGTGCGCCAGGCTGCGCCACCCTGAGTTGCGCCAGGAAATTAGAGCCCTTGGTGTTTGACTACCGCTTCAAAACCTCGTAAATTCTTCGTCGTTGAGAAAGCACCAGACAGGAAGTCAACGTGTGGAGTATCCGTAACGTCCAAAATAAAACACAATGAACGGACTCTCGAACGTAAATTTCCTCAATATGTTGTTATTACTCCACAACCGGAGGCACAAACATCAGATCAACAGTTTGTCAGAGGGCCCCAGAGGCAACACGACACCATGGACGAAGAAAGGTGAATCGCAGAGGTACAGAAATATATGACATTATATATGACACCAAACATCCTTTCTACAAGGATATAGGCAGATAGAAGTGAAATCAATCACGAAGCTGTGTGGTCTCTAAGCAAAGGGACCTTAGAGAAGCGAAGTGAGGTGTTGTTTATTTCTTTTCTCAGTCTATAACATGTTTTATTGACGTGTGACACCGCTATTCGCGCAAGAGCTTGTGGCTCTCCGGGGATCAGCCCCCCTCCCTCCAGGGCTGCGCGCCGCGGCGCATCCAGTGGGGTTTGTAGGTCGGAGCAAGACCGGCGCTTTCGCGTTCTGTGGAATTTAGGGGTAAGCTCCGGCTCTACCACAACAGTCCAGTTCAGTTCCTGCAAAACTACCAATGAGGATGCCGATCACGTAGTCCATTTTACCCTCATTCGGGACAAAAACACAGATACTTGAACTCCTTCTCCTGAGATAAAACTTTATATCAAGAGGAAGCTATCCCTCTTTTTCCATTGGCCTTGAACTTGGAGGTGCTGACCCTGAGCCACCTCGCCCCAAAGCCTGCTGAAGGTCCTCGGCTGAGGGAGACAAGAGAATCATGTCATCTGTAGAAAGGCAGAGATGAGATTTTGAGATCTCTAAACCGCAGCTACATCTTAAGATCCTGTCCAAGAAAATCCTCAACAGACTGAGGCAGCCTTGATGAAGACACCAGGAGCGTGTCTGACTTTTGGCTAAGGGCTATTGAGAGACAGAGTTGCAGCACTTTTTAATTTAGTTAGTTATAGTCTTTTGCCTAATTTTTTTTTTTAGTTTTAGTCATATGGTTTAGTCATCTAAATTGTTTTAATTTTAGTCCAGTTTTAGTTGATGAAATTTCACAACATGTTAGTCGATGAAATCTGCTGTAAATGTAGTCGACTAAAATATGAAGTGTAAAGGGTAAGGCATTTTTGATGTTTCCTTGAATTTCTGAAGTCATGTTTTACACTTGGATAAAATCAAACATCTAATAACCCTTTATTGAATGCTAGTAAAGTCTGAATGTATAAATGAACAGAAACAAATTGAAGTTTTGTGTGAAATGCTGTCACCTTTATTTAGGCTACCTGGCAGAGCATCTCAGTTACAATACCAGAACTGACAACAAACAGTGAACCTGCTCTACATGAATATATCAATTCATAAAGAGAGGAGCTCTGATTGGATCGCTCCACAACTTATCCCACCACCACCAAGCTAAGGCAGCTGTGATTGGATATATTCCTAACTTGTCCCTACTTTCTACATGACCAAATTAGGTCTGATTGGGTTAAGTCTCTGTCAGACATTTTTGCCTAGTTTTTATGTGTTGATGCAAATGTCAGTTAATTTATTTAGTTTTAATTTTTGTCCATGTGCACTTATTTTTATTAGTTACTGTCAAGTTTTCATCAGGGGAACAAAGTTTGTTGATGAAAACTATGACGAAATAATTAGTCAACAGAATTGTCAGTGATTTATATGACAACAAGATCCACTTCTTCACTGCTGAGTCCTGTTTTCATTAAAGGGCCCCATATTTTCCAGAAAACCAATATTTACCCCTTTCTGAACAGAATCGCCCTGCCTTATAAATTTAAACTTGTAACCAGAATGTCTGTAAACATCTTGGATCATGAATCAGTTAGAGAAAATGTGAATAATTAATGAATGTTTGCTCTCATTACATGGATTCACCATCATCTTTAGAGACTGTTTACTAGAACTCATCCTTTTCTCTCTCCTGCGGTTTGATCATGAGCTTCTCTGCACTTGTTCCATTGATTTGCAGAATGTCCCTTTAGTCCTCCTCTACATCTATATGGACTCGGTCTTCAAAGTGACACTTGTGCAGACTGAGGTAAAGATCTGACGAGTGTCTCCTTAACGAACACGTTTTGTTTCCTTTAACCTTCGTCCACATGTGTTAGCGACCTGCCGACTGTTACCAGAGGAACAGAGGAATAAATTAGAGAGCGAGTGAAGGAGCCTCGTGTTTTATGGATGAGGAGCTGCAGAGAGGTGTGTGTGTGTGCCTGCATGTTTACCCCTGTTTAAGATTTGTTTTATTGATCCCTCACAGTCATCAGAGAGCAGATCGATGGAGGAGGAGGATGGGGAGAACAATTAGAGCCGTTTGATGACTCAGGCCTCGTCGTCGTCTGTTTGTTTCTGTTTCGAGGCCGCTCCATCCTTTTGTCTCGTCTTGTTAGCACTAATGCTGCTTCATTTATTTTGCTGATTGGGTCTCATTACAGGTTTAATTTGTGTGCAGTTTGCTGAGGTCAACAGAGTGAACTAAACTGATGGAAACAGAGCCATAGAGAGCAGGAAAGCTGCAGGAATCGAACAAGACGGAAGTTAAGAAAAGGTAAAAATGAGGCAAAGCTGGACTGTCAGAGCCTGTTTTCATAGTTTATGTTTACTTACATTACAAGAGATTAATACAGGATGTGTTTGCAGCCCAAAATGCAAGATACAGAAGAGGAATTTATGTTTATAATGAAGTTAAAACAGGAGTTGATTGAAGTGAAAGTGTGATGGTAGAAATCTTGTAAAACCAGCTGTACTTTTGAAGCCTAAATTCTTCTCAGATCATCATAATGTCGGTATTTGTGCAAAGCTAAAAGAAAATCTGCTGGTGATTTTTGCAGTAATGGTTTTTACAAGGAAAGGACTTAAATTAGGCACAATGCCCTTGACCTCTGACCTGTGATGGCCAGAATCAAAGGAGTCAGCCCTCACATTTGAGATGTTATTAGAGCAAAGTTTAGAGAAAACCCTTGAAAGCAGTCTTGAGGATTTGTACAAGGGCAATGAATATAAGTATCCATAACCTTTACCTGTGACCTTCAAAACCAAGATATAAAAAGACATAACACTCATAATGTTGAGTTTACTGAGCATTAAAGCTCAGTAACCTCGACCTTTGACCTCCAAAATCTAATCAGTTTACCCTTGAACAGGAGTCAACATTAATGCAAAATTTAGAGCAAACTTGAAGAGGTATTCAGTAAATATCAACGGTAGAGTTCATGACCTTGACCTTTAACCTGTTACCTTCAGAGTTCAGTGATCCATGATTCAGAGGGAACATTTATGCAGAGTTTGAAGATTATCCCTTGACATGTTCGTGTGATGTTCACAAGCAAGACATGATTATGAATCACCATGAGCTTGAACTTTGATCAGTGACCTTTAAATCTTGAAGAGGTCATCCTTAAATCAGAGTGGACACGCCTTATTTGACAGACATCCTGAAAAGATCATGCCTTCAGCTTCAGTATCAGTGTTTTGTGTGGGTCAGGAGTTAAAGTGGAAAAAGTTTCATGATTGTCTTTTAGACACCGGAGTGCTGCGGCCTCTCAGTTCATTGTCATCAATGCCTCTTTAATTTGGGGGAAGTCCAAAGAGAATGAGCGAGGTTGCAGATATTTACTCTGCATTATAGGTCAAAGAAATAATGTGGGATTAAATCTGGAGCAGCACTGGTAAAAAACTGTTTTTATTTGAACTTTTTTGTTCTGGTTTGTGTACAGATTGATTTTTTTCTCCATCTGAAAACATCCTCCCACACATTTGTTCAATTTCCACCGAAAGTTTCTTCTCTGCGTCTGCCTCTGCTCCCGAGAACCCCGGCTTGGTGCTTTTAATGTTTTGTTTACTAGCTGACCCAGCCATCGATCCTGTTGAAGCATTGAGACTATTCTTTCTGTCAAGCTGAAACAAACCAGAGGTGCTAATTAGCTCCTCTTTTTGTTTGTAAAGCTGTGCCACAAATCATTTTCAAGTACAGCACAACATCAGGGTCAGAGCGGAAGAGAAAGAAGACACAGGCAGTCAGAATGAGCCTGTTTTTACTGTTTTAATGTGCTCTATCACAGAAATCAAGGATGATGTTCAGATTAAGAGGATAAGAAAGGTTATTTTATAAGAGTATGTAAAATGGCCTCCTCTGAAGATATTCAAAAGTCCTCTCAGTTCTGTCTCTCTCTGTAATATAACCGTTTGTTGTGTTTATTGGTTGTACACTCAAATATCATGGTGAAGATTTAAGTTTTCCTGCCCTCAACACGGAGCCTGATTAACACATCAAGCGGCTGTCAATCAAACATGCTGTGATCCTGCCCCTAACAGACCAGAGCAAAGGATGGCACAATAAGGAGTGTTCACATCAAGGTATGTCCATTTAAATATGACAATTACAAACTGTTACTCTATGAAGGTGTCTGTTATGAAGCCCTCCATCATAAAAGTGTCCCCTCACTGCATATAAATAGGAGCATTTAGGCTAAAATCAGCAGGAAAGCAAACTTTCTGTATTTGGACTCACTGAGTATGTTGGAGTGGACATTTTGAGTGCCAGGCAGTCTTAAAGCGTAAAATATTTCACAGAATAGAGTCTAACACACTCTGAGACATTTAAATGAAGAATAATGAAGGAGCGAAACATCTCTTTGAATTTATGTCTAATTTCTACACGCCTAAATCACCTAAATCACCAAAATCTCCTTTCATTGTTGTCTAAGCTGTCACTTGGTTCTTGTTTGGCTGGTGTGAAATATTCTGCTGCCATCTTGTGGAGAAACGATGCAGGCAGGACAGTCAGGGCAGAATAACCCTTTAAAGGCTGAAAACACAAATTATAGCCAGAAAATTCTAACTTTTTGGAGCTGAGATGTTTATTTCACTTTCTACTGAAATCCAAAAAAAATCTAAATTTACATAAAATTTAATATATATATTTTTTATCAGTTACATTAGGTGTTTCTGGCAACTGATAATCCACTTGAGGACATTTTTATCATTTATCTGATTATATTCAGATGTTTTTTTAGTTATTTGTTGATCGTATTGATTAGATAGAGGTATCATAAAAGTATGTATCAAATATGATGCAACAGCCTTGAAAGGGATAAAGGACTGTGCAGCTATTTTAACATAAATGTGAGAATTGATCCAACCGAATGTAAAGAATGATTTTATTGATCAAGAAGCAGGTTATGTGGGCCGTTAGCAGGAACAATAAAATTAGAATTTAATGTTTTGTAAAGGAGGAGACGTGCACAAACTGGAAAATGTTTAAAGTGATAAACATGAAAGAAAAACGCTAAATTTAAATAAATCTGTATCGGTAGATTTAGATTTATTTTAAAGGGGCGGGCAAGTGGTGACCCGTGGACCTTGTGCAGCCCTCCTTGTCTCTGATTTTGGCCATACCAGTCACCTACATATATCAATCATATCAATAACTATCGAACATAAATAAAACATGACAGTGCCAAAAGGAGACAAGCATTAGAGAATATTATGTTCCTGTCTGAAGAAATAAGCCGGTAAATTAAGCTGTTATTGTGCCAGTGAAGTTCTTTCATATGAACATGTGTCGAGAAAAAAAAGGAACTTATGTTAAAAACATGAAACTGTTTATTAAAAATTTAATTAATTTTATAAAAGGTGCTGTTACTGGATGAGTCCCGCGATTAGCTCAACAAATGAAATGCTACTTTTTATATTTGGGTTTATCTGTTCATTTAAATTTAAGTTTTAAATTAAGAGGAAAATAAGAACTTCAGAGGGTTTATTGTCTTAAAGATTAAATGAGAACAAGAAGAGAAGGATGACAAATTTGGGAGATTCATGATAAAATTTTCCTACTAGGTTTTGTTCATGTAAGTCTTTGTCTGGTTCTAGAAATTTAGAATTCAAGATATTTGAAGCTTTCCACACTTTCAGTCAGAGATTATTTTTGAAGCATGTTTTTCTTTTGACTGCTGATTTTCTGGTTGAAATGCAGGGACAGTAAAAAAAAAAACACTCTCAGCCTGTTTTTTTCTGGTTTTGGACTGACACATTTTGTGAAGCACAATCTGGTTTGATATATTTTTTATGTGACTGATGTAACTAAAATATGAATTGGTTCATTCACTCTGTTAAGAAAGGTGCTCTATAATTGTTTCTGTAGTTTTAACACGTGCTTTGGGCCTTTGCCTCAAGCATTTCCAGTGTGCAACCACGGTCCAACTCTATCCACTAACTTTCCAAGATCATTACAGACCTAAAGCCTAAAATCACATCCTAAAGAAGCATAACCATTTCTGATTGTTTTAAAATGTCCTGTTATCTGGCATTATAGATATAAATGTGGCCCTCTTGGTGACAGAGGTTAAACATTTGATTCTTTCTGTATCACTGACCCAGAGTTGGTGTCAGTTCCCTGTTTTCACCGCTAGATGTCAGGGTTACAGCAGCTCAGAGGGCTCAGTGCGCAGAGGAAACACTAAAATCCAAACATGAACGAAGCCCTTTCAAAATAAAACTCCTCTGCCGCTCTGTGGACAAATTTAACAGGAAAGACACTTGATTTTATTCTTACCGGAAGCAGTAGTTTGTGGTGTCTTGCTCAAGCTTGACTCATTTTTCCTGGAGACGTCTGGAGGCAGATCCCCGCGTCACACTCCATCACTGTGTTACTACATGAAGGAGACACACACATGCAGAGGCATGATGCGACATCAGCCGTGCGTAATTTACGCGTCTGGATAACTTTACGCGCGGTGGATGGACTGCTGCACGTGCGATGATTTGACCGTTTTAAGACGCTCGTGCTGCTGGAGGGAATCCAAGAGGATGCTGCGGAGTGTCTGTCTGCCCGAGTGCCTCCGAGCAAAGAGGGGCTGCGCCCTGCACGACTGCTGAGGATCAGAGGGTGTCTGCGCGTCTATGGATCAACAACAGGGACGTTTCAGCGAGGCGATCCTTCAGCACCAGTGAGATTTTGCATTTTAAACATTTATTACAGCAGGGAGTCCCTCTGAGATTTTTTTATTCAGGGGAGACCTGGCCAAGACATCAGAGCTAGAAGAGGGTAAAACATCAAACATGACGCACAAAACATGAGACAAAGACGAGACTAGAACAGGATACTGGACTGTCAACATGGCTCTAAAATGATCCAGAGGGACTAGATTTTTCATCATCACCAAAGGCTTGCGATCCTGGTCTTAAATCCACCTGGAGGGTTAAAGATGGGGAACAGTTTCACCACCCTGGGACCCTTCCAGTCTCTGCACATCGTCATGCTGGGTTTGGACTCTGCGGGTAAAACCACCGTGCTTTACCGGCTCAAATTTAACGAGTTCGTCAACACGGTGCCAACCATCGGCTTCAACACGGAGCGGATCCGGCTGGGCGGCGCGGGGGCCTCCCGGGGCATCAGCTGTCACTTCTGGGACGTGGGGGGCCAGGAGAAGCTGCGGCCCCTGTGGAAGCCGTACAGCCGCTGCACGGACGGGATCGTGTACGTGGTGGACTCGGTGGACGCGGAGAGGCTGGAGGAGGCCCGCACCGAGCTGCACAAGATCACGCGCTTCTCGGAGAACCAGGGGACCCCCCTGCTGGTCATCGCCAACAAGCAGGACCTGCCCAGAGCGCTGGACGTGGAGGAGATCGAGAAGCAGCTGGCCCTGACCGAGCTGAGCCCCTCCACCCCCTACCACGTCCAACCGGCCTGCGCCATCATCGGAGAGGGTCTGCACGAGGGCATGGACAAACTGTATGAGATGATCGTGAAGAGGAGGAAGAGCCTGAAGCAGAAGAAGAAGAGACAGTGATGGTTTAGCTACAGACTGACTCATAAATGATCCATACAGACTCTGCAAGTATTCATATAGATTTATAGAGCTGCTCCATGACTTACAAACAAATATTATCATTAGATCTTAGAGATAGATGTTAGGGAGGGACATCAGGACAGAAAACAAGAATAAAATCTATTTATGAACCTTTTTACATGCAGTGGAACAGAAGAGTAATCTGAAAACAGAAATCTCCAAGATGGGAAGTCATAAAAGTAAATAGGACTGGGCGGTTAGGACAAAAAAATCTTTGACACAACATAGAGTAAATCTTATGTTACAGTAAGAAATAAATGGCTGTCACAAAACCAAAGTTTAATATACTAATATGATTCTTGTATAAAAGATTATTTCTAAAACCTGTTTGTTTTCACTGCAACAACAACAGTAGAAGTCCTGAACATCAGGGATGTGCTTTGTTATTTGAATTTTCCAACAGTGTTTAGTTTCTAAGTGATAGTATTCATGATGATCCATCTCAAATAATTGTCTAACTTTCTTCTAATTGCCACTAAATTTTGAAGAATGCATTTTCTTTAATGCGCACCCCTTATAGATCTCTAACACTGGGTGAGTTTTTTTCTTTTTGTCAAAGACTGTAGCCAAACTCCTGCACACTGTCTTAACTTTATAGATACACGGACGAACATTTCCTGTCAACATTTCTGTCACAAAATTATAAAACCACCATCAGTGGTCTTAGAAAGCACAGATGCTTAATGATCTTTGGTTATATATTTAACTCAAAACTGCACCATCCAATTTGCAGAATAATGTTGATAATTGGAGTTGAGTGAGGAGTTTCACCCACTTTGTCAAATGCAGCCAACTTATTTGTGCAATTTAGACAGGAGTGTGCAAGAGTTTGCTCGCAATTTTTGATGATTAATTAATTAACTGACTAAATATTCAATGTTTAGGACTTCTGTTTTTGTTGCTGCTTTGTCAAACAGGTATGAATATAATTAGAATAAGTAACGTTATAGAGGTTAAAAACAGATTTTATCATCAGGAGCTCCAGCTGAATATTCAGGAGTGACATAATGAAAAAAAAATGTCCAAACTCCTCTTACAAACATTGTTTTTCAGTATTACCCCACACTAATCTCAAACAGGGAGTTTAAGTGCCAGCCAATCATATTAATGTTAAATTTATGTCTAAAATATTGATCGATCCTCTCGTTAAAGCGAGTCCCTGCTGGAGGAGAATGAATCAGACTGTTTTATAGACGAGATGTTTTTAAAGTGTATGGATCTCCTGGCAGAGCTCCTCGTGCTGTGCACACACTCCTGACTGTAGATGTGATTACAGACGCACCCAAGCTGCTGTTTGGAGCGCTTAGACCAAAGATGATCCCCGAGAAGACAAATCAATCTCCTCCATACTGTTTTTGTTTCATATTCGACAGCTGGTCCTGGTTTGTGGATTTATTTGTTAGCTTGGTTCTCCGATGTATGGCGTGGTACTGTTTTAAGGGAGACGTGAATGAAGTTTGAGTGGTTTGAGATTCAGCCTTTTACTCATGTCCTGACTGTACTTTGAGACTTTTATGAGATTCACCTCTGCTGGAAGCGTCATCGAAGGTTTTAACTTTACAAACATATAATTTATTCTGTTAGAGAGACCATTATACCGAAGGGTTTTTACTTTAAATGTTCATGTAGCCTCATTTTATCTCCACAGAGTATCTTCCAGTAAAGGCGGGCTGCACACCAGATGATTTTATGCCAATTCTAAGATGAGATTCAGGCTCTAAACCTTTCAGATTGCACTTTCAGACATGAGACATGACACTGAGTGACTGTTTTCCTCTCATTTTGACTGTTATTCTTTAGGTTTTTTAACTCAACATTCTCACGTCGCTCAGTTCGCAGCCTCCCTTTGTCTTGACCAAGTCTCTTCCAACTTAGGCCGCCTACACCAGTTCTGGGACATACTGTATGTGCTCTCTCACCTCCAAAGACCTGGAGGATGTGGCCCGAATCAAGGTCTTTTAAAACCCATTATTTGACAAGAATTATTGGCCAATTATGGACAGGAAGCCGGGCATCAAAAATGTGTAAATATTTTTGCAACATATTTCTATATAACATGACTTGATATGCCATTTTTTCTCATATTTAACTCAATTAACCCTTCAGGCTATTTCTTCTTTGGCTGGCAGCTCATTAGATTATTTAAGGTCAGACTTTTGAGCTCACTCGAGGATTTTTGTAACTGAATATTTGGCCTCCTAAAACTTAAAATATTTATACAAAATCTGTTGGATTTGTATAAATTCTACAATAAAGCTAAAATGTGCTTTACCCCGATAACTCAAAAATAAAACACAGTCATCTGTGTGGAGTGACATCAAGGACATACCTTACACCGAATAAAGCTATGTGCAGTTCTCACTTGATTTTTGTTTTGGTAGTTGTTTCATCAGTGCTTCAGGTGTTAGTCTACATGTTGTTTTAACCTGCTGGAGAGGAGCAATGTGTCTTTCCTCCAGTTCAGGCGATTTTCAACATGATATTCACACCAGCTGATGAGGGCAGGCAGAGTGGGCAGTGTCACCACATGGAGGTCTTGTGGTTATGTCCATGCCCCTCTTGTGGGGGATTTTGTCCACATGGCAGTCAGTCTTGGCTCAAATCTGATCTGTGGCCTCTTACCCACATGTCATTCTCCACTTTTTGTCCTCACTATCCTAGCCCGTAGTCTGTCAAAGCCTTAAACATCAGGCAGAAAAAGCCCAAAATTATTAGAAAGTCTTGACACCAGGTTGAACCTGTTCTCATGTCTTTGGTCTTTCATGACTTTAGGATTGGTTAAAATATGGAAATGGTTTAATGTGTTGCCAGCCGAAGGTAAAAACTAATTAAAGGTGGTTGTTGAGAGTATTAAGATAAAAAATACTGGATAGATAATCAAGTTTCATTTTGTAGCTGTAGCAAATATTACTGATGTAGCAACAGCTGGTTTAATGATTTATACAGGCCTTTCTTGATTGAAAGGGAGGGAGGTGAAAAACAGTTTTAGCATCTTTATCAATGCTTGTTTCTTGCCTCAGTATTTCATCATTGCATTCTGTTTTAAAGGCAGTACCATTTGGTAGTTTTATCTTGTAATTTGACAGGAAGGAATACTGCAAACAAGTAAATCTGCACACAAACACTGATAAGATTGGCTTTATATTGACAAATTTCAATAACAAAACAAACTCATGGCGCACTATGTTCAGCTTCATCAAGTTTCTTCCAACAAAAGTAACAAAGTTGTGCTGAAGATCTCGCCTTTATGTTTGAAGCTGCACAAACAACTTTGATTTGTAGAGAAATTCTTGAAGAGTACTAAAACTAAAACACTTGACTGTTTATTGAGGGTGTTTTTTTATAGTTTTGAGGGTTTGGGGACACTGTCATTGTGAATGTGGCAATGGTGGGTCGTATTGTTCATGAAAACGTTTTTTGGTTTCTTTTTCTTCGCCTTAGCTACTTTGACATGATGTTTCAAAGACAGTGCCATTTTGTAGTTTTATCTCATAATTATATGTTGAAGAAATGAAAGTGCCCATGACTAGAGGAAAGGGATTTTATTTTGATTAGGTTAAAAAATACAATGCCTAGTCATCAGCAAAGAGGGACATCCAGCAGACATTCATGGACAATGTGGAGCTCTCAACAACTCTCCAATATAAAGTTTAGTTGTTGAATTAGTTTTGACAGTTAATTCAAGATGTTTGTATAAAGTCACCTTGAATGAGAGGCGAGGAAACAAGGAAACAAGGAGCTAAGTGTCTTCCTTCAATAATGAAAAACAAACAGGCTGGAACCTGTTCTGATGCTCCTAAAAGACTTTTAATGAAGATTGATGATGTTTGAGCTGTTAAGGTGCTCAGAGAAAGACTAACTCAAATCTAAAGACAGCTTTATTATATACAGTATATATTCTTTCATTGAATGTTAAACTAAACTATGGAGCCCATTTCATCAAGTTAGTTAATCCTCACACTGATTCAATCTCCTACTAATGATTTGACACAATCATACATCAATAGGATTAAAAACACCGGCAGAAAAGTTCATAAAAAGTTGCTGAGATTGTGTCTTAACTGATGAGACTGTTGAATGTTTGTTAGACTGTTGATGAACATGGTGAGATGTTGCACCTCACATTTTCAGGATATGATGTTCAAACTGCAGGTTGATTTTGATTTTACAAAGCTGATGTTTTGAGGGGTTAATGATTAAATCATTAAATATCTCTGAATGCAGTTAAAGTGACTCTGTGCCATATGAATGATTATACGAGTGTTATATTCCCGACATGAATGTGGCGTCTTCCTTCTGCAGTCGAGCTGCTCAGCATTGCATGTCAGCCTCTCTCCTTCAGACCATGTAAATTATAAAGTGTAATGTTGCAGCAGAGATAGAGCGAGACCAAACGATGTGAACATGCCAAAATGGAAGAAAGAAAAGACGTATTTTTGGGAATAAACTCTTTGTAAATGACCTGCTGTGTTGTCTGGTTTTTAAAGCTGAAATCAGAGGAGGAAATACTTTGAAGCTTGGAGATTTTCTAAATGTTAGCTGCATAAAAACATGGGATTAAAATGGACTGGACATTTTTACATGATTATTTTATTTATTTTATTTAACCTTTATTTAACCAGATAAAAGACACAGTCTCTTTCACAAGGGTGACCTGGCCAAGAGGTCAACAGCACAAGTCATGAAAAAAACATATTAAATGGTGGTAATATACAATAAATTAAAATACACATATTTTGTGAGTGCAGCATTTTGCGATAAAGTGCAGTAATTCTAACATAAATAACAATTCAGAAACACAGGCACTGTTCAAAAGTCTCTCGCTGTTTATCCATCAGCATGGACCGAAAGGCTCCAAGTGAAATCAGTTCTGAGAGCTTCAGTTCAGCCTGTAAAGAGTTCCACGCTGAGGGGGCAGCAATGATGTCTTTTTAGATCCAATCAGAGCTTAAAACATATTTATTTCTCTGTGTTGATGTTAAACTCTCATGCTGGCTTCTTGGACTGAAGACCTTTAGTGTGTGAGGGCGGGATTTCATTCACAGGCGCAGATATATTTACAGCCGTGAGTGTCAACATGTCGTCCCAGAGGAGAGATCAAACTTATTTCAAGAAAGCATAAGAACACAAACCCAGAACAACAACAAGAGTTTCCTCATCAGGAATAACAAAACAGCCACTCTGAGTCACCAAAACCACAAAAATATGAATGTAGGCGGTCCAACTGTAAACGCAGTGACAATGGAAAGGTAAATTTAACTGCAGACGGCAAACAACAAGATGGAAAACATCTACTTTAAATGTTTTTACGTTCCTTAGAGCAAACTGTAACTACTGTACAATAAAACAACACCTATTTTCTTCAATGAAGTACAACAACAATGCTTTTCTTACCAGTAACTTTTACAAAAATACCCATAAATATCCACAGTTGTAAAGTAGACTTGATTTTCTGTTTAAAGAGAAAAAAAACTTTCTTTCAGAGTTGGGTGCAATTTTTTCACTGCTAACATTCTGTGTTTTAATCGGGCTTTTTCAGCTTAAAAAAATGCTGAAAGAGTCATTTTCCGAGGATTTCTTACAGATAAAACCACACTTGACAAGAAATCTCAGTGTGGATTGATGAAAAAACCTCCCCAGCAAGTTCAGTCAACTGCCTTGTTTTAAAATGATTGTTTTTTCTTTTTTGATATGCACTAACTTTTTCAAAAATAATAATTAGATTTATTAGTTTCTAAGAAACTATTGATGAAGATTTTTCCTGCCACACATTTGAAGGACCAGTGGGTTGGCATCTACTCTTACATACGTGGATTTTAATGACACTGAACCATTTTTGATGTTTTAAATAAGTGCAAAAACTTGTAATTAATGCACAATTTTAAATCTAGAGACAGATTTTGGTTTGCTTGTCCAGTTCTGGGCTGCAGAAAAGGGCAGTGCAAATTGGCTGTAGTGAGTATGCACCAAAAACATTACAAATATAAATTTGTGTGATATTAAAGTTCTAAAAGTATTTACCAAACTGGTCCAGAAGGATTTTGTGGGAAAATGCAGAAAAAGACAAAATGTTTCCTTGTTTGCAATTCTTGCAAAAATACTCCCAAATACAAAAAAAGATACATTTAAGACTACAAACATTATTTGCATAATTGTTTAAGTTTTTAAATTTGTGGTTAAAGAACGAAAACTCCAAAAAATACTTGAACATTCATTTCTGACAAGTTTTCACACAACTTAAGCTGAAGACAAATACAAATTTAAACATCTCTAAATCACGTCCATTGCCTGAAATGGTTGCAAATCTTGCAATAAAAGTTGTTTACACAGACAGGTATTGGTTTTTAATTTCTGGGCAAGTGAAGTTCATGACTTCACGATGGTCATGAAGATTATGCATGTGAAAATGCATGAAAATGACACCCCTCTTGCTTCAACTTTTGGGAATAAATCTACAATTATAATTCCCACTTTCAAAAACACTTAGCAAAATTTCTATTTTCTTTCTTTTTGACTTTTTCCTTGCAGGTAAGAGCTCCTTTTGATACTTGCTCTCAGTTTTTTTTGTATTTTGATGTGGCTTCTCTGAGTCAAAAGATGCTTTAACATAAATTGTTGTCAGTATTCCTACAAATAAATCTCTAATCTTTTCAGCAGCTGGTGGAGAAATCATGGAGTTGTGGTTTTTGTTGATCTACAACCACAAAGTTTTCCTCTGATGTGATGATTTTGTGGATAGAAAAGCTGACTTGTTTGGACTGTTTCCTCCTCACAGCCAGTTTCTGCTCCCAAATGTGCAGCAAACCTCGTCTGGTTTTGTATCTCCATCTCTCCGAGGAAAACGGTTTCATTCTTTCACTCTGCTGACGGAGCAGCCAGCGCCTCTTTGTCTCTGTGAGCGTCTGTGGGAGGCGTGAATGAGATTTGATGTTTTATCTGTGCGTTTTTCTCTCCTGCATGATGATAATCCTTCACACCTCCAGCCTCGCTGGCCAGAAATCACAGGGCTGTCATGTTTCTGCTGATCCTGCAGGAGCTTTAAAGACAAAGAATAAGAGTGAGGTTTACGGGCTTTAAATCCATTTGGATGCTTGGACCGAGCTGAAGGTGCAGGAAAGAGATTATTTTATGTTTCTGAGGCAGGTTCTCTGATTTCTGGTGACTCTAAAATCAATTTGTTTGAAGGACAGGAATGGAAAATCACCTTTTCTGCTCTGTGGAGGAACCAAATTTCACCATAATGTTTTGCAGTCATGTGAATATTTTGCTCAACAAAATATTTAACAAACAAATAACGTTCACAGCTTCCTCTCATAACTCTGAAGAACATTTTGAGGGACTTTCCTCAAACTTTGCACAGCCGTTTGCTCTGACTTCTCACTCATCCAGGTCATGGATATCCAAAGTTTGATCCGCATGGCAGCTCGGCTGACGTTCCCTCTCTTCTCCAAAAGGCTGCTTCAAGACAAATGTCAAGGACGCCATCTTTGTCAACATGTCACAGCTGTCACAACATATGAGGCAGTTTTGGATTCTTTCCATGAACAGTTCAACAACACCTTCACCCAGGATGAAAGGACTCAAGAACATGTGACCTTCATGACCTTGGGAGGTCCCATTGACTTCAGGGGAGGTTTGGTCAACGATCCTGCCAGAGACTCTCAGGTGACCATCCAGGTCATCAGCATACCGATGGTTGACAGAGGAAACCTTTTGGATGAGGGACATGAAGCTAAAGCAGTTTAATTACCACTTGGATCAAACTTTGGATAGAGTTTGGGCACCATAGGTCAAAGGTCAAAGGAGGCTGTGGAGCCAAAGGTCTATCAAATCACCAAACTTTGTTCAAACATCCACTCTGACTCAGGGACAAAGTGATTTGACGTCTTTCACATTGAGCTCTGTGGTCCTCATGTTCACCCCTTGCTTATAAAAACTCCATCAGTCTCCACATCTGTCCTTCCTCTTGACCTCCACAGCTCACACCTCCCAGAGATATTTAACAACCACTGTGATCCTGAATCATCTGTCGACGTCTCTTCTGTCTTCTGATTTCTCCGTCTGTTAATCAAAATGAAAATGAGCTGAAGCTCCAGTCGTGACGTCAGCGCTGACTCCCCGTTCACCCCGACGCTCTGGGGAACACAGCCGGATTAACCGCCGCCTGAACCGACTCGCAGCACCTCTAAACCCCCCAAACACACTCCACGACGGGAGAGTGTGTGAGTGATGAGTCCAGAGATGATTCAGAGCCAAATACAAACCAAGAACGTACATTTTAATCAGAGGAGATCATCTGAGTGAAGGCGTGAATGGTGAATATTGGTCTAATTCTTCAACAGCTTGATGGATGAATGGATCTGCAGGTCGATACTGTCAGCCAATATTGACCTGAAGTGATATCGACAGGACAGAGAAGATCAGGCAGTAGGATTTAGGGTTTAATCTCAGTCAACTAGAACTACTGCATGTTGCTTTTATGCTTATGTGAGGTGGACACTGCCAGAAAATCAAAGTATAGAGGTGGGTTTCTTGGCCTCTGACCTTCTACCTCCAAATTTAACGAGTTTATCAACGAGTCAGAGAGGACGTTTGTGCAAAGACTGACAGAAATCCCTCAAAGGATTCCTGACATATAGGGCTCTAATGACCAGGCGCTGGCGCGGCGAACCTGCCCTGCGCCGCGCCAACGGGGTGTGTCCAGGGCATTTTGAAAGTTTTGTGCACGGCGCAGTCTGGCGCAGGGAGGCGCACCAACGCCTCCGTCCTTTCTACCTGCGCAAGTAGCAGAGAGAGAGGAGATAAGACTTGAGTGGGTTTAACACAGCCGAGTGTGATCTTCACCAATCAAATGAACGCCTCTCCTCGCCTTTAAATGCGCCGCGGGCGAGGCGCAGTGACAATTTCACCTTGATGGAGAAGAAGGTCAGAGCCGCTGTCACTTTTACAGCAACTGGGAGAGCGCAGGGGCCGGCGGGCCGCGCATCGGAGCCACGACGCGCGTCACCGTGTGGACCACCTCACGGGACAGATGTAATCTGTTCCTGTGTCATAATAGGAGCACAAAATTAAGTGATAATTACATTTAAACACAGCAGCAGGCTAATCCATTCATCATGCTTGTGATCCACCTGCATTACTGGTCTGTCATCGCCAAATAGCAGAACCTTTGGTGAAAATATATCTCCTCCTCATCCTCCTTACAATAATGTACTCCATCTTTATCACCTTACCAATAAAGATTAAAACAGAGAAATATGGGCAATCACAGGTAAATCCTTAAGACACCGAGTGACTTACATTAATTCAGCGAGTGTCTCTCTCTTTTTTCTTTTCTATTTAATTTTATGAGATGAGAGAAGTCGGATACTCCGTATCGGATGATGTGGCTGTTTGTGGTTGGCTGAGAGATGTGAACTCGTTAGTTATGACAAACGTCTCTGATCTGACATCAGATGTGACGGGACAATTAATATAGATACAAATGTATGTGCTGGTTCAGACGGTTACATTAAATAGTGGTTGCTGTGATTGTTTATTGCATTGAAATGTGCCTGACACTCTGGATACCTGCCTGTGAGGTTTTGATGACGTGTGCGCACTGTGCGCCTGTCAGTCAAATTGTGTGTGTGCGTAAGTGCGTATGTGTGCGTGTGTTTGCATGTGCTGGGGCGGGCCTGCAGCTATGGTGGCCCTGAATTGCAAACCACAACAGCAATAAACTAAACACATTAAGATTAAGCTACCAGAAGAGGTAGGTACCAGACAATTGGACTCGAGTCATAGGGATTCGGACTCCAGTCGCTGATTTGACGACTTGCGACTCGACTCGGACCCGCCAGGTAAAGACTCGGGACTCGACTCGGACTCGGGAGACTATTTCTCCAGACTCCACTTGACTTGAGACAACATGACTCAGAAAAATTGTAGCATATGTTTTTCTTCACGTGGATATCATATCATTCTAGGCATGATCAGAGCGCTCTGTGTGCACGCCGCGCTCTCTATCAGGTTCGGACAGGCTCCGTATTTTTTCATGTAAGCAGAAGCACTGACAGGCTGGAAGCACACACGCACTGTGATTGTTACATGCGATGATCAGGCATTATATGAAGAGCCAGACAGGAGACCAGAGCATGTGAGCGGAGCGGAGCGGTTTTTCACAAAAGCTGGAGCGGCACCTCATCTGTCGCTCCATCCCGCTCCAATTTCGCTCCGGTACCGCTCACACCAAGCGTCTGAAGCATGTCTCACACAGAGTGCATCTGCGTGTAATTCATTGTTCAGCCACCCACACTGTTTTCTGTCGGAAACTGGATGTTGACAACTCGGATCAGCACCGCGGACAGCGCAAAAGCTCTCAGACCTCAGTGCAGCTCACCTGCAATCGTCTCATTTTTTTATCCAGTGAATGCAATGCGCTTCCGTATTTTCGTAGAGTGAGTGGTGAGTGACTTGAGTGGAGCGGGTAGAAATTTGAGTGAGCGTCAGAGCGGTAATAAGCGGAGCGGTGCGCATGCGCGGGGCGGGGTGCAAGAACAGCTGTGTGAGCGAGGAGCAGGAAATCTCACTGCTCCACTCTGCTCACATGCTCTGCAGGAGACATACGGAGCTCTTACCTTTTAGATTCACTTTATTGATGCTCCATTCATAGTACACTCGGTCCGTCACCTATTATTGTCCCACACACGACACAGTACACACATACGTTCCTACTACACATCCGAGTCCGTTACAGTGATGATCAGTGTATGTAATACAGGAACTACTTGACTCTATAATAATTTAAACAGGACATTAACTTGCACAAATAATTCTCAGTGTTTCCTCTATAGTTCATTTGGGTCGGCGCCCCGCCGTCGCAACGGACACCCCCGCCGTGCCAACAGGATCCCCACCCATAAATTCAAGAGCAGTTTTAAAGAAAAAAAAAATATTGATTTTTATTTTAATGAAAAGGGCGTTTAACAGGCATTCTTTTTATCAAATAAAAAAGCGTACTCTAATTTGCGCAATTTTAGAGTCTAATGCGTCACTATCGTTTCATTCCATTCATTAAAATGCAAAAAGCATTTCTCCTCTCCTCTGACCCTTCTCCGACCTGTCCTCTGACTATTTACGCTGCATGCTGCGTAAGCCATCCTCTCTCTCCTGCACAGAGTCTGATTATTCACGTAAAACCATTCAACAAAACAAACGCTGCCTTCAGTTAAACAGCGCAGAACATGAATGAAACATTCACTGATTTAACTAACGCTTTCACACAGAGCAGAGAGAGGAAGGAAAAGCTGAAGAAGAGAGATTTTCATCCGATGTACATGTGAACATTTGATCTAAATCCCCACTCAGCGTCTTTGCGCGCGTGCTCCTCCATCTGCCGGTGCGCATAAAGACGCAGATAGACGCGCATGGCAGGGACAGTGAGGGATCATCAATTACTTAGTGTGATTTTATCATTCAAACGGTGTCTTGATAGCTCATGTGCCAGGTTTAAGTGAACAAAGAGGGCTCTAATTTCGCAGACCAGGCACAGGCGGGGCGCACCTGCCCTGCGCCGCGCCTGCGCCGCGCCAAAGGGGTGTATCCAGGGCATTTTGCAAGTTTCGTTGGCGGCGCAGTCTGGAGCAGGGAGGCGCACCCACGCCTCGGTCCCTCCTACCTGCGCAAGTAGCAGAGAGGGAGGAGAGGAGGCTTGAGTGGGTTTAACACAGCCGAGTGTGATCTTCACCAATCAAATGAACGCCTCTCCTCGCCTTTAAATGCGCCGCGGGCGAGGCGCAGTGACAATTTCACCTCGGTGGTGAAGAAGGTCAGAGCCGCTGTCACTTTTGCAGCAACTGGGAGAGCGCAGGGGCCACCGGGCCTCGCATCGGAGGACACGATGCGCGTCACCATGTGGACCACCTCACGGGACAGATGTAATCTGTTCCTGTGTCATAAATATGAGTACAGAATTAAGTGATTATTACATTTAAGCACAGCAGCTGGCTAATCCATTCATCATGCTTGTCATCCATCCGCATTCCTGGTCTGTCATCGCCAAATAGCAGAACCTTTGGTGAAAATATATCTCCTCCTCATCCCCCTTGCAATAATGTTCTCCATCTTTTTAGATCACGTTAACCATAAAGATTAAAACAGAGAAATATGGGCAGTCACAGGTAAATCCTTAAGACACCGAGTGACTTACATTTATTCAGCGAGCGTCTCTCTCTTTTTTCTTTTCTTTTGAATTTCATGAGATGAGAGAAGCCGGATACTCCGTATCGGATGATGTGGCTGTTTGTGGTTGGCTGAGAGATGTGAACTCGTTAGTTATGACAAACGTCTCTGATCTGACATCAGATGTGACGGGACAATTAATATAGATACAAATGTATGTGCTGGTTCAGATGGTTACATTAAATAGTGGTTGCTGTGATTGTTTATTGCATTGAAATGTGCCTGACACTCTGGATACCTGCCTGTGAGGTTTTGGTGACGTGTGCGCACTGTGCGCCTGTCAGCCAAATTACCACTGCCCTGGGTGCGCCTCTCCTGCGCCGAGAATAGACCAGGTTGGAGCTGGCGGGCTTTCAGCGCACCTTCCGCACGGTTTTTTGGCACGAAATTGTCACTGCGCCAAGCTGAATCTGTCGACACCTCCCCTGGTGCGCCGTCACACCCATCTCGACGCAGCCGGTCTACCAAATTGCCAAATTGGCTGCTCATGGCGGTGCGCCAGACGAAATTACCACTGCGCAAGGTGCGCCAGGCTGCGCCACCCTGAGTTGCGCCAGGAAATTAGAGCCCATAATTTCAAGATACATGAGACATAATTCATAATCCATATGATCTAAGAAGATTAAAACATTCCACTCTTAAAAATAGAACCCTGATTAAAATAAATAAATTCTTTAAAAAAAAAAGAATATAACAATAGCTGTCCAGTTCTATATAACTGAACAAGAGAGTTTTTTTGTAGTTACTTTTAAATTGTTTTAAGTTAATGCACATTTTTAAGTCCTCATCTAGTTTATTCCACAATTTTACACCACAAAAAGAGATGCACATACTTTTCAGAGTTGAATGGGTGGTCAGTTGTTTAAAATTACAATTTCCTCTTAGGTTGTACGCTCCCTCTCTAACCATGAACATCGTTTGGACGTTACTTGGTAACAACTTATTCCAGGCTTTGAACAAAATCTGACCTGTTTTTTATTTGATTAGGTCCCAATATTTTAAAATACCTGATTTTAAGAACAAAGGATTTGTATGAGCAAGATACCCAACATGATGAACCATCCTGCTGGCTCTCTTTTGAAAAGTGTAAATCTTTTGTAAGGTGCTTTTATATGTATTTCCCCATACCTCAACACAGTAGGACAGATAAGGATCGATAAGTGCATATACAAATTCTGAAGTGACTTCTGATCTAAAACATGTTTAGTTTTACTCAGAAGTCCAACACTTCTGGAAACTTTGGTGCACAAATATTTAGTATGAGGTTTCCGGGATAGCTTATGATCAATTAAAACATCAAGAAACTTAATTTCATAGAATAAACAAGACATTGGTGATGAGCATGGTCAGTAGTTACTGCACAAGAAGATTAAAGTGCAGTGCTTGTTACATTAGGCAGTGAAAATGAGTAGAAACAAGTTAAAATGGTTGAATAACGATAATAATAATAATAAAACAATAGATAAAAGCAGGATAACAATAACATAAGAGACTGGTGACAGTAAAATAAGTTGAAAAATATATAAAATATTATATAACAATTGCAGGCGAAGAATTACGATGACTGTTGAGAAGAGTTATGGATGTTGGGAGGAAAGAGAGCTTATAGCGGTTTGTTTTGTGTTTGCTTGCTCTGTATCGTCTCCCTGAAGGCGGAAGTTGATATTCTAAGGAAAGAATATGAGAAGGATCATTAAGAATTTTAAGTACCTGGTTAAGAACAACACTATTGGACGGAGAGTGTGCTGAACCAGCCTGCCAGTCCATATCTCAGGAAAATGATGTTGAATCAGAATAACTAAATACTTACTCTAATAAATAAGTTATTACAGGATGTAGATAGACCCAAAACACAAAAATCAATTAAGGTAAAGTGTAGTAATTTATACTGTGATCGATATCTTGGATAAAAAAAATGGTAACAAATCAACAAGCAACGCCATCACGCAGTTTCAACGCCAAGGAGGTTTGACCTTGTCCCTCCAAAACCTTTTGGAGATTTCGGTCTAAGTCTAAAAAAGTCTGATAAAAATCCATGTGTCAGGTCTGGTTTGGGAGCACATGCCAGGTCGGTACTTCACCTCTGCACTGACAGCATCGTTTGACCTTCTTCAGAGGGAAGGGGCACCGACCTCATTCAGCTGCAAGAACAGCTGTCATAACCAGGTACCCAGGTACCAAACCAACCCGAACCGGGCACCCTCTGGTTCCCAGCTCAAGTCCCGTATATAAGAAATGTGCCCCACTAGACTCCACGACCTATCTTATTACCCTTAAATCTGAATTCTCCATCCATCCATGCTTGTAGACATCTGAGCAAAGTTTGATGAGAATCTCTTAAAGTCGAGGATGATTTTGAATCTTCAGGATGAAGATCTTTGGGCCTCCACATCATCGTCATCATAAACTCCATCTCAGCTCTTCTTCTTGCTCCTCCACTCACCCTCCTCCTGGAGTCCTCTGACCACGAGGCTGCAGTTTTATCTCCCCGTGTTTAAAGCTCATAACTGCAGAGTGAGGTCAGTCTAAGTGGTAGTTTCCTCACTTGGCTGTATGAGACGTTATTATCGAGGAATCATCCTCAAACCAAACATCAAATGTGGTTAAAAACTGGACTTCAGAGCGTTTTTAGGGTTGATGTTTGACAAAGTTTCCAAATAAAATCAGAGGGTCTCCTATGATCCTTCAAACCTCAGATGGACCGCCTCCTTCGCGGACTGAGAGTTAATTCTAAGTTTGATTATTGAGCCTTTAAATCATGAATCATAAAAATCCAGATGTAGAGGTCAGAGAGGTTGAACGTCTTCACATAGAGCTAGATTCACAGATCAGAGGGAGCGAAGGTGGAGGAGGACGCTTCAGGAGAAAGTCCACTGACTCCGGGAAAAGATAGATTTATGTGAGAGAGACAAAGAAAAACAAACTCCCTCATGTTCAACAAAACCAGCTGATGTTTCTGTCTGAGTTCGTGTTTCTGTTGCCCCAGAGCGACAAATCACACATGAACGTGAGAGTTTTGTTCTGAGAGGAAAGAGGCCGCAGATATGGAACAACGATCAGATTAGGGTCATTTTTATCTGGATATTGTTCCTGTAGAGAAAAACTTCATGCTTTTCTCAGTGCCAAAGTTATAGATTTGATATGGTTCTATTAAAAATGAACCTTATTGATGTCTTATTAAAACCACCGCAACAATTCTAAAAGTCCTAGATTCTCACTTACAGTAATTTTCTCTGGTTTGATCATCAAATACTGAAGTCATTCATTCTGTTTAAATATTACAGAAGCTTTGGCATAGCTCCCTTTTGTCATCAGACCTCGTGCCAGAGTTCTTATGCCATTTTCAGAAGAAAAAAACACAACAAATAACTAAGTGGGCTCTAATTTCCTGGCGCAACTCAGGGTGGCGCAGCCTGGCGCGCCCCGCGCAGTGTTAATTTCGTCTGGCGCACCGCCGTGCGCAGCCAATTTGGCAATTTGGTAGAGGAGATGGGTGTGACGGCGCACCAGGGGGAGGTGTCGACAGATTCAGCGCATCGTGTCCTCCGATGCGCGGCCCGGTGGCCCCTGCGCTCTCCCAGTTGCTATAAAAGTGACAGCGGCTCTGACCTTCTTCACCACAGAGGTGAAATTGTCAGACAATTGGACTTGAGTCATAGGGACTCCAGTCGTCTCAAGTCGCTAATTTGACTACTTGCGACTCGACTCTGACTCGGGAGACTATGACTCCAGACTCGACTTGATTTGAGACAACATGACTCGCAAAAATTCTAGATCACAAATCAGAGCGCTCTGTGTGCACGCTGCGCTCTCTATCAGGTTCGGACAGGCTCCGTATTTTTTCATGTAAGCAGAAGCACTGACAGGCTGGAAGCACACACGCACTGTGATTGTTACATGCGATGCTCAGGCATTATATGAAGAGCCAGACAGGAGACCAGAGCATGTGAGCGGAGCGGAGCGGTTTTTTCACAAAAGCTGGAGCGGCACCTCATCTGTCGCTCCATCCCGCTCCAATTTCGCTCCGGTACCGCTCACACCAAGCGTCTGAAGCATGTCTCACACAGAGTGCATCTGCGTGTAATTAATTGTTCAGCCACCCACACTGTTTTCTGTCGGAAACTGGATGTTGACAACTCGGATCAGCACCGCGGACAGCGCAAAAGCTCTCAGACCTCAGTGCAGCTCACCTGCAATCGTCTCATTTTTTTTATCCAGTCAATGCAATGCGCTTCTGTATTTTCGTAGAGTGAGTGGTGAGTGACTTGAGTGGAGCGGGTAGAAATTTGAGTGAGCGTCAGAGCGGTAATAAGCGGAGCGGTGCGCATGCGCTCTGAGCGGCGGAGCGGGGTGCAAGAACAGCTGTGTGAGCGAGGAGCAGGAAATCTCACTGCTCCACTCCTCTCACATGCTCTGCAGGAGACATACGGAGCTCTTACCTTTCAGATTCACTTTATTGATGCTCCATTCATAGTACACTCGGTCCGTCACCTATTATTGTCCCACACACGACACAGTACACACATACGTTCCTACTACACGTCCGCGTCCGTTACAGTGATGATCAGTGTATGTAATACAGGCTCTACTTGACTCTATAACATTTAAACAGGACATTAACTTGCACAAATAATTCTCAGTGTTTCCTCTATAGTTCATTTGGGTCGGCGCCCCGCCGTCGCAACGGACACCCCCGCCGTGCCAACAGGATCCCCACCCATAAATTCAAGAGCAGATTTAAAGAAAAGAAACATTATTTGATTTTTATTTTAATGAAAAGGGCGTTTAACAGGCATTCTTTTTATCAAATAAAAAAGCGTACTCTAATTTGCGCAATTTTAGAGTGTAATGCGTCACTATCGTTCATTATTCATTAAAATGCAAAATGCATTTCTCCTCTCCTCTGACCCTCCGACCTGTCGTCTGACTATTTACGCTGCATGCTGCGCAAGCCATCCTCTCTCTCCTGCACAGAGTCTGATTATTCACGTAAAACCATTCAACAAAACAAACGCTGCCTTCAGTTAAACAGCGCAGAACATGAATGAAACATTCACTGATTTAACTAACGCTTTCACACAGAGCAGAGAAAGGAAGGAAAAGCTGAAGAAGAAGAGAGATTTTCATCCGATGTTCATGTGAACATTTGGGGCTCTAATTTCCTGGCGCAACTCAGGGTGGCGCAGCCTGGCGCACCCCGCGCAGTGGTACTTTTGTCTGGCGCACCGCCATGCGCAACCAATTTGGCAATTTGGTAGACCGGATGCGCAGAGATGGGTGTGACGGCGCACCAGGGGGAGGTGTCCACAGATTCAGCTTGGCACAGTGACAATTTCATGCCAAAAAACCGCGCGGAAGGTGCGCTGCAAGCCCGCCAGCTCTAACCTGGTCTATTCTCGGCGCACCCGTGCAGTGGCAATTTGGCTGACAGGCGCACAGTGCGCACACGTCACCAAAACCTCACAGGCAGGTATCCAGAGTGTCGGGCACATTTCAATGCAATAAACAATCACAGCAACCACTATTTAATGTAACCGTCTGAACCAGCACATACATTTGTATCCAGGGGCGTAGAATTGGGTTGGGACGCCAGAGACACGTCCCTAACAATATTTTGCCACTATCCAGCGCCGCCCCTCCCTAAACGCAAAACATGCGCTGTGCGTAGGGCCCCACGATCGATGGGGGGCCCCATTTTGCGCAAGAGGACGCATTCTCCGCCATCTAATGCAGCCACATATTTCCCATTTAATGTGTGGCCGTTATTGTTGTTGTCTGTCAGTAATGTCATTTTGCAGTGCAGCCGATGTCTATGTGAACATTTGATCTAAATACCTCCCGAATTGCTCAGCGTCTTTGGGCGCGTGCTCCTCCGTGTGTCGGTGAGCGTAAAGACGCAGATAGACGGGCATCGTAGAAGAAGTGAGGGATCATGGGGGGGGGGGGCAAAATGAAATTCTGGAGCACCTCTATGTCCCCACCAATGTCAAAATCAAACCTACTTTGTCATAATGGAAACTCAACCTGACGGCAGCTGGAAGAGTGACGCAAACTAACGAGTTCACATCTCTCAGCCAACCACAAACAGCCACATCATCCGATACGGAGTATCCGGCTTCTCTCATCTCATGAAATTCAAAAGAAAAGAAAAAAGAGAGAGACGCTCTCTGAATAAATGTAAGTCACTCGGTGTCTTAAGGATTTACCTGTGATTGCCCATATTTCTCTGTTTTAATCTTTATTCGTAACGTGATCTAAAAAGATGGAGTACATTATTGCAAGTAGGATGAGGAGGAGATATATTTTCACCAAAGGTTCTGCTATTTGGCGATGACAGACCAGGAATGCAGGTGGATCACAAGCATGATGAATGGATTAGCCTGCTGCTGTGTTTAAATGTAATTATCACTTAATTTTGTACTCCTATTTATGACACAGGAACAGGTTACATCTGTCCCGTGAGGTGGTCCACACGGTGACGCGCATCGTGGCCTCCATGCGCGGCCCGGTGGCCCCTGCGCTCTCCCAGTTGCTGCAAAAGTGACAGCGGCTCTGACCTTCTTCACCACCGAGGTGAAATTGTCACTGCGCCTCGCCCGCAGCGCATTTAAAGGGGAGGAGAGGCGCTCATTTGATTGGTGAAGATCACACTCGGCTGTGTTAAACCCACTCACGCCTCCTCTCCTGCTGCTATGCTGTGTATAAGAGCAACTGAAACAACCGAATTTCCCTTTTGGGGGATTAATAAAATATTTCTGATTCTAATAATAATTCTGAAGTCATGATCCATGAATGAAATAATCAGCTAAATGCATTCATTAATATACAATGCCAGGTTAGACATGTTTTTTTTATTGATGTTTCATCATGAAAACATCAACGAATTCACGTTTTCATGCATAAAATTCATGGTAATCCAGAGAACACATACCAAAAATATGGTCAGTTTATTAAACATTACACTCACTGATGGTGAAATGAAGTCAGAGGACGTACATAAAGCTGTTTTAATTTCTAATAAACTATATGGATATATGCAGTACTGTCCTATTCTGTGTCCCCTTTGAAAAATAATCCATTAATTTTAAAAACCTAATCTACTGTCCCGTCCCAAATCACAGCTTTTTTTCAAACAAAAAGATGAAATGATCATCGTTAACCCGAACGTGAGTATCTGAATTACAGTGTAGGAATTACAATAAAAACACAATCCAAAGCACTCAGAAACATCTCAGCTCATTTATTTATGTTTGATAATTAAAGAATTAAAACGAGTAAGCTTCTGAGCTGCCGGACTGCATTTTAATGGTTAACGTTTCTCTTGATCTGCAGACGTCCCGTGAACATTCACGTCCCAGTCTGGAAACTTTATGACCCTCCGCAGCCTTGAGGTATGTGTGCTTTCTAACTCTGACCTTTGACCTCTCCACTCTGTCTTAAGCCGTAAATCTCAGGTAAACGTGCTGTGATCTGTTCAAACAAACTGAATCAGTCCGACAGTTTGAACAAAGAAATTAACACAGTTAAATGTTAGAAGATAATCTCTCAGACACTGAATGGTGGAAAATCACTAAAGTGGGAAGTGATCGTTTTTCTTTGGAGGTTTTTAATCAGACCTGGTGGTGAGCTCAAGGAACCTGATACGGTGGGAAAAATTAAAACCACTTTGGTTTAACCTGGAGGAAAATCTGTGTAAATACACTGAGCGCCATGCTGCCTTTGAAGAAGTTTCCCACACTGTGCAGATTTAGTAACTATCATATCAACACCAATTAAAATCCTACAACATCCTCCATCGCCACAGAATAAATATAATTATTCTGTTTAACTAAAGGCCCAAATTATCGCCTTAAACTGATCCATCTGCTGAGATTAGACTTTAATCCCTCTGTAGATGTCAAACATTTGGAGTGTAAGGCACAGTTGTTCTGGTCATGATTACAGTTCAAATATTTGAGGGATTATGAATATTATGGACAAAATAATCTGTTAATTTTGTGTTTTCTTTACATTTATCATTAAAGATCAAAAGATGAGATGACTGAATTTGTAGGATTATAATGATAAACAAATGTCAAAAAGAACAAAAAAAGGTCCGTTACTGCACAAACAAGTAGAATAAAGAGGATAAGACTGGAAATATTAGGAGGGATAGTCTGATAGTTTCTGTTTTTCAAATATTTCCAATTATTCTGAAAGTGAAGGAAAGTTAAAAAGAAACTGTTTGTGCTTCAATAAAGGAAATAAAAGAGGTAAAGATGGTACATTTCTGCAACATTATGAGGAATTATTTTAATCAATTTATGTTGGATATTAATATGACCATCAAGACAGGTAAACATGTTGGTGGGTAAGGAGAGGAAAAAGCAGGTGAGACTATTTAACAGATCATGTTGTATGATTTAATTGGTTTTGTGTCCTTTAATATTGAGGTTTATAATGATAATAAAGAAGGGTGAAAAGCTTGTTAACCAGGTAGAAAACCTCAAAGATTACCTCCAAGGAGGATGTTTAGTCAACCATTATGGAACTTATATGTATTTATCATGTCGGATAAATCAAAGCTAGGCTAAATTTCCATCCTAGTTGGCCATAACACATTTAAGATTTATGAATAAATAGCTTTAAATAAAAATAAGCACACAAAAATACAGAAAAAGGAGTTTACCAACTTCACTAAGCTTTCAGTAGTTTTTGCTTTTTGCGTCTTGAGATGCTGTTTCTTTGCGTTTGGCGCCGCCTAGTGGCCAAAGTCATGTTCTGCACCTACAGATTTACATAATTTCTTCAAGTCATTTTATGATAAAAATGAGAATTAAAGTCTTATATTCTTTGGATAACCTGATAAAAACAGGCTGCATAAAACTTTACACTCAACAGACATGAAGTTGTTTTTATTTTTTAGTAAAATTGTTGATTTTTGTTTTTGTATTTTGAGGTTAAAAGGCTCCAAATTTACATTTGATACTTATTGACTTGAAGTTTGAGAGCATTAAATCTGCATGATTTTGTTTAGTCTTAAATGTTGTTATATTTTATTTTCTGATATTTGTGACACAGTGTTTCTTGTTTGATGTTTTATGAGCACAATAACCCTTCATTTAGACTGATAAGAACACAGGTGAATTATTTTACAATAGCACCTTTGTTGGCAGAGCACTCAGCTGAGGTATAAAGGTAACGCTCTATTTCTAATGTGTGCTTTAGTGTTTGCAGAGCAGGGATCACTGATTCTCATGACAGATAACATACATAAAACTGAAATTTAAGGTCACTTAACAGCAAATTTACACTCAGAGCAAAGGCAGATAATGTATATATACAGATTCGATTTACACTTTAACTCAAACCTTCTTTAAAATCTAGGTTATGTTTGTTTTAGGTTTAAACAGGTCAATTCAGGTTAAAGGTGGGCGGACTTGTTCGTCAGGTTGGACAAAAGCAGCAAAGATGAACAGGATATAGTGTCAGAAAATAAATGCACAGTCATTTTATTTTCACAAGTGGCAAAACAGTAAACAAAGGCCACCAAAAGCTGAAAAGTGAGCATCAATGTCATTCTTTGCTAAATCAGTCAAGCTCAAATCCAATCAGTAAAGCTTATTTTAGTTAGATAAACATGGAATTAAAGCCATTTAAAGGTAGTTTCCAATTTAATAAACTTATATATCTTGTTTTTTCTTGATCAGATAATTTATCTTATCTTTATATCATCACTAAGTCCCAATAAGAATGAACTTATTTTTACAAAAGTAGCCTGATTAACTATTTTAACTCCTCACCAGCCTTTTCTCTGGACTGCCCGCCCCCTTATTTTATTTTATTTTATTGACATTTATTTCGCCTATTTATTTTTGTCCTATTTATTTCATTTATTTTTTTATTTTCTTAAATTATAGTAATTTTTTTAAACTTAATATTCACAATTTATTTTCATAACTGTTCATTAAGGGTATTTCTTTAATTTAATGAGTCCAGTTTTAATACTTAATAGTTTATCCCTTATCCTTTTTACTCTTAATTAATTATTTTTTGTAATCTATTTTTTTTTTTTTTACTTATTTATTTCCTTATATTGCACAGAGACAATGTTATTTGTTGTTATTGGACTTTAAAAAAGGGGGGTAAATGTTATTTGCCACTCCGTGATGTGTTTTTTCGCTGCTCTGTCCTTCAATAAAACATTTTAAAGAAACTTAACCTGTCTTAGGTGGTAGTTATAAAAACTGTTTGTATTTTTGATTTGTCGCTCTTTTATTTTGAAAGTGTTTAGCGGAAGTGCTTCAGGTTCTCTCAATATTTATATTTTTCTGCTCCAAACTTTCCAGTAACACTTCAACATGTCGACGAGAGAGAGTGGAGATGTCCTGTGCTTCTTCATTAACGGGAAAAAGGTATTAACCACATTTAACGGTTTTAACGGCTGTTTGGACGGATGCTAGCTTTAGCTAAAAGCTGCTTTATTTCGCTTTTTTAGTCAATATCCGGTTTATAAACGTTTTTGTGTCGTCGTCAGTGGTGTCAAACTTTGTCTTTATGAGTTTTAAACGTTTGTTGGGATTTGTCAGTCAAATAAGTTTAATTAATGCAATACACATCTTCAGTAATTAATATGTGAGAGGTGTTACGGAGAGTTTTGTTACCTGTCAGATTCAGTGACAGCAGAAGGAAATATGCAACTCTACTGATTCTTAAAATAACAGTTAAATATGCATTAACACGGTCCTTTACACACTTTAGTACATTACTATGATATTTTTTCAGTATTAATGTGTAATTAGTGTCTGCTAACTTAGAGAAGCTGCTTGTTGACTTTTTGTCCTGTTAATGGTTAATTTCTGAGTTTTTAGCTTGAATGTTTTTAAAATTAAATTATAGCAAATATCACAGAGAAAAATAAAGATTTACTAAAGTAATTAATGAATGTTCAGGAAAAAATAGCCTTAAAACGTTTTAACTTTCCTGCCTTTTGGGATGGAGCTTTTTGGCTCCAGCTCAAAACAAATAAGAGAGATTACATCAATATGAGATGGCCAAAAGTTAAAATATCTGTGAACCTGGTTTTAATCGAGCTACAACTGTAAGAATAAGCATCTTTCTTTGAATGGATTAATAATTGGAGTTGTTTTTGAAGTTTTATCTCCAAATATTATTTGTTTTTACTTCTTGAATTAAGGCTATAAGTTAAAGTAGATTATAAAGAAGAGCAGAATTAGTTTACAGTGTGGTTTTGTACTGTAAAAAAAAAAAAAAAGCATGTAGGAAGTAATTTGTATCAGTATCAATCATTCATCTTTTACAACAACCATAAAAAATCTGCCTTGTTTCCACAAACAAACTTTTGCTTTTCTTGATGGTCATTATGATTATCTCCAAATTTTCAGGTCAAGTTATTAATCTTTTGAAGTGAAAGCTGTATTTGCTGCCACAATTGGTTTAAAGATTTGTTTATTTACTATTCTTTGCTCTACTTAACTGTAATTTGAGGGATTTCTTTTGTTTATTTTAATTTTGTACTGCACTTAAGAAGTCTTTTTCTTCTTCTTTTCCAAACTAGGTCACAGAGAACCATGCAGACCCTGAGACAACGCTGCTGTCCTTCCTCAGGGAGAAGAGTATCCTTTAAATCACCTCTACCTCCTCCATTTATTATATAACTGAATTTATGTTGATGTTTGTGAGCGCCACCAACAGGTTTGACCCTTGACTGACGCTTCAGAGAGGCTGACTGGGACGAAGTCTGGCTGCGGCGGCGGAGGATGTGGGGCGTGCACGGTGATGGTGTCACGATACCAACCTGCGACCAAATCCATCGTGTATCCTTTTATTATAATAAGACTTTATGGAAAAGTTAATGTTTTCTTGGTATGTTTGACATAACAGATGATAAATCTGCTTTTGTAACAAGTGGTTGAAAAAAAAAATCCCCTCAATGTTTTTTTTAATAATTATTGTGATGAACCACTTCCTCCACAAAGAATCTCCATTTTAATGTCTGGATTTTCAGCAGCAGCTCTGAATGTGAGTTCTTACCCCTTAAATGAGGGTTAAGATCCTGTTGTTAGAAGTAAACAGGATTCTTGTGAGTGCTGATGGGAATTTTCTCCCTTGGATCCAGACCAGCTCAACATCTGTCTCTTTTTGTCAGCTGGCTGCAGCGGCAGAGAAACAATCAATCCCAAACACACACGGCCAAACGAGAAACAGCTGCTGGACGCAGGACTCTCGGTCCTTCAAAAAACCTGCAAACATCTACAAAGAAACACTTTATGATTTTAGAATAAACACCAAATGGCTGCAAAGACTAGATTAAAGCAGAAGAAGAAGCTGAACATGCTCAACACGCCAAAAACAAAGGACAGACTGATGGACCAAGATGGAAAAATACAGAACAGTTACAGAGAGACTCATGACTGAAGACAAAAGGTAAAAAGAGACGACCAAGAGGATCAGGACAAACAAAATAAGACCATAAAGTTGTAACAAGAAATGTGCAAAATAACTCAGAGAAAAATAGAGAAATAAAGTGCAAAAACAGCAGAAATATTGATATAAATGTAAAAAAAATACTCACAAACACTTAGGGGTGTGTATTAGCAAGAATTTGATGATATGATATGTATCACTATACGAGAGTGCCGATATGATATATTACAATATATCACGAGACTGTAAACAGGGCGAGGCTTTACAATTCTTATTTCTCTAACAGCATATATGAATAAAAATACAGTTAAAACAGTTTATTATCAGCATTATTATGTAAAGCATGGTCCTGCATCATTTATATTTTTTATTGTTCGTCAGACATGAAGAGAGAAAGTCAAATAACAGAATATTTGCTACACTAAAATACAAACAAAATATCCAGCATTTCTGTCCTTAGAGAATAATATTGAATCAGAATATTGCAGTCAGAATATTGATACAATATTGCACCACAGAATATTAAATTATATTTGTGTATCAATATTTTCTTACATCCGTACAAACATTTTAAAAGTAGAGAAACAACAAAGAACATTTGATTTTAAAATGCTGCAGCTGCACAGTATTTTAAAATGATTCAAAAGATGTTAAAACAGTAAATGAACAAACTTTAAAAGTGATTTCAGGAGAACAATTTAAACAACATAAACAAGTTTGCAAGGGGGACAAGACACAAATATTTAAATTAGCTGCAATAATGAAATAAAAAATGTAATGTGAATATTTTGTTTGAAATCAGACTCTAAGTGTTGGAAGTATAAAAGCTCTTTTCCTTCACCGCGCTCTCAGTCACTTCTCGGCCAACGCCTGCCTGCTGCCGCTCTGTCAGCTCCACGGAGCCGCCATCACCACGGTGGAGGGAATCGGCAGCACCAAGACGAGACTGCACCCCGTGCAGGTGACCAGAGTGCCGTCTATTTAATCATGTGTCATATATTATATTCAGATATAAAGTACACTTCTCCTGTCTTTTGTAAGGAACATTCTCCAGTTTAATGTGGTTTTGTCCTCTATTTCTATGTCTTTATGCAGTTAGTTTGGCACCTCATGTACTGAAGAAAAATGGGAGCACAGCTGATTTTGTTTGTTTGTGATGTAAAATAACAAAAACAAGCAAACAAATAAAGTTGAAGTAACAATAAATGAAGTCAAATATTCAAATAATGATATATTATTAAGACTCAAATCAAAATGTGAAGAGAAAAACCCCAAATATGAAGAACAGCTAAGTACAATTTTGAGAATAACATTAAATAATAAGACAAAAAGGGGGACTGAATTTAACTTAATTCTTAAAATATTTATATCATCACATCCTCCTACTCTCGCTTTCTCTCCCCGTCTTCGCCCTAAAATTTGATTTATTTAGGATGATTTTTCAGTGAGTGGAAAAATAATTTCCTGTTTCCCATCATATTCCTTAAATCCTTCACTGTGTCCTCATATTTTGGAGCTGCATGCCTGATTGACTGCAAATTCTTTGGCCTTATTTCACATTAAAAACGAGGAACTGTTGGCCCCCCTCTAAAGCCAGAGCACTTTTTATTTGATTCCTCTTTGCACTGATTAATGCTTTGATGCACTATAATGCAATAAAACATGATTACAACCCGCCTTTGGCCCAGAGCTGCAGGATTGTCCTTGTAGGGAACTTTGATCCGTGTGGATTAAGAAATACTAACAAACCTGTCCTGACCTGTGTTTTCAGGAGCGCATAGCGAGGGCTCACGGCTCTCAGTGCGGCTTCTGCACGCCGGGGATGGTGATGGCCATGTACTCTCTGCTGAGGAACAAACCGCAGCCGAGCCTGGACAACATCACTGAAGCTCTGGCCGGTTTGTTCGCGTTAAATATCGTAAAATAAAATTTCTGTAGTGTCGTCTGTATGGTTTATACGATGTTATGTCACATCACAGCTCTAACAAAACAGGGACACATGAGCAGCTGTTTGCTTTTTGCAGCCTTCAGGCATTTATTTGATATTATTCCACATAAAATAGTGTGATGAGTGGTATTTTAGCGTATTTTGAAATAATAATAATGCCCTGATATAAATATAACTGTGACGCAGCCTTGTCCTCATGGCGCATGTTTGCTCTTCAGGGAATCTGTGTCGCTGTACGGGGTATCGACCCATCGTGGACGCCTACAGGACCTTCTGCCAGGTACAAAGATCAGAACCACAAGTCAAACAAAAAACTACAGTGTCATCTGTTTGCTGAAGAGTTTTGACACAATGCAAGTCTCACAAACAACAAAACAAAACTTCAGATGAATAAAAATCCTTTTAATGAGTAAAAATGATTCATTCTGATGTTTGTTTGAATCAATCAGGAGTCGAGCTGCTGCAGAGAGAACGGGAACGAGAGCTGCTGCATGAACGGGGGAAATCAGAAAGATGAACACGTGGATGTAAGAGCAGAAATATTAGATTAAAGCAAATTAAACTTTCTGAATCTTTATATTCTTGTCACTTTTTTAGTTTGTAATATGGTATTTTTGTTTCTCCTGTTGGTTGTTTGTCTTTCTGTGTTTATACCGGAGTTTAATGTTTTTATTTTTGTCTTTTTATGAATTTTTGTTTCTGTTCCTCTTTTATTTACTAGTGTTTTTTTTACCTTCTTTGTGTTTATTTTGCTAGTTTATTTCTCAGTGTTTCTCTTTCAGTATCTGGTCTGTGCTTCATGTTTTTGTGTTTTTTCTGTGTTTTTACTGTTTAATTTAATTTTTTTTATGTCTTTCTATTTCTAAATGTTCTTCATTGTTTCATTTTGGATTTTTTAAGTATATAAATGTGTTGTACCTAACTTTATCTTTATATGTTTATGACAGAACTGTTTTTATTAAAGTTTTAGTTAAATGTTGTTTATATTCATATACATTTTGTATTTTGTTTTTTATGTTACTCTAACAGTTTTTATTATTTTTGACACCATGACAATGTCCTCAGCTTTGGTTGTTCATTTTTGTTAAATGTTTTATACTTTAATATTCTTATTTTAAATTCTATCTCTTCTTTTGCAACCAAAGTCTTAAATTCTTGCTCTTATTAAAGTCGTATTTGTAAAAACAAAGAGTATATCTCTTCTAAGGCTCCAAAATACCAAAGGTTTTATCCTCAGGAACTTCTTACATAAAACTGAAAAGGTTCAAAGACCTTAAACCAGAAAGTTTGTCTACTGGTTTTGAAATGATGCTGTTATTTAGATGTTTGTCTCTGTTTTTCAAAAATATTGTGAAAATGTGGCATTTTTTATTGACAACAGTGCAGCAATAACAACATGATTAAACTGTTTTCTCAGTCCTTCTTTCTTGACTTTTAATTTGATTGTTCTTTTAAGGACTTAATTCAGACGTTCTCAGGAGGTTATCAGAGCTCTTTGTGTTTAATTCTCCATATTTTGCATCTCAAACCAGATTTTAATGCTCATTTTTCTCCTTTAAACCCCTCATGCTGTCCCTCAGGAGCCTCCTCAGCTGTTTGAGAAAGAGGAGTTTCTCCCTCTGGACCCGACGCAGGAGCTGATCTTTCCTCCCGAACTCATCGTGAGTCATCAGACTTTTATCACCACACAAATTCACACTCTTTCATATGCACAGAAATCAAGTTAAAGCCACACAGAGGGACGTTTATGCTCCTGTGCATCAGCTGCTGTCTTATAAAAGCTTCATTCAGGGATCACTCTGCAGGTCAGAGATCGGTCAGAGACATTATCTCTTCAACATGTGAAGCGAAGGTTAACGAAGCTTAAAATCAACCTAAATTAAGTTAATGTAAATAAACGCTCTGCCCCCACAGCTGATGTCAGAGAGAGGACCCCTGCAGACACTCACCTTCCACGGGGAGAGGATCAGCTGGGTGTCCCCCGTCTCTCTGGAGGAGCTCGTGCAGCTGAAGAAGAAGAACCCAAAAGCTCCCCTCGTCATGGGAAACACCAACATAGGTCAGCGAGGAATCAGTTTGTGATGTTCCATTAAAGATTTAACACAGACAGCTCAAGTGATTTAATGTTCATGGTGATAAAAGGCAGAAAAATGATTGTTTTCCCACAGAAATGCCAAAAAAAAAATCAAAAAGTCGATAATATTCAAGTTTTTCTGCAGCTTTTTTCAATGATGTGGGCTTTTAAAAGGGGTTTGCTGATAAACTGTTGAATATTTAATACTTTCAGCGAGATCTGATCAGATTTATGACCCCTTATTTTTCTGATTTGTGTTGCAGGTATTGATATGAAGTTTAAAGGCGCCTTCCATCCTCTGATCATCTCTCCTGCTCGAGTGATGGAGCTGTTTGAGGTCTCGCACACGCCCAAAGGTGCATAAAGTCAGTTTATCGTTAAGATTTGGTTTGTTGTTTGACTGCAGAGGCAACTTTCCCGCTTTAAAGTGGGGGAAAAAAGAGTTTAACACCTCATTTTTAGGGCTTAAGTGCATGACTTAAAGTTATGTCAAACTATCTTAAAGTTCAGAAAGACCTTCAAGCATTAATGAATTAATTCTCATAAGGAATAATGATTTTACAGAATTATGATATAAAGAAGCATGTCTTATATGTTTTTTCCTTATATTTCAGACTTATCTTGGATTTTATAGGAGAGGCAAAATAAGCCACAAGCTTCAGCCTTTACCTTTTCCAGTTATTGATAAGTTTGTGTTCAATGATTGTATTCTTTGTTCTTTACATTTATATAACCGAAATAAAAATACTCATACATTCATTTCTTTCTGCCCCAGAAGTTTTTAACCCTCACCAAGGCCTCACATAGGGGTGGGATAAAGCGGGGAGATCTCTGGGGGCCAAAGTCTCGGAGGGGCCCAAAAAAAACAGGCAATAATTTAGTCCATCCTCAGTTTAAGAAATGGTTCATATTTTTATTGTTTTTTGTGTTTATTTTCATGTTTTTTGTGTTTATTTCACTCACCATAACTCGTTAAAATGGTGAAATGAATTCTGTTTCATTTTGGAGGCTCCCTCTGAGTAAATCAGCATGAGCCTTTAATTTTCTCTTTCTGTCATTTTTTCTTCATATCTTATTTTTCTAGTGAAGCCACAGATGATTTGAGCCATGTTAGGGAAACTAGCGCTAACGCTGCAGGTCCAGCACTCATGCATTGAGTACCTTGATTGGGGGGGATTAATGAGGCCTTCAGGGGCCCGGCTTCTTCTGTGGGCGGCCCTGACTCTCACCAGAGAAAATTCTGTCCTCATATTTTATCACAGCTTTGTGGTTGTAACTGTTCTGTCTCTTCCTGCAGGCGTTTGGGTCGGAGCCGGCTGCACCCTGACTGAGCTTCGTTCCCTCTTGGAGAAGCTCGTGCTGCAGTTTCCGGAGGAGAAAACCGAGCTGTTCAGAGCTCTGGTCCAGCAGCTGAGGAACCTCGGGAGCGTGCAGATCAGGAACGTGGCAGTAAGAGGATTTGGTTTCTCTCGTCTCTGTGTTCAGTCAAACAAGGCTGTCCTTGACCCTGTGGCTGGTTGATGAGCTTTTTGGCGTTTTGTTCCTTCTGCTGCGTTAAAATGCAGTTTTGATGAATAAATAAAATGCTAGTTATTTCTCTCTTCTGCATGTTTAGTCTCTGGGGGGTCAGATCATCAGCGCATACCCCAACTCAGACTTGAATCCTGTTTTGGCTGCCGGGAAATGCAAAGTCAGCGTCATTTCAGATGGTTAGTTCAAAATTTCTGAGCATATCTGCATCTGTGACCAAACGAAAAATTGATTTGCAAATGTGCTCCTAAAATGTGTTTCTGAATCCGTCAGGAGGAAGACAAGAGGTTCCTCTGGATCAAGATTTCTTTGTGAGCTTCTGTAAAACCATCCTGAAACCCGAGGAGATCATCGTCTCTATTTTCATCCCCTTCACCAGCAAGGTAAAGCTAATATTCTACCTGAAAGTGCTGAATTTAAGAGTTTATGTTTGTCTTTTTCCACCTTCATTAAAGTTTAAAAGAAGCCCTGAGCACTTCCAACAACAGCCTTATTTTAAAAGATAAATAACCATCATCACTCTAAAAGAATGTTTGTGATCGGCATTATTTCTACTATTTTTATACAGATAAGAAATTTAAGACAAGTTCCTTTGATTGATCATTTCTCATGGGGGAAAAGCAGAAGTAAATTAATGTTAGTAAATAAAATAAGCGGCAGTTCTTTCATTTATTTGTGGCAATATTGATTGTGCTGTATCTAAATCTATTCATGTTTTTGCCGAAAACAAAGCAGAAAAATGTACTAAATCAACTTGTAAGAGCTGAAAAAGTGTTGTTCGTGCTGCAGGGGGAGTTTGTCCGAGTCTTCCGTCAGGCTCCGAGGAAGGAGACGTCCTTCGCCACGGTGACGTCGGGCATGAGAGTTCGTTTCTCTGAGGGTTCCAGAGTCGTTCAGGACATCAGCATTTACTACGGGGGGATGGGAGCGACTACTGCGAGTGCTGCGAAAACCTGTGCCGCCATCACCTCCAGGTTAGAGTTTGATGCTGATTTCTGCTCTTACCCAGTCATCCTGTTGATGTCCTGTTTCATATCTTTGAATTGATGCTCTTTCTTTTATTGTCAGGCTCTGGTTCCCATTTTCTTTTTTTTCTTTTCTTTTTATTGAACATTTTAACATACATTCTGCATACGACTGGTACACAATGACTGAGTCTATTTTTCCCTCCAATGAAGCACCTTTAAATCAAACATGACACTCTCCCTCAGTCTGTATAACATCTTTGTGTCCGACATATCTTCTCTTAAAATACCTTCTTTCAGTGTTCCTGTTTTTCCTTGTATTTTCTTAAAGTCTTTTCAGTTTGTAACTATATACAGTCTTTACAGAGGAGTGTGTAATCATGTTAACATAAATTTAAATATTGGGACGGCTCAACAGTTTTTCTTCTTCCATCTTGTGGGATTGAAAATCAAAAACAATTGGTGTACAAGTAAACAGTATACAGTGTGCTATATATGTATATTCTATGGGCATTTGTAAAAATTTTTATGGGATGAACATCAAGGTTAAATCTCTAAATTATCCATCTTATTAGTTTACTGAAATCCAAAGAAGTTACAGTCACTGATTTTTGTGTGTAGTCCATCTTGACCAGAGCTGTGTAAATTTGTTTACTCGTAATCGAAGGGAGAAAGTCATTTTCTCCGTCACGTAGATTTTGGTTCCCATTTTCACACTCTTCTCTTTTCCCCTCAGGCCATGGGACGATGAAACCCTCAGCAGGGCCTACGATATCCTCCTGGATGAGCTGGTCCTCCCTCCTTCGGCTCCAGGAGGGAAAGTGGAGTTTCGCCGCTCCTTATCGCTCAGCTTCCTCTTCAAGTTCAACCTGGAGGTGCTGCAGAAGCTCAAAGAGATGGTAGGACAACAATAAAGAGAGTTTAACCTTTCTAAAGATAGAATAATCCTCCAAAATGTTCACATCAGAGTTTTTTATCTACAGGAAGTGATTAAAGAGGAGGTCCCGGAGAAGGTTGAGCCTCTTCCCAGAGACATCCAGCACAGTCTGCAGGAGTTTCAGGTCAGAAACCTGCCGTGAAAACTACAGGTGTGTTTCTTCACCAAGCAGGAGCCCCCCTCATTTACAGCTTCATCGTCTTCTCCTTCAGCACGTGTCAAAGGACCAAGGTGTGCAGGATCCAGTGGGACGTCCCGTGATGCACCGCTCCGCCATCAGCCAGGCGACGGGCGAGGCCGTGTACTGCGACGACCTGCCGCCCACAGACGGGGAGCTCTTCCTGTCTCTGGTGACCAGCGCTCGGGCACACGCTAAAATCACGTGAGCAGAAAGTAAAGAACACAAAAATGTTGATTCAGTTTTTAAATATAAAGTGACTTTTTGATTTGATGTGTCCCGTCTCTCAGCGGGATAGACGTCAGCCAGGCTCTGCAGCTTCCCGGGGTCGTCGACGTCATCACAGCCAAAGATATTCCCGGGTTAAAAGTGCGAGCGGTGTTCGGGTACGAAGAGGACGTGCTGGCTCAGAGCGAGGTGAGAGTGGATCTGTGGTCGACCATCATGTTTCTGTTTTTAGGATTAAATTTAGGGACCAAGAGACGAAGAATGAACACCAAAATTTAACTGTAGGGCGAGAAGTCTTGACTCAGGTCCTACTGCTGCTGGTTTCATGTTTTTTATAAACTTAAAAACTATTTTGTAGGCATTGAAGCTCAGATGAATAGTTACTTAATATTTACAAGCTTGACTGACATTTTTGTCCCTGTCATTGAGTTCTTAAAAATTCTTTCTAAAGCTGATTAGATATCCATAAAGGGCAGAAATAATAAGAGAGAATATATTTATATAATCTCATACTTTGAACTTTAATTTGCAATAGTACTTTAAATTTACTTTTTTTTTTTTTTTTTTTGCATTTATGCACATCAGTTCTGTTAATTTATCCATAAAATGCCACAAAATATGACTGAGCAATACAAGTTTCATAGAAGGAAATTTTAAGTTGGATTATTATTAGATAGCATGATATTGTATATTATGTTAGAAAACAGCTTTTACCCGAGAACAATAACAGCACTGAACTCAAAGTAGAGCTGTTTTATGCTGTTTTATGTGCAATAATTAGAAATGTGCAAATGCCTCCTGACGACCCTCTCTTTTAACAGCCTTACACTGAGTCCACTGCACCTTCAGTTTCAATGTTCTTCTGTAAAAATGTGACAAAGACAATAAAGATTTATCTTTTTGTCTGTCAGTCTGTTATCAGTACAATACCAGCAAATATTGAATTGTTTGTCATTATTTACAGCAGATATATCTTTATTAAAAAATCAAGAGTTTCATTTTTTTGAGAGTCAAATGTTGTTTGTCTTGTTTTACATCTGCTCCTCACTCAAATAGAATTTCACACTTATAAAACTAGCACATTTTCATAAAGTTAAGTCTTTGTGTTCTTGATAAAAAATATCAGGATCAGTGATAATGAGTTCAAAAATGTCAGCGGAGAGCCTATCTGCAAAGATCTAACAACATGCATCGCTAATTTCTATGGAAACTGCAGAATATTGTACTTTTTAGATATTCTGTTTGATGCACACATAACTAAATGTATTGTGTAAAGAAAATATTATTTCTGTGATTATACTAAAGTTATTTCACTGATAAAGTCTAGAACTACAAGAGTTAAAATTATGTTTTGTTAGTGAGACTTTAAAAGAGAATTTAAGCTGCTGTTTTTTGCATCCTTGCAGAGAGACTCTGTAAAAGTTATCCAAAAAATGTCCTTTGATAAACCATAAATAAGATTGATATTAAAAGAGTTAAAACAACAACTTGCACAAGCCACTTTCACTCTTTCTCTCCACGTCCTGATGTACATAAAAATCTTTAAATCTTTTTTAGCTGTAGTCTGTCTACTTATAACTTGTCTCTATTTTATAGTATAAGAGCTATTCTGTTCTAAACTTCACACACAAAATATTGAAGATATAATGTTTTAAAGACATGGCAGGATTATGGTCAAATACATTAACTTTGTTTTCATCTCAGAACTCAGAAACTGCCACTGTATCTCAGATAATCTGTCAAAAATCCAGCTTTTGTCTTTTTTATTTAAATTGAACACAAACATTGGTCAAAATAAAACAGATAAAGGTTTGTAATCATCAGCTGTGGTTCAGCCTCCATGAAAATGAAACATAAACGAAATAAATGTGTGAGCAGTGTTTTTATTTCACTTCTTGTTTATCTCAAATAATCACAGGAACCTTCAGAGCAGCTCTGCTTTAGTTTCTGTGGTGTGATATTTTCTCCATGTTCGTCCTCAGGTGTCTTGTGTGGGTCAGATGGTGTGTGCGGTCGTCGCTGACACGAGGGAGCACGCCAAGCGAGCGGCGTACGCCGTGAAGATCAGCTACGAAGATCTGCCCGACCCGATTTTCACCGTAGAGGTCCGTGATTACCAATTTAGATTTTTACTATTAAAAAATACATAGATAAAACACATACAGATACTCACAAGTTAACTCACAGGTTAACACAAAATCAAACTTTTGAGCCTTAAAGGTGTTTTTGACGTTCTGTTCGTGACAGGACGCGGCAGAGAAGTCGAGTTTCTTTGAGCCGCGGAGGGAACTGGAGAACGGAAACGTGGCTGAGGCTTTCAAGACCGTGGATCAGATTCATGAAGGTGAGAGTCGTCCTCTGATGGTGCAGAAATGATAAATGCTGCAGATACGTTTTGGCCTGCTTATCTTTCATTTGTCTTTTATTTACTTTGGATTTGTTTCTCATGTTTCAGCTGAGATCAAAATGGGCGGTCAGGAACATTTCTACATGGAGACTCAGAGCATCCTGGTCGTTCCTGTCGGGGAGGAAAAGGAGTTCAACGTTTACGCCTCCACCCAGTGGCCCACGCTGGCACAGGTACGCACCTTTTATTTAATCATGTTTAATCCTTCTGGATGGGATTAATGCCACAGTCTTAACTTCAGCCTGATGAATTTCAATCAAACAGTTTGGATGAATATTTTGGATTCATCAGGGATGAAAACTGAAGTCCAGAGCAACAGATAATGGATACAAGGAAGGTTATTTGGGTCATTTTCTTGTGTTTTTTTAATTGAAAAGTGAAAACAAACTCCTGCAATTCTTCATCAGCTCTCTCATCTTCTCCACTCCAGCCTTTGAGGATATATTTTAGACATTTCATAAGAGAGAAAAAGATTAAATTAGCCTATCAAAGAGTTTACATTAGTTCCTGTTGTTTTGTTGTTGGGGAGGAAGGGTGGCGCAGCAGGTAGCGCACGTGCCTCACAGCAAGAAGGTCTGCAGTTTGATCTGGGCAGGGCCTTTCTTTGTGAAGTTTGCATGTTCTTCCTGTGCATGCGTTGGTTCTCCAGGCACTCCAGCTTCCTCCTACAGACAAAAATCAAGCTCATTAGGTTGATTGGTGACTCCAAATTGCCCTTAGGTATGAGTGTGAGAGTAAATGGTTGTCTGTCTCTCCGTGTGGCCCTGCGATTGGCTGGTGACCAGTTCAGGGTGTACCCCACATCTCATCCAATGTCAGCTTGGATAGGCTCCAGGCCCCCCCGACCCCGACAGAAATAAGCGCTATAGATGATGGATCGATGTTTTGTTGTTTTATTATGTGTTATTAAGACGTGTTGATGATGGTTTGCTGTCCCGTGGCTGCAGGAGGCCATCGCAGAGACGCTGGGGATCCCGTCCAACAGAGTGAGCTGTCACGTCAAACGCCTGGGCGGAGCTTTTGGAGGGAAGGTCACCAAGACCTCCATCCTGGCCAGCATCACGGCCTTGGCCGCCTGGAAGTGAGTCACGGAAACAGCAAACAGCAAACAGCATCATGGACTAGTATGAGACTGAGAAGAAGTCGTCAGTGAAGTTAACAAACCTCTTCTCACTTTAATGTTTTTAAATGTTGATTTTTTTAGGACCAATCGAGCCGTGCGCTGCGTCCTGGAGCGAGGAGACGACATGCTGATCACTGGAGCTCGTCACCCCATCTTGGGAAAATACAAAGTACAAAAATGTTTTTATGTCAGCAGAGCGTCAGTCTTCTTCAAAAACTCCACGGCATGCATCAGACAGTTTAAGCACGAGGAGTAATGATCCTCTGTTTAAAACTGGATTCATTCTTTCAGAGTTTTTACTGAATTAGTCGTCAAAGTGCTCAAGTCATGTTGGACACATCACTGATATCTTTGGAAAAATGATGTTAATTAATTTTATACAGTGATGCAGAAAAAAGAGCTCTTTTACCTTTAAGACAAATCGTCTTGTGACATTTTACAGAGCTGAGAATAACTATTTTAGTTTCTCCTCGCTGTTTGTTGCTCTTTATTTTCTGCAGGACTCAAACTTTTCCTCTTGATAAATGAGATAAACTTTGGGCCTGTGATGATCGTTGAAGCAAAAGAAATGTTTTTAATTGTTGTAACTCCTCATAAATTTTATATAAATGTAAATATAAATAAATTATATAAATAAATCTGGAGTTTTATTTGGAGATCCAAAAGAAAGTCATTGTCTTTGCATGCACGAGGAGCAGCCAATACTTATTGATTTGTCCCTTTAAAGATGAGTTTTTTCTCTGATGTCCTCACATTACTTTGTTTCAGGTTGGTTTCATGAACGACGGGAGGATCTTGGCTGCAGATGTTCAATTCTACTCCAATGCTGGAAACACCGTCGACGAGTCTGTCCTGGTCAGTGAAACCATCCTGTCCCTCATTTAACCGTCAGTCTCTTTGTTTAAAGGGAACAATGTTCGACTTTTAACCTCTTGAAACCTGCAGGTTGCAGAAAAGATGATTCTCCTCATGGACAACGCCTACAACATCCCAAACCTGCGAGGCCGCTCCGCCGCCTGCAGGACCAACATGCCGTCCAACACGGCCTTCAGAGGCTTTGGCGTGCCACAGGCCCTCCTGGTCATGGAGAACATGGTCACCGACGTGGCCGCCGTGCTGGGACGCCCTGCCGACCAGGTTTGTGACCACCTGTTGTGCCAAATGTTGATTTAAGTTGTGGGGGGAAATATTGTCGAAAACGTGTTCATTTTTAGTGAGGCTGTCAGTTTGTCAGACTTTTATAAAACACTTTTCATACAGATGCAGCTTCAAGTGATTTACAGGCAGATGAAACAAGGGCAACATAAAATAAATCGAAATTAATCAAAGTACAATAAAACAATTAAAAATAACATGGAAAAAATACAATAAATCGGTAAAACACAGTAACAGAAATTGACAATGAAATAAAATCACCAAGAACACTGAAAAACTAATTTAACCCAAAGATGATTTGAATGATCTGTTGTAGGAGAGAGTATAAGAAAACCTGCAGATCTTCACCTTCTTTGTGATGCTAAATTCAACTATAAAAAATCACTGAAGCTCTAAAAACGTTTGTTTGTGTTTTGTGCAGTGATGACGGTGTTTAAGAGTTTGTCTGAATATTTTTTGGGGATTATAAGTGACTCAACTTTGGGCGTCCAGGTTTTTAATCTCTGTTGCTCTAGGTTTAGGTTCAGGTGTTAATATTGTTTGATTTTTACTCTCATCACATGGAAGCTTAAATTTCTGATTTTTTAAATCTCGTCTCCTATTTTCAAATCCGTCCTCAGATTCGAGAGATCAATATGTACAAGGGGCCGTCATTCAATCACTTCCAGCTTGCCTTCAGCTCGGAGAACCTGCAGCGCTGCTGGGACGAGTGTAAGCTAAAGTCCAACTTCGACGCTCGCCGCAGAGCCATCGAGCAGTTCAACCAGCAGAACCGCTGGAAGAAGCGCGGGATGTCCATCATCCCCATCAAGTACGGGATCGGGTTCAGTGAGGGCTTCCTAAACCAGGTTAGCTTTCAGCACTGTTAAGACGAACATTCATTCTGATCAGAGTGTGAATTCAGTGCAGAAATGTGTCAGAATGTCTTAAAATGCTGAAGAGAGTTTTATTTTTTATGTTTGTTTGTTTCAGGCTGCAGCTCTGGTTCACATTTACAGGGACGGGACTGTCCTCGTCAATCATGGAGGGACGGAGATGGGTCAGGGGATCCACACCAAGATGCAGCAGGTAAAGACTGAACCAGCCTCCAAAACTTCATACAACATAAAACTTTTACATTCACCTGAAAATTTGGAATTTATTTCTGTTTTATTACATTTCAAAGAAGCAAAGATTCAATCATCAAGCTCCATTATTGTCTAATAATGAATACAAACAGTAATTAGGGATCTGAGAGGTGCACAGAATCATCAGTTAATCCTCAGTAACAGCAGAAATCATAATGCTCAGGTGTCAGTTGTTCATCTGCTGTGTCGCATTTGATGAAGACATCAATGACTAACTCTTCATTCAGGGAGGATATTCTGTTTTTGTCAGCGTTTGTTAGTTTGTGAGCAGCGTCAATCAAAAGGTTATGAATGGATTTTGACGAAATCTTCAGGGAGTGTGTGTCATGGCACGAGGTAGAAGTGGTGAGATTTTGGTGAATCCAGACATGGATCCAGGATTTTTACAAGGACTTGTTAACAGTGCAGGATGAGGCAGTTTTCCACATTTTTGACTCTGAACAGTGTTGGAAATGCCTCTGCGGAGGTTTGTGCACCTTTTTTGTATCAGGTAGAGGATATGACTTGTTGAACTAGAAAAGCACTCAGAGTGCGCAGACCTCCGCCAAGCAGTTTCAGTCCACTTTGGCGAAAATGGTCCTATCTGGCAATGTTAAAGAATCCTTAAAAAAATTCCTGGATCCAGACGGTGATCCAAATCAGTCCCAGAATCGAATCATTTCTTCCTTATCCCATTGCACATATTTCCTGAAACTTTCATCCAAATCCGTCCATAATTTTCAAGTTATTTTGATCACAGACAGACAAACAAACAAATCAACGCCGGTAAAAACATAACCTCCTTGGCGGAGGTAATAAACTCTGATGTGTTTTGGTGATGAAACATGAGAGAAAATGTTGGAAAAATGACATCAAAAGGAGTAATAATAAAATATCAGTATCTGCTAAGTTGTGTTTTAGCAGCTTTATCAGCATTGACCCTGATTTTCACAATCACTGTTATTATTGAGACACACTGCAGACCGTCAGGAAACATACACACACAAGTAGGCGTAGAATTTTGAACCATTTTATTGATTAATATTTAAACACCAAAAATATACTTCATACTGGAAAAGCACGAAGAGAGCACAGACCTCCACCAAGCAGCTCAGTTACTGCAGTGGCTTTTCCACAACCCTGTAAAAGATACAATTCTGGATCACCAGATCCAAATTAGAGCCAGGATCCGGACCAACCTCAGCACATACGTGGAGGTTGTTATCCTGTATGAACACAAGTTTTGGGAACATCACTTAATATTTTGATTTCATATTAATTTTTGAATGTCGTCAATGGGATTTCCCATTATAAAGTTCAGTGTGTTTTGTGACTTCAATCTGGGTCGGATCCAGATGAAATTACCTTGATGATAGAGACATGGACCCCATAATATCCTGTGAAACTGGAAGTGAATCTGTTAAAAATGGCAGAGATATGTTTTTTCTTTTAATTCTGCCCAATGTTAACATGTGGACTTTGTGAAATTTTGGGATTTCTTTGCTTCCAGACAAATATATGTATCACCACCAAAATCTAATAATTTCTAAGTTGGGTCATTTCCACCATCTCCTGAAAATTTCAGCAAAATCCTTCCAGTAATTTTTGCGTAATCTTGCCAACAAACAAACACACGCCGGCAAAAGCATAACCTCCTTGGTTGAGGTAATGATAACCTCTTCTTTTCTGTCAGGTTGCGAGTCGGGAGCTTCACATCCCGCCCTCTAAGATCTACATCAGTGAAACCAGCACCAACAGGGTCCCAAACAGCTGTCCATCCGCCGCCTCCTTCGGCACGGACGCCAACGGCATGGCGGTCCAGGTACACGTCCACTTTAAGCTCCCTTTACGCCTGATTTAAAGCTTATTGTCATTTTAACATGAGAATCATGATCGTTCTCTTTCACTCAGAACGCCTGCCAGATCCTGTACCAGCGGCTGAAGCCCATCAGGGAGAGGAACCCCAAAGGGCCATGGGAGAGCTGGGTATGAATTTACAGACAATAAATCATAAAATCATCCCTTAGTCTAGATTTAAGTGTTTTTTATTTTGTTCACAGATCAGCGAAGCTTTCTTCAGTGAGAAAATCAGCCTGTCAGCAACAGGTTACTTCAGGTAAGAACAAAAGTCTCTTTTATGTATTTATTTATTTGTTTATTTATTATTTTATTGAGCTAAATTGTTGTTTACTCCTGTGTCCTCAGAGGTCAGGATTCTTACTTTGACTGGGAGAAGAGTGAGGGGAACCCGTACAGCTATTTCACGTTCGGGGCGTGCTGCTGCGAGGTGGAGCTCGACTGTCTGACGGGAGACTACAGGGTCAGAGACGTTTGAGTTTTCAGCTCATTTTCTCCACAAAATGACCAAAAATAATTCGGTTTCATTTTGTCTGTGCAGACGTTGAGGACGGACCTCGTGGTCGACATCGGGAGAAGTATAAATCCTTCTGTGGACATCGGGCAGGTGAGACGAGTTTGTTTTTAATCTACAATCATAAAAATGAGTGAAAGACTTCAGTAAGGAAGAGGAGGTGCAAAGTTTTAGTGACATGAGGCAAAATATTGGTCATTGGATGGATGAATGTTGTTTTGGAGGCAAATTTGTTGATGTATGTGCACAGAAATTCACCTGAAAATGTTGAATTTATCTGTTTTATTACATTTCAGAGAAGTGAAGATTTAATCATCTTGTTTGAGGTTTTGGAACAAATACATGTAGTTCAATTTCATGACCTGCTTATTCTGGGACAAGCATTACAAATTTTCATTTTCTTAGAAAGCTGTGCAATAAAAATAAACGTTAAAGACACAAAATGAAGTAAATCAGAGTTTATTTGCTGCCACGGCTCAGTTGAAACCCGCTCCATTCAAACGTCTTTTTGAAGTCAGAATATTTTTGGAGAAGAGGAATCAGACATTTTGGGATTTCACTGAATTTATTCTTTGGATACTGAAGAGCTGAAATGATGTGTCTACACAGAGGAACTTTGTTTTTTCATGTGTTTTTTACCTCAATTCTCTCCTCTCAGATCGAGGGGGCCTTCATGCAGGGTTTGGGTCTCTACACGATGGAGGAGCTGAAGTTCTCTCCCTCGGGGCTCCTGTACACTCGGGGCCCGTCCCAGTATAAGATCCCGGCAGTGTGCGATTTGCCGCTCCGCTTCAACGTTTACCTTCTGCCGGACTCGGACAACCCAAGCGCCATCTACTCCTCCAAGGTCAGCCCCACGCCGTCATGCTTTAATCCACACGCTCCTTTCTGCAGTCTGTTGAGCTCACATTTCTGGTCCTCCTCGTTCTTCAGGGGATCGGAGAGCCCGTCCTTTTCCTTGGCAGCACGGTCTTCTTCGCCATCAAGGACGCCGTGGCCGCGGCGCGCTCAGAGTCCAGTTTGACTGGACCGTTTACACTGAACAGCCCCGCAACGCCGGAGAAGGTGTGCATGGCCTGCGCATCCCCGTTCACTCAGAAGGTAAAAAACCACAGAAACAGAAAATCCAAGAATAAAATCAAAGTAAGAGTTTGTAGTTACTGCAGGAGCGCTCCTTGTTTTATATCTTCTTATTTTTAAGATCTAAAATTTTATAAACTGAATTTTAATTTTAAAAAGAGTCTGAAACTCTACAACTAAACTTATTATAAACATCTGGATTTATTTTTTAATGCAGGGAAAACTAAAGGCCGAATAAACACTTTGAGAAAGTGAAATGGATCAGACCAACATTATCAAAGTATATTAATTTAATATTTAGAAAAAAAGCAAATATATTTCTCTGGTTGTGGCCTGATAAATCATTTTTTATCTCAATAACTGTCTGTTATTGGAGGTTTAAACTATGAAAGCTGATCCCCATAACACGCTCTTTTTAATGGATTTTTCTGTCCTATTTATGCTTCTTTTAGTTTCATTTAAATTCTTTTTAATGGTCTTGAACTTATAACAAACCTATAACTTTAACAGTTCACACATTGGAGCATCAAAATCTGTTCTTCTATAAATCATGTTATTTCATCTGACATTTTAAAATTATTTTAACATGTTTTTGTCCTCTCATGATATTTTATTTTGCAGATTCCTGTCGATAAACCTGGATCATTCAAACCGTGGGCCTTAGACATCTGAATCTTAAAGTGTCTTTATTTTCTGTTCCACTGAAGTGAAGCTCGACTGAAAACTACACAATACTCACATTAACATAAATAAAAAGGCATTCATTAACACAATAAAAAATATGAATATGTACATTTTAACAAACAAATGAAGCTTTAGACACAGCCTGGGTTACTGCACATGTTCTGTGATTTATGATGTGATGAATTTTGTCAGTTTGTTTATTCTGGACCTGATTTAGGGGTTAATTTCAGCATAAATATTTGACCTGTTGAATGTTTAAGATAAAGCGTGTGGTGTCTTTCTTTTCCTTTCTCTAAGAGGAGGAGTGATTTGTTGTTTGGGCTCTGACTCAGGTTTGCGTTTTCCTTGGTCAGAGGACGATCACTTGGAGCTGAGGCAGGAGGTCACGGCCTCATCAGTCAGAGAGGAGGTCTGAGGAGTGAAGTTAGAGAGGACAGAGACACGAGGAGGTACGAGGGAGCAGGGAGGGCCGAGCAGGTCTGTCACACTTCAGTTAAGTAGGTTCCAGTCATTAGACCCTGAGCTCGAGGTGACTGATGATCCTTCGACCTCCTGAGAGTGAACTCTGACCTAATCTGAGATTTTGATATTTGAGCTCAGATGTTCAGTTGTTGAAAATATTGTAAGAACGTTCTTCAAATACAAAATATCAGTTCATGCAAAGAAGGAAAAACAAACTGACACTTTCAGGTGATGTTGGTCATAGCACAGTGTGAGACAGGCTAGTGCTCCACGTTTGACATTAACTCTTCTGTCAGCGTTGGAAATGCTCTCAGAGCATCTCAAGTTGTTTTTGTCTTCATTTCCGTGCTTTATTTTTTGGTAAATCAAACAATTTCCTCCTTTTTTGTCACCATGGGAACATCTTTGGCCTTGTTGTAAATTTTTGTTTTATTACCTCCGCCAGTGAGGGAATGTTTTTGTTTATTTGTAAACAGGATAACTCGAACCTCCACCAAGGCATTTCCAACACTGTCGGGCGAGTTAATGACATTTCAAGCAGCATTTCAAAATTAGACTTTTCATGAAGGTGATCACCACAAAAGTCTTTTTAGTCTGGACTGATAGTTTCAAGAGAGCTCAGGAGTGTGCTCATTCTTCAGGCTGTGACTTCAGGTTTATCAGCACTGGTGTAAACGTCTCTTTGTGTGATTAAGGTGAGTTTTTAATGTGTTAAAATGCTGCTGCGGCCAACATGATTGATCTGACATAAATTTAAACCTTATAATTACAAAATACATCAATCAAAGCAAAGTCAATCACCTGCCTAAAGTCATTACATGTTGTAAATTACTACATTAATATGTGTAAAACGATGTTCTCTTATTTTACATAAACAGTACTGTAGAAAATATTAATTATGCCTTTTGAAACAAAAACTTCAAGCTAATTTAGAGACAACAGAGGAGTTTTTAGTTCAGTTTTACCTTTAACATTAATGTCATTGAGCTTTTGAGTGAGTTTTCACTTTTATACCAGACAGAAGTTACTTTTCCTTTTCTTTGATGTTCAATATTTATTTTGGGACTTTTAGGTGTTTTTGCAAATAGGGTAGGACTGTGGATAAAGTCTTAATTTAGGGAGCAAATGAGTGGGGAGACACTTCAGGATAAGGAGACACCGCCTGGGTTATGGGAGGGCCTGAGTAATACTGCAGTCATAAAAAGGATGGTAATTTGTAGAATAATTAAATCACAGTCTGCCTAATTGTTGATAAAGTGATGTTAAACAGTATTATATAGATGAATAAATTAACACATATACCTGTGTAATAACCATTAAATGTGTCTGATTAAAATAATCAGTCTTAATCCGTCCTTCCTCTTTAAAAGATTAAATAATAAAAACAACTTTTTTATTTTTTGTGCGACGGAAATCCCCTTTAAATCACGCATGCGCAGTGGGCGGAGCCTGCGGAAGTCCTGACGGGAAGGTCTTTTTGTTTGGGCCGCTCAGAGACTCGTCACTTCGGTTTGATTCCCCTGGTTCACAACCGTTTTTTATCTGCATTAATTTCGGTGAGTACCTTTGCTTCCACTCTCTCCGCGCTCTTTCACGTCCCCGCTTCAGCTCAAAGACGTCATTATGTCGTGTTATTCAGCGGAAAATCATGTTTTAACCGAGAAAGTCTCCGTCGTTTTCGCCGCTGGAGGGCAAATTTAGGTTCTCTGTTAGCCACTGTTAGCTTAGCCGCGTTAGCTCTAATACTTTAAGATTGTCTATATTGGATAGATTTGAATGACACTTCGACTGAAGCTTAATGTGGATCAGATGCAAACGAATCGTGTTGTTAATTAACATGTTGATCGTTATTTCCTACAAACAAGTTTAGCCAGTTAGCAGGCCCGGCTAAAGAACACTGCACCGTAGAGTTCCCCACGTAGAAGCCGCTTCCGGGCTGTTTTTATGCGTTCGTGTAGGCGCCATTTTGGAGAGGGGTGGCCGCAATTTGAATTGGCAGGTAGTTTTGTACACACAGTGAGCCAGAATAAATAACAGATGTTTTATATGTCCTATGTATTCGTGTTTTGTATAACTAACTCTATATACAGTGTGGCAGTGTGAAATTTCAGTTATAGCTTTTTCAATAAGATGCGAATTTGTTAAATAAAACATAGCAAGTGGTCAATCTGTTAAGAAGTATTAGTATAATACCTGTGGAAGTCGAACACGATGTAAATTTATGTAATGTCAAACATTATGTCCAGGGTGCCATTTTGGTGGTTGTTAAGGCGTAATAGATGGGGACATGTAAATAAAATTAAACTGTCACAAACATAAGGTTTTCATAATCTTTTACTGAACCAACATACAAGTGTTATATTTTGAACACAAAACATACATAATTTTATGGGCTTGATTCAGACTTGTAAAGTTGATTCCAGCTTTGTCTTTAAAGAATCATAACATAAAATGTCAACTATTTGTTATGTTATATAGAATTATTTCTACTTAACATCCCAAGGTTGTGCATGGCATTGCCTAGGTATCTTAGTTTGAGTCACTTTTTGTTTTATTTAAGTTATTCACAGGCTTGGAGTTCTTTGTACTGTTGCCTGGAGTTAATAAATCTCATTAAAAATTTGTGTTGAATGGGGCGTTGACAGAAATTTTTGGCCCCATGAACAGATGTAGAGCTCAAAGCAGTTCTGCACTGTCTCATGAACCAAGAAATTGCATTGCTCAAACACACAAATAAGATTCAAACAGCAGAGGAAATAATGTTCAGTAAAATTATAAAACAAACATTCAATAAATCTAGTAGAATCTTCTGGCATCTGGAGCATATATATATATATATAAACAAAATGATTTTAATTGATTACGAACAGTAATCAAAACCTCAGATCTGCTAACCATGTCAGAAATTTAAAACCTCAGTCATAAACATTTACTTTAAAGTTCAGAATGTTTTGCATAGATATTACATTTAGCCCCCCCAAAAAAACAAGGAAAACATGGTACAAAAATCTAACAACACATGTGGGGAAAATTTGGCTGTTTATATAATACTTTCAGGGGCCCCAATCAGACAAGGGACCTAAAAATCTTGTCAACTTGTGCAGTAGCGTGCGCTCATCGCTACCCCTCTTCAAAATGGCGCCGGCGTAGACGTACATCAACTACCCGAAAGCTACTTCTACCTGCTTGTATCTGTGGTGCTCGGCGCATGGTGAGGCCCGGAGTTAGCCAGTGCTAATCTACAATTAGCCTGGAATCGATGGTGTTTTCTGGCAGTTTAACAGAACATACGTGTCATACTTTTATTTTTAAGTTTATTTAAATAATCACCGTGAGCGGAGGAGGAATGTTTCTCTCGTCCTGATAAATCCCAGTAATCCAAACAGCCTGTGGTTTGTTGTTCGTCCTTTTTATTCTTTTGTCTGATTTTCTCTGGTCCCGTGTATGTGTGTTTTTGACCCTCTCAGTTCTTGATGTTTTGATTATTTTTTATTTATAGTTCATTTTTATTATTTGTTCAAACTACCCTGATGTTTGGAAACATTTTTATTTGACATGAATGTGCCTGTAAACTAGTTTGTGGAGCCCTTTGACTGAAAAAGTCACACCCTGTAGAAAGACAAACAGTTTCATTTCTGCTTAAACGACAGTTATAAGGTTTAATGCATACCGAGGCAGTGTAAAGGAAGTAATTGTGTTTAAGTTACGGTTTGGTGTCCTGAGCAAATAAGAAAATCAAGATTAACAGACGCTGAGCAGCGTACCATATCACCATCAATTTGTCTTTGGATTTTTTTTTTATTTATTTTTTTATTTTAATTTATTTTATTTTATTTATTTATTTATTTTTTATACTTAAAAAATTATTATGACAGATACCAGAATCGATACTGATACACCTTAAAGTTGGCCTGTTTCTTTCATGGTTCCAGTCCACATTAGTGAAAAACAACATTTATTCTTTAATAAATTATGCTTTTGATTCATGACAGTGCGTGTTCAGTGATGATGGAATAAAAAGCTAAAGTGCATTTGTACATACTGACAATATACAAGCCGGTGTATGAGGTAATTAAGGCCTTTTTATTCAAACAAAATATATATCGTTACATAATGGCAAAGACATTTGTACCTGCCAAAACAAATTGTAAGATTTTTTAGGCAATTACCTGCTGATGCTGATATTATTTTGATAATATTTCGTATCCCTAATTTTGTCCTTAAGTGATGACATCCATGGAAAATGTATTTTTTTATTGATGCCATAATAGAACAACGTCATTATCTCAGACATTTATTATTTATTATACAATATGTTTCTATGGTGCAATATTATCAGAACAAGATTTGTATGCCTGGGTAATTGTTTAAAAGTTTCATAATTAAATTGAAAAGAAGAATTTCTGCCAGTTTTTGTTATGGAGTTAATTCAAACATGTACTAAAATAAAAATAAATACAATTATTTAGAATACATTGAATACGTAATGAGGGTATTCTGCAATTTACAGAGACTCAAACTTTGTTTTCTACACCATTTTGTTTGTATAGAGAGCTAATTTCAGGCTCTGAAGGCACAGAAACAAGGTCGAAAAAGCAGTTTTGCTTTTTCCTTTATTTGGAGAGATGGAAGGTTGTGTAAAATAAGTGGGCTGGCAATTTTATGTGAGGGCAGACACGGGTATCTGCCAAAAGTTCAAAAATATCTGCAACAAAAAAATCAAAAATTGTGAATCCCTCATATTTACATATTATTCTGTCTTTGTTTTCTGTGATTTTTGCTTGTTTTTCAGCATTTCCAGAATGCTTACTGTTGATTTTTGATTAAATTCATGCTTGGCAAATATGTAGAAATTGAATTGCTTTGTTTAGTTTGATCTAAATAATTATGATCAGCTCTGTTGTCAGTTTTGGGCGTAGTATTTAAAAAGTATTATTTAATTCTTTACTTATGCAGAAGTTTAGAGTTCAAGGCATTGTTTGAAAGTATTATTTATTATCCTAATATAGCATCAAAAGAATCAAACTCATGAAAACTTAAATGTGTTTATAGCTGATGTGTGGTCATTATGACACCTGGAATAACCACAGTGCAGATTTTTGGCTCCAAACTTTGTTGTCGAGTTGAAGTTGTGCAAAGATAAAATATAGTGCAGAGCTCAGGACGTGGACATGGAGCTCACCCAAGTTACACCCAAACTCAGCAACACAAACGTGATTAAAGAGCACGCTATGTTCTCTCACACAAGTGTCAACGTGCCGTCTTTCAGTTGGAGCTAACTTTAACTGTGTCTTTCTCCTCTTCAGGGTGTCTTTTATGAATAATCAAAGGCAGCAAAAGCCAACGCTAACCGGCCAGCGTTTCAAAACGAGGAAAAGAGGTTTGTGTTCAGCTTTGTCTTCTGCATAAGAGCACCCTTTGTGCTGTGTTCACATCACTCAAGTGTGTTTCTCTTCTGCAGATGAAAAGGAGAGATTTGAACCTTCTCAGTTTCAAGAAAGTATCGTACAAGGCTTGAATCAAACTGGCACTGATTTGGAAGCGGTCGCAAAATTCCTTGATGCCTCTGGCTCCAAGCTCGACTACCGTCGATATGCAGAGACACTCTTTGACATCCTGGTGGCCGGCGGGATGCTGGGTGAGTTTTTAACGATAGCTGAAGGTTCGAGGGAGTTTGGTGTCATTCCAGAGCATGTATGTGCACGAGGGGGGACAGAACAGGCCCTCGGCTTCTGCTTTAAAAGAGTTTTATAATAAATTCACAATTTAATGATCAGGATGTCAGGAAAAGAAACTTTAGTACAAGTAATACCTAAAACTTGAGCTCTTTAAAGGATGGTCTAAATGTGTACTCTTCTTACTGAAAACGAATTGGTTACCCCTAAAAAAAATCAGGGACCACACACACGCTTGAAATACTTAAATTTTGGCGCTTTTAAACATCAGTTTTCTTTTGAAGAAAATTAGTAAGACACTAAAGTACCTCTCATAATTTTTATAGTATAGTTTTCTGAAGTTAATGGACTCCTAATTGAGTTGTGTGAGCCTAAACCTTTTTTATGTTATAAAAAGGTGAAATAATCATTAGAAGGGTATATTTTTGTTTGAATACATCAGTAGAGTGCTGGAAAAGCATTCGGATTCACTGTGGAAGCTCTTGCAGGGATTCTTCTAGTGCTTCAGATCCTGAAAATGATTATTTTAAGGTTAAAAGTGCTTCAGATAGGTGGCTCTAGGGGGCTTAAAATTTTAATTTTCCCTGAAACTGTTTTATATGGACTATGGTTATGGAAAGAAGTGGACATGAGAAACAAACAATGCTCTCTTATTGTCAAGCACGTGTCCTTTATTCAAATGTTTGCATCCTGTGGTGTTTTGGTGTCATTTTCATATATTTATTATCTGTTAAATGATATTTGATATCCTGCTGTCTCTGCGTATGTGGACAGTTTTTGTGAATGTCCAGCCTCAGTGAGGACGTGTTGGGACACAAAATGAATCAGGGACTCTTTCTGTGACAAGGACATGAGGCAGAAAACTTTATTTTAAAGCTGAGAGGTTCTGTTTTGTCTTCTGTGTTTGTTTTATATTTCCATCTCATTTCTTTGTCTGGTGCAGCCCCAGGCGGGACTTTATCTGAGGACATGACCCGCACTGAGTACTGCCTTTTCACGGCACAAGAAGACCTGGAGACAATGCAAGCATACGCTCAGGTAACCACGGTGACCTGCTAACTGTATGATCACTGCAGAAATCTATCAGCTGATGGAGCCTTGATGACTCAGAGGGGATGTTTTCCTCTCCACAGGTTTTTAACAAGCTGATCAGGCGTTACAAGTACCTGGAGAAGGGTTTCGAAGAGGAGATCAAGAAGGTGAGTTCACAATGGATCAGATAGGACTGTTGGACGGTTACAGGACTCCTTTGAAACGCTGCGGTCTAATCATATGGAGGCCGAGCCAAGAACTTGTTGTTCTGGTTTGACATGTCGACAAGCAGCTGGCAGTTTGTTTAATAAAGACGAAGCACACAGCCTCGTCTTCAGGTGACCGAGGTTTGTGAGGATTACTCTGTTCAGACAGCAGCATCAGATGATCCTGTCCACAACGAATCAGACAAATACTCTGATTCCTGTTTTTGTAAATCTTACTTTTTATTCAAGTATTTGAAGAAGTGGAAGTTTGGTGCTCTGTAATGACCAGATGTGGATTAAAAGTTTGCACCAATATCTAAACTTGAAAAACAAGATGGAGAAGCTCTGCTCAGTGAGAATGTGAGTGTAAATAAAGAAGTTCCTGTGCGACACTCCCAACACCAGTCAGTCTTTATTTGTATAGCTCCATTTCATAACAAGGTTTATCTCAAGGCACTTTACAACAGAGCAAGCTGAAGCCATACCTTTCATTTATAGATACACATATATGCACATACATATAATAAATATATTTGTATATACACATACAAACACCCAGAGATGGATCCATCCAGGCGGAGACAAAGGGACTAAAAATAAGACTTTGACAGAGACAAATCCATGGACGCCCAGATCATAAATCTGTCCTCATCACATTTGTCTCTGCCGAATTTAGATTCAAACAATCAATCTTTATCTGTATAGCACCGTATTTGTTGAATATAAATTTATTAAAGGTAAGTCCGTTGGGATGTGGCATCTTATTTTTAAGAGGGTCCTCATGTCTAAGTGGCTGTAAATATAGTTACTATGGATGTATAATCAAAACAACCACGGATAGAGAGATCAATCTATATGTGTGCTGTTTCCAGGAACTACAGTGAATTTAAATTTGTTGATCCCTCTAAAGCTATTATCATGGTCTGTAATGATGATGGAACGGGGCTAAATCAGGGTTCCCACACATCCTGGAAAACCTGGAAAATGATTGACCAATTTTCCAGGCATGGAAAACATATGGAAAATGAGGAAAAATGTCCTGGAAAAAAAATCAAACATAGGAAATGAAGTAAAAATGTACTTGGTAACTAATGCACACTGAGCCATAAAATATCTGTAGTTAAAATAATGCAAGTTAAGGAATAAAATATAAAAACAATGGTGACAAAAGAAATAATAAAAACTAGCAAAATAAAATTTAGGTTATTTAAACAGTAAATCAAATATATTGATAAAACTGCAGAGTATATAAAGGTAAAAATATTAAGTCTCAACCATAAATTTATAATTGCAAGATGCTAAGTAAAAGCCAGGTTGAACTGTTAATGCCCGAGAGTTTAAGGGGGGGTGAAAACGTCCTGAAAAAGTCCTGGAAAATGATATCTAGGAAAGAGTGTGAACCCTGTAAATGAATGGACACATAACTGTAGTTGTAGTTATTGAAGCCTTGCAAAAAAACATATATAAAACATGAAAACTGCTCGTGTGGGAGAGATATTGTGGATTTTAAAGTCTGACAGCTCACCTGCTCAGGTGTTGTCACACCCTGTTGGGATGTTCAGCTTTTCTCTGCAGTGAAAGGGTTCGATGTGGTCTTATCATCTGAAGAGGAAGTGTTGATAACAAAGAGGGTTTATCAGGCTGATTGTTTGACCCTGCGGCTCATAAACGCCTCAGATCACAGCGACACACAGTAAACCTGCGTCTGCTTCTCTCTCTGCAGTTGCTGCTGTTTCTGAAAGGGTTCACCGAGTCTGAGCGCAACAAGCTGGCCATGCTGACCGGCATCCTGCTGGCCAACGGCAACCTCTCAGCCTCCATCCTGAACAGCCTCTTCAACGAGAACCTCGTCAAAGAAGGTGAGGAAACTCGAGACGGTTCTGAGAAACCAGGATTTTCTTTTCCTTTGGTTTGGTCCTCGAGGGAATAAAGTCTTACAGTTTTAGTGTTTCTTTGGTATTGCACTCATGAAACAAAGACAATAAATCAGATCAGAATTTGTTTTCATTGCCAAGAATTTGACTTTGCAAAAACAATCAACATATAGTTAGAATAAGAATAAAATTAAGGGTTTGGGGTGGATAAAATAAAGTATAGAAATAGGTAGAAAATCGTGCAAAACTGACTTGGGTATATATAAAAAATATGCAATAGTTATATTAAAAAAAAAAAGAGCATAACCCAACAAAAGGTTGAAGGTGAAGGAGCTGTACAGATGAGCACTGAACTGTTTAACAGGATTCACCAATAGGGCAACACTTTGCTGCATTTGTCTATTTTCCACAGAAAAAAATGCATTTTTGAGTTTCCTAAAAATAGAAACTTTTGTAAAACATCTCTGTTGTGCACAGCTTCTGACAGTATTTCTATCCAGTTTGAGGCTTATTAAATGATTCCTTGATTTTTTCCACTTTCTGAAATGAAAAATAAATAAAAAAGGTTATTGTGATGAATTTTTACACCGTCTTATGATGGCTGATTCACAGAATTACCAGTTTGGTTACCTTATTTTCAGATACTTTGACAGTTAAGCCTTTGTTATTGCTATAATAATAACAAAGGCTTAATATTATAATATTATAATCTCTCTTTTTCTTGTGTCTTCAGGAGTATCTGCAGCCTTCGCCGTCAAGCTGTTCTCAACTTGGATCAATGAGAAGGACATCAACTCAGTCGCTGCCAGTCTCCGCAAAGTGGGCATGGACAACAGGCTGATGGTAAAAAAACCACCTCCCTTAATCCGGTCTTTATATTGTCCTGATAATCTGATTCTGGACGTGAAGTTTCGTTCTCCTCCATATTTGCTGCAGATGTGAGTGAACTTTAACCCCCTCTGCCCCTCAGGAACTCTTTCCTGCCAACAAACGGAGCTGTGAGCATTTTTCTAAGTACTTCACCGACGCCGGGCTGAAGGAGCTGTCCGACTTCGCCCGCAACCAGCAATCCATCGGTGCCCGCAAGGAGCTGCAGAAGGAGCTCCAGGAGCAGATGTCCCGCGGTGACCCTCAGAAGGAGGTGAGGCTCGGCTTTGGTTGGAGGAAACTAAACAGACGATGGCCTCCAGATTTATCACACTGTCCTACAAACGCAGCGCTGCTTCACCTGCAAGTGGACAACAAAACAGAAAACAGACTGTTCTTTGATTCTGATGTTGATCATTCAGAAGTGCAGGCTCATGTCGTTCTGCTTTAGCAGGGGTGGGCAACTGGCGGCCCGAGGGCCACATGTGGTCCACCAATCATTTAAAACAAAACAAAAAAAAAACAACTAATTGAAAATATGAAGAAAACAAAAACAACTGCTTAATAATCTATCATGAGTAATCAGTACTACATAATGCACAAATTAGGATAGGTGATAAAATATTTCTGCTAACCAGTTTTGTTTTTTACAAGTCATTTAAGAAAAAACTTTGCTATGAGTGTATCTCTAAAAATGTCCTATGAGGCATTAGAATATAATATGTCGTATTAGTAAAACTACATTTGGAAACAATGGTAAAGGTAATATATTTGTGCTTTAAAAACTGGTAAAAAAATATTCTTTTATTGCTTTAAAAAGAAGCTTAAATTGACTAGTTATGTGTCATGCTTATTAACTCATGATTTTTTTAATTGTGTTTGAGTTAAAACGTATTGTTATAATCCTTTTTTGAAGCTTTATTTTTGTTTTATTCGTATACACTACCGGTCTGAAGTTTTAGAACACACCAGTTTTTCCAGATTTTTACTGAATAGTTATTCAGTTTGATGTCTCATTGCACTCTGAAATGAAAGCATAGTACAAAACTAAAACTTAAAATTCTGACCGGTAGTGTATTTTTCCTCTTTGAAAGTGCCCGACAGTATGCAACAGTGCGGCCCTCTTGGTGATGCCCACCTCTGCTCTTTAGTGTCTGATTAAAGGACCTTCATTATCCAAACATCCTTTTCTGTAATCCTGCATCATTTTTGTGCTTGTAGCTGACACACATCAGCTCACTAAAGCACTAACCGCTCTGAAACAAAGGATCCTCAGTGAGTCACGCAGCTGGATACAGATGAGGGGTTCAAGGTCTGCTGGTCACCCTGAATGAGAGGGCTGCTCGAGCTCGGCCGTTCATCGGTTCATGTTTTTCACAGATTCACAGTAAAATATACTGCGTCTGTTCAGCATCCCTGCTGATCCAGATTGATTTGGTAGCTCATAAAATCTAACAACACCTTGTTTTTTTTTCTTCCAGATAATCGCCTTCACCAAAGAGGAGATGAAAAAGGCCAACCTCTCAGAGCAGACCATGATCAGCATCATCTGGACCAGCGTGATGAGCTGCGTGGAGTGGAATAAGAAGGAGGAGCTGGTGACCGACCAAGCCATCAAACACTTGAAGGTAAACCGTGACCTCAGGAGCATGCTCACAGATCTTTGAATAAAGTTTTAAAGAAAGACTTTTAGTCCTCTGAGTGCTGCTAATCAATAATTACAGAGGGGTTTGTTTGGAGGATTGAGCAAAGAGTGTGAAGCAACACAGTCGGCAGGTTCTAGCAGGTAGAAAAATGTTTCCTGTGTGACGCAGTGGGAGAAGGCTCGATCTTTGTGGAGAGAAAATAGTGAAATGAGGATAAGCTCATGTTTGAAAAAGACTAAAACAGAAATCTTTGGACTGTTCAGTGGAAATACTGAAGCAACTTAGAGGGATTTAAAATGACAAGGATCTGAAAGACAGACAGGCGGAGTGAAACATGAAGTTCTCCCACTCCTCCTCTGTTCACATGGTGATTACTGAAGGTGTGAAAACGTCCTCAGAAGAACAGAAACACTCAAACTGGAGAAAAACAAAGGAACTTCTCCAAATGCCACATCCTTCAATAAGCAAATATTATATTCAAAAGAGTGTTATTTGTCATTCCAGTCTGTACTCGCATGAGAAAAGAATCAAACTACTCACTGAGGGTCTGCACTCAGCCATATGGAAATACTAGAAAGCACTCAGAGAGCAAAAACCTCCGCCAAGGTAGCTCACATACTGCTATTACATCTTTAAGCAATAGTTCATGATAAAGTTACCATCATAATGTGATTCATGACCCTGAAAACACACACCTAGCACTCAGAATCATGTTGATATCATTTTTAGTTAGACAGTTATTGAGCAAAAACAATCATTCACTAATCATGGTTATCTGGATCACCACCAAAGTCTAATCATTAGGTTGGGCCATTACCGGGGTGCTGGTTGGCGGACTGGTGGGTGGCCGGGCACGGCCCATGTACATACTACTGCCGGCACGGGTCGAGTTTGGCCTGTGGCCGGTTTGTGGACTGTCTTCCCCTGCTCTCTCACCCCCTTTCACAGGCCTGTCCACTGTCTCTCTCTCCTGTCAGTGAAGGTACAAAATACCCAAAAAATAATCTTAAAAAATTTAAAAAGTTGGGCCATAAACAACATCTCCTGGAAATTTTTCTCCAAAATCCGTCCAGTAGTTTTGTGTAATCCTGCTAACAAACAAACAAACAAACATACGCCAGCAAAAACATAACCTCCTTGGCGGAGGTAAAAAATAAAATAAAATACAATATAGGGATGTATTTACAACCTTACTATAATCTAAGGCTAATAAAATCCAAATTAAACGAAAAAGAAATAGAAAATTATGTACAGCATAAACAAACCTAAAATCTGAATAAATGTAAGGATAGCATTTACAACATTAACATAAAACTAAAATCTAAAACTGAGGATATTTGCAGCAATAACAAAACAAAAATCTGAATAAAAATGATATTTACAACAAAAAAAGCTAAAATCTAAATAAAACTAAGGATAATATTTGCAGCACTAACAACACAAAAATCTGAATAAAAGTGTTTACATCATTAACATAAAACTAAAATCTGAGTAAAAATAAGAATAATATTAACAGCACTAACATAAACTAAAATCTGAATAAAACTCAGGATAATATTAACAGCACTAACATAAACTAAAATATAAATAAAACTCAGGATAATATTAACTGCACTAACATAAAACTGAAATTTAAATAAAACTCAGGATAATATTAACAGCACTAACATGAAACTGAAATATAAATAAAACTCAGGATAATATTAACAGCACTAACATGAAACTGAAATATAAATAAAACTCAGGATAATATTAACAGCACTAACATGAAACTGAAATATAAATAAAACTCAGGATAATATTAACAGCACTAACATGAAACTGAAATATAAATAAAACTCAGGATAATATTAACTGCACTAACATAAAACTGAAATTTAAATAAAACTCAGGATAATATTAACAGCACTAACATGAAACTGAAATATAAATAAAACTCAGGATAATATTAACAGCACTAACATGAAACTGAAATATAAATAAAACTCAGGATAATATTAACAGCACTAACATGAAACTAAAATCTGAATAAAAATAAGGCTAATATTATATTTAAATATAGATATTCATCTCAGGCTCAGTCAATCCCGGAGTGGACCGTGAAGTGGCTCAGCTGATGTCTACAGTCAGGTGCATTCAGGCTCTCTTCCTCTGTCTGGTTTCTGCAGCAATACAGCCTCCTGCTGAAAGCCTTCACCTCCCAGGGTCTGTCCGAGCTCAGCCTGCTGCTGAAGATCCAGGAGTACTGCTACGACAACATCCACTTCATGAAGGCCTTTCAGAAGATCGTGGTGCTGCTCTACAAAGGTCTGACACACATCAACCTGATGACAATGACTTTAATTTAACGCTTTTCAGGCCTTCAGTTTTTATTCAGTAATGATTCCTTTTGAATTACACAAAAACACTAAATCTGAATCACTCAACTCATTTTCAGCCTCTAGTTTGATTCTGCTGAATTGAAAACAAAGAAACAAAACAAGACCACAGAAATAAGATCTACAGCAATCAGTCCACATTTCTCTCCTAAACTGAAGCATATGTTCATGTTGAATAAAAAGTTTCACAGATTGAACTCTTCTTTTTCTCCTCCCTCACCAAACAGCGGATGTATTAAGCGAAGAGGCCATACTGAAGTGGTACAACGACGCCCACCTTGCCAAGGGGAAGAGCGTTTTCCTCGAGCAGATGAAAAAATTTGTCGAGTGGCTGAAAAACGCGGAGGAAGGTAAAAAAAATTAAAACACCCACATTTGTGTTCTGTTTTCCTCACTGCAGATATTCTGATGTGTTAAAGCAGGGAAGGTGATGAGTTTGTCTCGATAAAGGAGCGAAAACAATGAAGTTCAGGCTTAATGAGAGCAGAACTGAAATTAAATCAAGTTTTCTGACAAAAAACAGAAAGGGATTATTGGTGCTTTAACTATCAGCATTTCTAAATCTCTCTGCAAAATAGTATATAATTGAAAATGTCTTAAAGAATTTTAACACCATCCTACCAGATAAAGGACCTTTTATTGTCTGAAAACACTCAAAAAACCTACTTTCTATCCTGCACTTAAATACAACACAAAGTACTTCTGTTTAGTCCATGTTTTAGCTTTCATATCCAGCATCAAACCTGGTTTAATACTGTAAAAACTTGACCTGTTTAAGTACAACTGAGACTGCAGGAATCTACGTTATGGAACAGTTAAAAAATGTAACGAATCATAATAATTCTTGGCAGATTATTGGTCTTAAATAATGCTTTTTGGGCCAGAAGATGTCCATTTCAGGCTTTGCTGATGTAAAGGCATTTTTGGTCAAAACAAAAATGCTTTCAAAATGAATTTAACAATTCATTTTTTGTTATATTTAAGTTACGTTATTATATCTGTTTTCTGGTCAAGTGTTAAGGGTGTAAGAAAATATCAACACGTCAATATATCCTCCATCTTTGCAGCACAATACTGTGCTGATATTTTCATTGTAATATTGTGTTTATAGAAATACAGAATGTTTTTGTGTTAGTCGCAGCCTCTCACGGCAGGTTAGACATGTGAACACTTCGCTCGTCCTCTTTGCTGCATTTATTTCAGTCCTGCCTGAGAACCAAATTCTTGATTTTTTTCTTTGTCTTAAAACTCAAATCCTAACTGAATCTACATTTGCATTGTTTGTTTCTCCTGCAGAGTCTGAATCTGAAGAAGAGGAGACGGACTAGAATCCTCCACCGCCAGATGAGCTTTTGTTTTTTCTTTTTTATTTGATATAAGTAGCAGCAGGAGCAGTCAAACGTTTCCCTTCTTTCTATTCTACCTCCTGTTACTTATTCTTTATCCCCTGAAACAGAAAATCTAAAAGATTTCGGTGTTCTTTTTAACGCAGAGAAAAGGGCTCAGTCCTGATTCGTAACTCTTTATGGTCACGTGGTTAACGATAATCCCCTCCTCTTTAGTTTTGGTTTCATTTTATTCTCGTAATTTGGATGAAGAACAAAAACATTCCATGTGATCTCGAGGCCGCTGCTCGCACAAATCTAAACTCAGATTTGTCTCAGTCGTGTATTTGCCACGCGGCTGCCAGGCCTCAAAGGAAAAAGTATTTTTGCCAAAGTTTATTTTCTTAGTTTTATCCCCCTTTGAGTTTTTATGATTTCACCCCGCTCATGTTTCGGCTCCTGTCGGGTCTCAAACTTCTCGCCTTGACTTTTTTCGGGTCGACCTGCCGCGCGTGTCCAGGTCGCTCCGTCAGACACGCCCCCGTAAGATGCCTCGCCAGCTAACGGATTATTATTGGTTTCTACTTTCTTTAATCTGATATAAACCGATTGACTTTTTTATGAAATAAAGATTATTGAAATGTTGCACTCTGTCCTCTGCCTTTGTTTATTCAACACTTCTTTATTAATGTGATCTCAAACTTTATATTCCTGTTTTCTTAGAGATTAATCAGAACTCATGAATAGACACATTCATGTGAATTTTTTCAGATTTTAACAAACTCTTACTTAAACTTAACATTTTCTTGTTAGCTTTTGGTGTTTTTAATTGAATTTCTGAGCATTAATTCTGCTTTGACAGTCATTATAAACCAGTACTCTGAGCCGCTTCACTGATTTGTTTTTTTAGGATTGATCTCCTCACAAGACCAGAGAGTAGTTCACCGTCCACCACCTTTGAGGAATGTCAGACCAAGTAGAGCATCTCAGAGAGATTGAGGGACTTCAGCAGAAGGTTAGAGCCTGGAGCACTGCTGTATTCACTCAGGGTTTTTATCTGAAGAGATCTGCAGAGCAGGAGCACAGCTGCATGTTTTTGGTAGAAATTAAAATAATGTAATGTTTTTATTACAAATGCTTGAGGACATCTTCCTGCACATATATGTGATATTATCCAAAAAGGAAGCTTTGCTGTCCCAAAAAGTCTCCATACATGAAACTCTAAAGGGAATAAAGATGAGAAACACATCAAATCTCATGAAAAGAGACTCATTACAAAGGGCATCCTTTTAGCATGACGCTGACTTTTTAGAAGAAATGGGGAGGATATGTAGAAACCCACGCTACGGTGTTGGCCTTTACTTTGGTTGAGTAACATAATTTATTTCTGAATGTTTTCTTTGAATTAGATTTTTTTTGGTCAGGCATTTTTTTGGTATAATGGAAATCCATAAATGGGTATTCCTAATACACTCTGGTGGGAAAATGCATAAAATGTAGGTAAAACAAACCAAAGTTAAACAAAGTTATAATGTCAATGTAGTGCTTTTAGGTTTAATAATTTGCAAAGCATGTCAGAAATTGACAAGAACACCCCGTGGTAAGAGTGTTTGCCCATTTTAGGAACATTTTGGCTAAATTTAATTTTCCTTTTTGCTCCATCTAAGATTTGGACCTTATGTTCTTGTGGTTTTTTAAAATTTAAGGCCAGAAAATAATCATATTCTGCTCATGAGCAGTCTTTTAAATGGCATGATTGTCTTTATCACTTATACAGTTGTGTTCAAAATAATAGCAGTCCCACATCACGAGCAAGATAAATCACTGTTTTTGTTAGAATTTCAACTTCTACACTGCAAGTAAGTTTCTAGAAGGTTTAGTAAAGGTATAGAAAATCAACAGGTATGACGTGCATGCTGCTGATTCTGTGAAACTGAATCATTAACTGAAAGGGGCGTTTTCCAAAAAATAGCAGTGCTGAGTTCAATTAGTGAGGTAATTGATTGTGAGAAAAAAATAGGTGTTAAGCAGGTGGCCCTTATTGAAGGATTAAGGCAACTGACGCTGCATATGCTGGCTGTGCATTTGTCCTTGAAAAACAGTAAAATGGGTCGTTCAAGACATTGTTCAGAAGAAGAGCGTTCTGTGATTAAGAAGTTAATAAAAGAGGGGAAAACCTATAAAGAAGTTCAGAAAATGATAGGCTGTTCAGCTACAATGATATCAAATGTTTTAAAGTGGCAGCCAAAACCAGAAAGGCGAGGAAGACAAAGAAAAACGCCTATTCAAATGGATCGGAGAATAACCAAAATGGCAAAGGCTCAGCCAATGATCAGCTCCAGGAGGATCAGAGAAGATCTAAGGTTGCCTGTGAGTACTGTAACAATCAGACCACGTCTATGTGAAGCCAAGCTACCAGCAAGAAGCCCCCGCAAAGTCCCATTGTTAAAAAAAAAGACATGTGCTGAAGCCGTGACAATCTGCCAAAGACCACATTGACTGGCCTAAAAAGAAATGGTGCAATATTTTGTGGACTGATGAGAGTAAGATTGTTCTTTTTGGGTCTAAGGGCCACAGACAGTTTGTCAGACGACCTGAAAACACTGAATTCAAGCCACAGTACACAGTGAAGACAGTGAAGCATGGTGGTACAAGCATCATGATATGGGGATGTTTCTCCTACTATGGTGTTGGTCCTATTTATGGCATACCAGGGATCATGGATCAGTTTGAGTACATCAGAATACTGGAAGAAGTCATGTTGCTGTATGCTGAAGAGGAAATGCCCTTGAAATGGGTGTTTCAACAAGACAATGACCCCAAACACACCAGCAAGCGAGCAAAATCATGGTCCCAGACAAACAAAATTCAAGTAATGGAGTGGCCAGCACAATCCCCGGATCTTAATCCCATAGAAAACTTGTGGGCTGACATAAAAAATGCTGTTCATGAGGCAAAACCAAGAAATGCAGAGCAATTGTGGGCCGTAGTACAATTGTCCTGGGCTTCAATACCTGTTGACCGGTGCCAGAAGTTGGTAGGCTCCATGCACCACAGATGTGAAGCAGTTATCAGAAACCGTGGTTATGCAACTAAATATTAGTTTATGATTCTCAGGAAAGTTGAATCATCAAACAATTCTTAGCTTATACACTACATTTTTTAGTTTGTTAATACAGATGACAACACTGCTATTTTTTTTGAACATTATATTTCTCGACTTTCTGTAAAATATCAAATTCAATAACTTTTCCAATTTTCTTGCTTTGAAATAGAATGTGCAGAGTCCCCAATGCATTTGTGTGCATTAAAATAAAATTTATTTGAAGAATTTTAAGGTTTGCTCACCTTTTTAAACACACTGCTATTATTACGAACATAACCGTACCTTTTATGCTTGTTAATATCTGCTCTTGAAATCAACATAAAGTAAAGTTGCCTGTTGCTTTTCAGTCTCAAAATATTGAAAAAATGAAGCATAACGCACTCGTCTTGATTGGTGATTGTTCTGCGATGCAGAAATGTCAGTCATTTGTCTCATGTAGGTCAGAAAAGGTCTTTTTGTGGGTCTTTTCTGGCTCCATCAGCTGGAGGAGAGGACACTGGAAAGCTTTGGAAAAGGGTGTTGAGAGTGGAGGGAGACGTGCCGCGTAGGGTCCAGACCTGGGTTTGAACCATTAAGTTAGGAGCACAGGATGAACTAACAAACCACTCGGCGATCAGGGCACTCTGATTGTAAAAGGTCTTAAAATTGAAGGAACCTGTTAAAGGATATTTAAGTGTTACATGTTAATCAAATGCAGTCATTAATCAGCTCCTTAATGATGATCTACATTTGTTTTGACCATTTCTCAAATCCTTTCTTTATCAGCACACTGACAGTCGGCTTCATTAAACATCTGAAATTGGACCATTTACACCACAACAAACATTTACTTTGTTAGAGGATGCGTCAGCCTTACATGTTAGTTTTTACCCTTAATTACTGTGAACGAAATGTAAAGTATGCACGAAGGATGAGCTAAGCAAACACAGTTTTATCATTTTGATTTTTATTGTACAAAAATACATTTCTCTCTTCAAGCAGCTTCTCAGTATTTGTGATGTGCAAAGGACAGTTTTCAGAAATTCAAGTTTAAGCAGAAGTGTTAACACTCGATTTAGAGGTAGGCCTTTATATTCAGAACAGCTGTGAGGTAGTGTGCAGTATCACTGTGATCATTTTCAACCACATGCGGATCGATAAAAACCACAGGATCAGGACCAATCACAGTTCAGCGTTCTCCTGATGGCTGTAAGAGCTGGAGATCCCTCTGTCACGTGCACACCAAAGTTTTCTGTTTTAAAGTGATACAGAGATTTGTGCAACAATGCAAACGTAAACATTTCACCACACTGCTAATGTCTTTGTCCTAACAAACCATCAGGCAAAAATCAAAACCCTTGGATAACAGCTTGTAAGATAGAAACATGACTCGATTTAGAGCAGAGTCCCAGTCAACAAGTGGATACAAACTTCTTCTGAGGGAAGAAATGACCTGAAACAGCATTGATACCAATATGTAAATGCCATGTTTATGTTTTTGACACAGTCACAACTTGGATGACTTAAAAGGAAATTTGTTAAACATCAGGTCATCAGGTATCACCAAAACCAGTTGAACCTGATTCAAAACAGTCATTTCTCCTCATGCATCTATCCAAACATGATTTATACTCATTATTGAGCCTGCAGCAAATAAAACTCCTCTATTAAATCTGTTCTCAGGGCATTTTCAAGTTTAAACAGATCTTTGCACAATGAAGATACCAAAAGAAAGTCATGTGTGGCCTACACAAGTTAGATAAACTTCGTGTTTTGATATTGTCCTTTGCAAATTCACTGAAAAACAAAGTGAGGCTACAGCTGCAGAGGACTTCACCGTGCACAGTCTGAATTTAAGTTCACACACCAGGCAGTCTGCTCTGTGCCCAAGCAGCTTTGACCCCCAAAGTCCAGGTACCCATAACAGGAGGCTCCTTTCCCCTCTCCCTAGACCCCCCCCCCCACCCTGCACTCACACTGCTCCAGGACCAGGCCTGAGTAAAGTTGCCTCAGATTTCACATACACAACCTTAAATCTCTTTCAAACCTTTGGGTTTTAGCCTTCGGCCAAAGCATCCAGTTTACACCGGACCTCCTGGTTAGACCAATGTGTCCCTCTTTGCTGCCATTATTTACAGTGGTTGTCAACAGGACTTTGTTTATGGTGTCCTTTGACCGTGTCAACATCATGCCTGAGCACGGCTCAGAGCACAAGAACAGACTTTGGGAATCAAACATGCCTGGACACAATGTGGACATCCCGGTGTAAGTGTGCTATAAACTTAAAATTAAATCCTCTCCAGAGTTTATCTTAGAAAAAAAGATTTCAAAAGCTCCCTGATTGATTTAGTTTTTTGGAAAAGCACCCTTAGAAGGTTGACCCCTGCTCAGTTATAAACATCTGTAGTATCAAAAACCAAAAGTGCAAACGTTAGCTCTGTGCGAGCTCATGATGAGTTCACCTGTGCATGTTTTTGAGTTTAGCTTCGCCCCAACGCCCCGTTCTCTGGCTCCCCTGTTACTCACTCTCTCCTTTGTCTCTCTGCTAAAGTCCAGATCATATGGGCGTTTTCCTTCTGGACTTTTTTTGTTCTTCGGCCATCCTCATCTCCATGGAAGATATGTTTATCATTGACTTCATTTTAGGTTTACAGTGCTGCCAGTGCTTTAAAGGGCCTGTGTCCAAAGACGTGGCTCTTACAGCGGCGCTGCTCATTTTTAGAACAAAATCAAAGTTAAGGAGTGGCATTGGCTAATTGAGTCACTTTGTTTTCATGAGCCATTAGGGCTGAAGAACTTCAGGAAAAGATGTAATTGTGATTTTTCTGTCAGATATTGCAATTTCAATTCGATTCCTGATTTTCTTCAAATCAAGCTTCAGTGCAATATTCACTTTGTTTACAGTATAGGCAACAGTAAGAAAATCAAAGATCAAAAGCACATAACACATTATTCATCATCTCATATTGATAAATAATCTGTTTTCATTATTTAAGGGATACTCCAACTTCTCCTCCTAAACAGAGGCTTTGTGTTGTTGACCTGCTCACCAGCACTTCTGTACATGCACACTTGTAAAATAGTTGACTCAACAGATCCTGGTTCCGTCAGGAGTGCTGCAAAAACTTGCAGCTTCGGCGATCATGATTGCATTGTCTGAAATTGGAATTTTGATCCAAAATTGATAAATCTTTCAGCCCTACTAGCCATTGCCACTTCACCCTCACTGGCCAGTCAAGCTCAAAAAGGGCAGCTTTCTGATGTCAGCTTTGTGCACAATGATGGCGAAGGAGAAAGTGATCTGACTTGTCTTAAGTGGACAATTTCAGGTCTACAATTGCTGCCAGCGCCAGAACATGAATCCTACTTGTGGTTTAAATATTTCCTTGGAGAAATTTCTCTTTATGTATTTTTAAAGGAATATTTAAAACTCACAGAGCCCTTTTCTTGAATGATAAAACCAAACCAGCAGAAGGTGCCGGCCTAAAGTTGTGGGCAGAAAAGCGCCGTCTGTAGACACAGGCTCTAAGAGGGTTGTGGTTGTCACATATTTCTGATAGCGAACACTTTTAAAGGAGAAGTTTATCATGACAAAACCACACACGTTTAAAAAAAAGGGTATAATTTGGTTTGATGACAGAACGGAGAGATGCTCGGCTCTGTCGGCGTTGCAGTTCCCTTTGCTGACCAGCAGAGGTGATAGAGAGCTTAGTTAGTCTGTGATCACGATATTTCTGACGGCGTTAGCGACACTAAACTGACAGCGACCGCTGCATGAGCTGCTCTTCAGTTTCCTTCATGTGACTGAAGGCGGCAAAGCTTTTTTTTAGGTGCTGGACATGCTGTCTGTGTGTGTGTGTGTGTGTGTGTGTGTAGGGGTTAGTGTATACTATTCGTGGGACTAAAATAGCCCCCCCGTCAGGTGCAACTTTACACATGGGCTCAGGTTACAGCTCAACCAAAACACAGAGGGTTCAGAGGCACACAGACGTGATCAGAAAGTGCTTTTCAGTGTTCAGTCTGTTTCCTAGACTAATCCAAAAATAAATAATTTATATTTATGTACAAAGTCCAACAGGTGTAAACAACACGGAGGGGGAGTCCTCGTCTGACCGCAGCAGCTTCAGCTCACACCGCAGCAGAGTGTTTCCCTCCATCTCTGAGCTGTGAGGAAGAGAAACAGTCAGATTTACCACAAAAACACGGGTCAGTGAAAGCACCACAACAGACTTCACAGACACATCTCACTGAGAGCATTTAATGTCCCCCCTGTTATTTTTTACATATTTTTTTTGTTCTTGTATATTCATTTTACTTCCTGTTTTTAGATTTCTGTTGTTAAAACCACATCTGCATGATGGAGAAATAATCAATAAAACACAAGCTTAAAACTTAAATTTCAGAAGCACGGTATAGTATAAAGAAAATCACTTAAATACGTGAATATTCACACTTCTTTGTGTCAGGAAGAGGACAGATCATAATTTATCCGAACAGGTGATATTTCTGTTTATATACATGCAGAAAATTCATATTTTATCCTTTAAATTGAACCGATAAACTTCTGAAGATGGTTGTTAAAAATAGGATTGATCAGCTGTTAGACTGGAAGTATAGATTTACTGGTAATTGTGACATAATATTTCTGATCTCGGTCCAGCTCCTTCTTTATTTTTAACCCTGAGGTGACGGCCAAACAATATCAACAACTGTAAACACGTCTAATCTACTTCAGCACCAGCATTTAGGATTTAAACGATCTGCAAATGAGCTTTTACTGATGATAATTACAACCATGTCAAACATCTACAGGACTTTTCTCTCAGCTGTGATTTTGTGTTCTAGTTTATCCTGTCCATAAGCTTTAATGTCTATTCATTTTTATAAATTATCATTATTTATTCATTTTTAGACTATATTTACAATCAGCATGCAGAGGAAAAGCAGTTTTCCTCCTATGCAGCCTCGAAATGCTGGTCTGATTTTGTCGACTTGTGTCCTCGGGCTTATTTTAAACTTTCAAACCTCCTCCGCTTGTTTTCTTTTGCTGTTGTCAATCACTGGACAAACAGGTGCATCTTTGGTCAAACACAAATCACTTCAAACTGTGCAAACTCTGCACCTAAATTATAATCCCAACACAAACCCTGATTCCTGCACAGCTGGGTCTTTTTAACACTCTGATGGAGCAGATTTCTGCCTCAATACTTCAGATTTAAAGCTTTTCCTTCAGCTGTTTACTGTGCTGCTCTGTTTATAGAAACACATGTTTATATGCAGACAGAATCACACACACACACGTCTGAATGTATAAAACTGCTCTGACCAGTTTCCTCTGGTTGCTGAGGCAGAAAGTGCAGATGGGTCTGAGGGAAGCGGCACTGAGCGCAGCCGGGCCGTGCAGGATGCTCTGGTAGCGGAGGCAGGGCTGCCCGTCCCGACAGTCGTCCCCCAGCAGCAGCACGTTGGCCAGGTGGGAGATGTAGCTGGAGGCCAGGCGCAGGGTCTCGATCTTGGACAGCTTCCTGTCTGCAGGCTCCGTGGGGATGAGCGTGCGGAGCGCCGTGAAGGCCGTGTTCACGCTGTGAGTCCGGTCTCGCTCCCGTGCGTTGGCCGCCTGCCTCTGCTGGCTCACTCCTGGGAGACACGGGTCTGCACCAGCTCTCCCACCTCCACTCCTGCGCCTCCGCCTTCTTCTCCGCCTCTGTGCTCCGGAGCGGGGTCCCGCTCGTCCCCCTGCTGTCGCCTCCCCGGGCTCCGTGCGCGGGCTGCAGCCCCCGGTGGAGCTGTCGCTGCCGCTGTCCAGGTCGTCCAGGTCCGAGGCGAACCCGTCGGGCGGCGCGGCTCTGTCGCTCCCGCTGGACTTCATCCTGGCTCCGCTCGGCTCGGTCTGGAGCTGCTGGGACATCACTTTATCCTGAGGGTGAAAATAGCACCGGGGGGCCGAGCAGCTGCCGCCGATCCGGTGACCGAGGGGTTTGTGCCGCCCGGCCCCCCTCGCAGAGCCGCATACCATTTCTAATGAATGACGGCTGCTTTCTGGGTCGGCAACCCGCGGCGGAGAAGAGAGGACAGGTGGGGCCTGAAGGAGGGGAGGGGGGCACCTGTTGTGGTCTGCAGGTTTAAATTAAGACCGACTGATATGGAGCTGCTTCAAGGTCAATGCTGACAACCACAGGCAGATGTTCAGCTGATATTCTAAATATTTAACACACATCTTTGTCCTTGAGATTCAAAGTGGTTTAAAACCCCAAAAAGCTTCAGAAAAACAAAATCTAAGTCTTTTTTTATTGAAAAAATACACACTGTTGCAACAGCAGTCCAGACCAAACAACACTGAAGACAGTTTTTTGTTTTTAAATTCTGTTTTCATAGATACTGATACAAACACACAGTACACTTAGTCTTGCTGTTTTTTTCCTGGTCCATCAGTTCCTATAAAGTAAGCAGGTCTTTTTGGTGTCTCTTGTTGCTTGGTTCCTTTTATTTTTTAGAAAACCAAAGCCTTTTAGCATTATATCATAGTGTAGAACAACATGGGACTAGTGGACCTCACCAACCGAGTCAAAGACGATAAATGGATTGGTCAAAGAAGGAGAATGAACTCGTTAATTGGAAAAAAAAACATGATATTCCCTTTTCACCATCTTACAGTATCAGTTCTGTGATGAATCTTTGAAAGCATGACTTTACTCATTTTCACACAAGTTGGTAATTTTCTGTATATAAAAAACTGAATATTTCTGTAAAAACCCATAAACTGCAACAAATTTGAAAACTTTGATCCAGCTCGTGCATCTGTTCTGTAGCTGTCCCATAATTAATGTGTGTTTGTTTGTGTCATGTCATGGCGTCCCGGGCCGATGGAGGATAACCTCGCTGCTCACAGCTTTCATTGAGTGAACAGTCCAGGTGTACCGGCCCGTCTCGTCACTGTGTGCCACCAGGATGGACGCACTCACACACTCCTCCTACACCTTGCCCAGTGCCATCTTTGGGGATGGATATAAATATCTGAACGTATGACGCCGTGTGTTTTCAGACTGCGTCAAAATTCAGATCAGAACGTTTTTTAAATATATTACAAATCCTGATTGTGTATCCTCACTCAGGAATTGATCCAAACCTTTTAAACCACCAGATTTCCAATTGTTGAACTTTGGATTTCATCAACACTCCCTGAACTGATTTAAGCTTTTCTGCCACAAGAGGGCAGTGAAGCCTCATTGATCATTTCTGGAGCTTTCCTGAAAGTTACTGATGTTTTTTGGTCCCTGCAGACAAAATCTGAGACAATGCAGAGACCACAGAGCAGGAATAATCCTGTTAAAGTTTGGAGAATAAACATGCATATTTCTTATGGTCATTTTTAAAACACCAGGTTATAAATTAGAATATCCAAAATCTCCAGTTTCATCCTAACCTGTGGTAAAGTGGACCAGCTCTGTATTTTCATCCTGTGTAGATGCAGGAGTCAGTGAAAGGCTGGAATCCTAATTGGTGCAGAGCTAATGTGCCCTCATTAATCCTTTAATCCCTGTTTCCTCGCCCTCTGGACCCCCACGGGCCCCGACCTGCTGACCACAAACTTGTCTGGCCCCTGAAGCAGAGTCAAACATTTCAGTCCTGCAGAATATTCAGCGGAGACATCTGCAGCCCAAAAACATGAGGTTAAAGAATTCTGGTGTCACAAAAGGCATAATTTGTGCAACTTTCTTTCTTTAGGTGGTCTGAAATGGCCTTTGGTGGTCATGTTTGGGGTCCACAAACAGATGATTCCGATGAATCATGGGAATCAGAGGATGGACACGGCACTGAAACCCCATCTAGAGCTCAAAGGTTTGTCTGATATTATTATTTGATGCATATTTCTTTAAGTCAAAGGTAGTATATTTTGCAACCATGTGTTTCTCTGCTTGTTATGTTTTCCTTCACATTCTGTCTCAGCGAAGCCTGAAGTCCCTCCATAACTGTTCTATCAAACATGTCCAGGTATGGGACGCGCCTGAAGGAGAAACACCAACTACACATTGAACCGCGGCACTCAGTGGGTCTAAATATTGCCACATGTTAGCTTAACAGCCCAGCATGCAGCCCCTTAAGAGCCTCTATCGATCCTTCTGGTCTAATCTATATGACTCCTTCACAGCAGGGGGCCCCACATCGGTCCAGGTGCAGCCCATTGTGGTTCCTCATGGGCGACCTGCTGCGTTTCCATCGTCTTGCATGGCTTAACTCTTGGTTTAGGTCATTATAAGTCGTCAAAGATCTAATCAGTTAGGATTAAGGCTTGATTTAAGGATTGTTAAAGAGTTGTAAAGATGATTTGTTGGACTTTTAGAGGGTTGAAAGAGGGGAGAGCATAAGTGGGGGATGTTTTAGTTTGGAAACTGCTGTAAAAATATGTTGTACATGATGGATATTCATAGAAAAACACGAGCTGAAGGAAAAGGAAGAAACAATGAGGTGACAGGTTAACTTGTACTGAACTCCCTCGATGGAGCTTCAAATAGCTTTTATAAACCCCTTCAAACCATCTCTGGTATACAATATAATAATTTAGCTTGGTGAAACCTTTATGATAACCTCTTTATGCTCCATCCCTGCTCTTAATAACATGGATAAATGCCACAGCCCAGTCCTCTACACTTCATCCCCTTGAATGCCTACAGTAGAATTAACCTTCATTTATATCATCATTTTGTTCTGACACCCACTGATCAACTCTTTATTGGACTCAGCATTTATAAAAACTTTAAGCTGCATCCTATTACACAAAAAGATTAAAGAAATATGATTTAAAAACAAATAACCAAATATTCTGTTTTTGCTGTTTGTCCCACATTTACATCAGTGATAAACAACACAAGTGATGATGACAAATTGCTTTTTTTTTTTTACAAATCTCCAAAAACGTCCGTCATCAACAAATCATTTGATAATCAACAACAGTTCAGATAAAAAAAAAATATCAGAAATAAAAACACCAACTGAACCTTAAAAGAAACTCATATAAATCAGCACATTTAAGAGGATATTTATTTATTTTATTACAAAACATCCAGTACACAAAGATTTAATAAGAAATACCATTGATAATAAAATGATTAAGATATATACAACAAAAAATACACAACAGTATAAAACAATCAAATAAATAAATACTCATACAGAGGTTTTGGTTTGTAGTGAAGAACGTAAACATGGAGACATTTACAGTTGAGAGGAGAAATAATATCTTTATAAACATGATATAAAACAGCTGCTTGTTTAGTCCTGAATGTTTAACAGTTTATTTATTCACTCTGAGTCTCCATTCAGTCAAACTTTGATCGTTTATTAATAAGACACTGAAGTTTTTAATGCCATTTTTCCCATGATGTCAGTTTTCTTTTTGAAACACCAGCTCTGTTCTGGTGCATGAACACTTCTGGAGGCACTTTGTCCGTTTTCTTTCACAGTTAAGAGAGTTCAGACGTTTGTTTGGATGCTGATATTCACCTGAAGGATTTATTGCTGCTCGTTTGGACGAGGGTCTTAGACTTTGGAGATTGGAAGCTGCAAAAAGAAAAATACGGGAAGTTAAAATGAGATAAAGCCGAGCTCTGTTGGATCTTTTAGTCTTAAATTAGATTTTAGAAATACAGGTCATGAAACCCATTTCCATCCTGAGAGATCTTATTGTTTAGGCAGCAATTTGACTGATAATAACAATAATAATTTTATTTATATAGCAAATTTAAAAACAGATGTTTATAAAGTGCTTTAACAGACAAAACAAAGGCAGAAAAAGGCAGAACTCTGGAGACAATAAGTCAACAGTCAGGTCAAACAGAGACCAAAAGGGTCAGACGAAAAGGCACAGAGGGTCATGTTAATTAAAGCAACAAAAGGAAAGAAAATGGTAAACTGGAGACGACTGAAGTGCCATGGGAATATACTACAGATGGATAAAAATAGGGGGAGTGTTTTAAAACATGAAAAGATGGTAAAAACAGGACTAAAACGAGAAACTGGTGAGGGAAGTAAGAACAGCAGAGATTAAAATAGTGTGATAAGTATTTGTAAAAAAAAAAAAAAAAAACTATGTAGATAAAATAGAATAAAATAAATAACTAACAAGGTTAATAAAAGGATGTTAGCAATAAAATGTCCAAATTAAGATGTCTAAATACGAGGGCTGTAATGAGTTAGTCGACTGGTCGACTCATTGGTCGATAAGTGCTGGGGCGACCAGAACTCTGATTGGTCGACCAATGGTATTTTTTTTTCCTCTTCAATTTATTTTTTCCCGCGGCGATTTACAGTCATCAAGGAACTTACCAAGTGCTAATAGGGGTGTTTTCAGACCACCCCGGTTTCACAGGTAATTTGCCTGTCTCAGAACACCCCCTTGTTGTCACCCCTTTGGATTCGCCCACCATCTGGAGACCTGACTGGAGACAGGAGGACTGAAGAGCGTCTACCTTAGCCTATTCAACGTCCGGTGGTCTGCTGAGTATTTATTTTTATTTTGAGCATCCTTTTCTACCCCCCGCCAAGACGCGCTCCGCCGAGCTGCGCCGAGCCGAACCATCCCCGCGCAGGAGGGTGTCCCGTCAGAGTCGGACCCGCGCTCCGCCGAGCCGCGCTCCGCCGAGCCGCGCTCCGCCGAGCCGAACTGTCCACGCGCAGGAGAGTTTCACGTCAGAGTCGGACCCGCGCTCCGCCGAGCCGCGCTCCGCCGAGCCGCGCTACGCTGAGCCGAACTGTCCACGCGCAGGAGAGTTTCACGTCAGAGTCGGACCCGCGCTCCGCCGAGCCGCGCTCCGCCGATCCGCCGAGCCGAACCATCCCCGCGCAGGAGGGTTTCACGTCAGAGTCGGACCCGCGATCCGCCGAGCGGCGCTCCGCCGAGCTGCGCCGAGCCGAACCATCCCCGGCGCAAGAGGGTTTCACGTCAGAGTCGGACCCGCGATCCGCCGAACCGCGCTCCGCCGAGCTGCGCCGAGCCGAACCATCCCGCGCAGGAGGGTTTCACGTCAGAGTCGGACCCGCGATCCGCCGAGCCGCGCTCCGCCGAGCTGCGCCGAGCCGAACCATCCCGCGCAGGAGGGTTTCACGTCAGAGTCGGACCCGCGATCCGCTGAGCTGCGCCGAGCCGAACCATCCCCGCGCAGGAGGGTTTCACGTCAGAGTCGGACCCGCGATCCGCCGAGCTGCGCCGAGCCGAACCATCCCCGCGCAGGAGGGTTTCACGTCAGAGTCGGACCCGCGATCCGCCGAGCCGCGATCCGCCGAGCTGCGCCGAGCCGAACCATCCCCGCGCAGGAGGGTTTCACGTCAGAGTCGGACCCGCGATCCGCCGAGCCGCGCTCCGCCGAGGCCGAACCATCCCCGCGCAGGAGGGTTTCACGTCAGAGTCGGACCCGCGATCCGCCGAGCTGCGCCGAGCCGAACCATCCCCGCGCAGGAGAGTTTCACGTCAGAGTCCGTTCTGCGATCCGCCGAGCCGAGCTGCGCCGAGCCGAACCATCCCCGCGCAGGAGGGTTTCCCGTCAGAGTCGGACCCGCGCTCCGCCGAGCCGCGCTCCGCCGAGCTGCGCCGAGCCGAACCATCCCCGCGCAGGAGGGTCTCCCGTCAGAGTCGGACCCGCGCTCCGCCGAGCCGCGCTCCGCCGAGCTGCGCCGAGCCGAACCATCCCCGCGCAGGAGGGTTTCACGTCAGAGTCGGACCCGCGATTCGCCGAGCCGCGCTCCGCCGAGCTGCGCTGAGCCGAACCATCCCCGCGCAGGAGGGTTTCACGTCAGAGTCGGACCCGCGATTCGCCGAGCCGCGCTCCGCCGAGCTGCGCCGAGCCGAACCATCCCCGCGCAGGAGGGTTTCCCGTCAGAGTCGGACCCGCGCTCCGCCGAGCCGAACCATCCCCGCGCAGGAGGGTTTCCCGTCAGAGTCGGAGCCACGCTCCGCCGAGCCGTGCCGAGCCGAACCATCCCGCGCAGGAGGGTTTCACGTCAGAGTCGGATCCGCGATCCGCCGAGCCGAGCTGCGCCGAGCCGAACCATCCCGCGCAGGAGGGTTTCCCGTCAGAGTCGGACCCGCGCTCCGCCGAGCCGAACCATCCCCGCGCAGGAGGGTTTCCCGTCAGAGTCGGACCCGCGCTCCGCCGAGCCGCGCTCCGCCGATCCGCCGAGCCGCGCCGAGCCGAACCATCCCGCGCAGGAGGGTTTCACGTCAGAGTCGGATCCGCGATCCGCCGAGCCGCGGTCCGCCGAGCTGCGCCGAGCCGAACCATCCCCGCGCAGGAGGGTTTCCCGTCAGAGTTGGAAACCCCACTTCTCCCCCCCCCCTTTTTTTTTTTTTACTAAAATGTGAACAAAGGTGAAACAGAAAGAAGCAAAGTAAAAGAAAGTTCTAGGAAACTTAGGAAAAGATTTCAAACATCAGATAATTAAGATTGAAGGTGTTCAGTTTCACAAGATATCTGACTGAATGAAGCAGAAGAGGTCTTCATAATGTTGAATTTAAGGTTTAAATGTTCGCAGAAACCCTGCAGCAGCAATGAAATGTAGACAGATTAGGTCATTTTGAGACTGTTTTCCGTGACCCCATTATAAGGTTCTCGTTGTTCTACAGATGTCAAGTTTTCTGCCCCTTTTCTCCTCGCAGATCCAAACACAGAGCCTGAATCTCAGATGTTTGCACTGATTTGTTTTCTTTGAAGCTTTGCAGCCTCTCACCCCAAATCTATCCGGCACGGCTTTGTTCATACGTCCTCATCTGTAACCGGTCAGTTCTCCAGTTTGGGCACATTTTCACGTGTTTCCAGTTTTCTCAAACCCTCCGACTCGCACATGGGACCCGACTCAGACCAGCTGGGAAATGAAGCTGTAAAAATGACTGAAATGTTTTTGTACATTTCTCTTTTAAGCTGAAATCCACAATTTTAGACTCTCTGACCTCCATCTCAACATATTCAGCCAAACCAGTGAAAAAAACTTGATGAAATGATCAGACTAGAGAGAAACACGTTACGTTTTAAAGATTTTAAGTTAGCTTTAAAGGTTTTAGTATCTTCAGAAATGCTAAAAACCCAATATCTTTTAAAAGACTGCAGCATATTTGGTTTGTTTTACCCTTTTTGAACACAGAGAGCCTGAGAACCCGTTCCTGCAGGCGCAGACGTTTGGTCGAACACACCGGCTGCCGTAGAGACACTTCTGTTCACAGATAGCTGGAGAACCAAAATATAACAGTAAATTTGATCAACCTTTGAGTTCAAGTTGGGCAACATGAATTCATTAATTCTCTTAATTTCTCAAGTCAGGAAGAAACTTCTATAAGGATGCCAGTTTGTTTGTATTTTCTTCATTGTGATACTCACGTATTTGGCACAGCATGCCCTGCCATCCCGGAGCGCAGTGACACATGTTCGCGCCGACACACTCTCCTCCATTCAGACACTTCTGCAGACAGCTCGCTGAGAAGCGACAAAACTTCAGATTAGAGCCAAACCAAAATAAAAATAGTAAACATCATTCAGAAATGTCTCAGACTTATACAATAAAACAGAATAAAAGGAGCAAAACAAACGTATAAAGTTCAACTTGAATAAAGAACAGCGCTAAGAGATGTGTCCAAACCAAGGATTTAATACTTTAATTTGATTAAACTGCACCAATAAATCAGAATATTTTACTGTCATAGTAACAAGTACAATGAAATTAAAGTGCTGTCCAATCAGTGCATCATTCATATAAAGCAAAAACTGTCTCTGTGGGTTTAAAACCAGAATCTTGGAGTATCGAAGAGGATCTGTGGACCTCAGAGCTCTGATAAAAGATTATTGGCTCCCAAACCAAGGCTAATATTATAGTGAAGGCATAAAAAAGAGAATAATGTCTTAAATTCTTGTCATTCATTTAAGATTTTGACCTATTTGTGTCATTTTCTTGACAAAATAGTGCTGTTTTTTTCTGTGATAGGAGTTAGTTTTTCAGTCTTGTGAAAAATTAAAAAAACTTGTTATTGCAAGGAAAACTGTTTTTTTAAACTGACAGTTAAGTAAGAATCTGTTGGAAACAACCATAATTGATCACTCCTGAATGCAAAATCTGCCCTGCAAAACCCCAAACTGTAGATATTTATCAATTAAATGTCTGTATTGAAGAGACATAATCTTATTCTGTCAAAGAGAAAATACCATTTAAGTTCTCCGGGGTCATTTAAATGGGAAGATTCCAGGAAAATAATAATTTAAGCTTGAATTCAAATGCAGTAAAGTGGTGATTGTCTTATTGTTGATGGACTAAGAATAAAGAATTGGCTAAATATCCTACATCTACGATAAGTAAATCTACAGAAACATTGTTTTATAGAGAGGACATGCTTATTATCAGACCTTAAATGTGACTGAATTTCTTTGTTTGTTTTGGCTCAAATTGTTAATCTGATAATGTTTTTGTGGGTCCTGAGCCTTTTTAGAACATAAAATGTGATTTAATAGAAGAAGATGCCCTATGTAGGCCCTTTTCAGTATTTTCTATTGTTTTTCTTAGATGCTCAAACATGCTGGGATAAGTGCTCAGCTTTACCTCTCTTGGTTAATGAGTTTGAGTTATTATTATAACTTTTTAATAGTTTTTGAGGACTTCTGCACACCAACTTTTCTCTCAGATGTGGAGAACAGGCTGAGATTTTACTTTAGAGTCAGATGAAGAAAGGCAGTTTGGAGGCTGCTGCACAGGTGTTCACACTGATGCATTATGGGATCTGACAGGTTGGCTCGGAGGATGATGGACCTGTAGATATAAAAACTCTGATCTGATCCGATTCTTGTATCTTGGCACTCACGTTTATCGCATCTCTTCCCTCGCCAACCCGATGGACAATCGCAAACATCTGGACCGACACACCTGCCGCCGTTCATGCACATGGGCTCGCACACACCTGCAGAGAAGATGCAAGAAAGTTCAGCTCAAAAGTTTATTTTTATTTTCAGAAAATATCAGGTAGCAAATGTAGATTAAATAAAATCATTGGATGATGATGGGGAATATATGACAGCAAAGTGAGGAGAAAATCATAATTAAGGAGGATGTGAGGAAAATAAAAACATGATAAAGTTTAAATATAGAGACAAATGAAGAAGGACAGACTGACTTTTCTCGCATCTTCTGCCGGTGTATCCCTGCAGACATGAGCAGACGTTGTTCCTCATACACAGACCTCCGTTCTTACAGGGAGGACTGCACACAGCTAGAGAAAGCAGTGACGAGGACTTAATAGAACATAACAGACAAGCCTTTAAATTATTGCATGATGCCCTCGCTTGTAGATTTACCATTTTGACACTGTGCTCCGTAGAAACCGTGAAGACAGTTGCAGAGGTTTGGCCGGGAACACGTACCTCCGTTCAGACACATGGGAGAGCAGAGAGCTGGAGACAGACGGACGAAGGCATCGACGTGCACAGGTGAGCACACTGAACTTAAACCACAGAAAGATGAATGAAAAAACACTCACCTGTCTCACAAGAAGGTCCCGTCCAGCCTGCAGGACACAGGCACTCGTCTGGAGACACACACTGACCTCCGTTGTGACAGTGACGACTACAGACCACTGAAACAAACACAAAGTTGTTAAACTGCTGAGATAAATGCATTTTTAAAGAGTCAGAAAGCAGCAAATTTATGAAATCATAATAGCAGAACTCACTTGTTTCACATCGAGGTCCCACATACCCATAAGGACAAGAGCAGGTCTGCAGGCCCACGCAGGTGCCTCCATTTTCACACGGTGACCTGCACAGAGCTGCAGAAATGTCTCCATATCAGGGTTTTAATTTATATACGTAGATTTTTAAGGAAGCACGGACACCATAAACATTAATGTTTTGTCCTTTGATAAAGTAATACAAGGGCAAAAACTGTTTCAAAGCCTGTTTAATAGGAATAATATCAATAATAATCATTAAACAGGCATCAATGTGGGTTTGGAGAGCAGACTTTGTCTTTCTATCACATAATTGAACACCACTGCTGCTTTAAAAATGTGATTTATTGCCTCATTTTTACAGTTTTTAACTGTCACGGATAAGAACAAAGAAATAATTTATTCCCCTTAATTGCTGAATAAATTGAAAGATGCATTGATGTTACAAAACATAACAGAAAGAGGCACAAACAGTCTGGTAAAATCAGCTGTAAATGGATAAATTAGAAAATTAAAATACCTTCCTGACATGTTTCTCCGTGAAAACCTGATGGGCACTGACACACACCCGGAGCAATGCAAACACCGCTGTTCTTACACTCTGGCTCACAGATTGCTTTAAAAATCAGAAAAAAGGCTGCATAAACAAAAACAATAAAGGCATGAAAGAAATGATCATGCATAAGGAGATAAAAGCTGGTTCTTACTTACCCGTCTGACAGTCTGATCCAGTGTAGCCTGGTTTGCAGCGGCATGTGTTTGGTGCTGCACACTCCATATTCCTCCCACATGCGTGCCTACAAACAGCTGGAAAGAAAGTCAGATGATTAATCTTTATGTACGGCCAACAAAATGACTTAAAGATTGGGATGATCATTAGGGTACCAAAATCTGGCACCTGTGTGGCAGTGGTGAAAACACATCTAGATCATGCCAAACTGAATCCCAGCACAGAGTTAAATGCCTCATTTAGGGAACGTTCATTAAATTTTTCAACCAAAAATGCTGCTCCTTCTCTGATGTCTTTGCTCATTAAGTTGTCTAATATTGCCTCACAGCCAAAGGCACAGACAAAGGCACATAATACTTAATATTAAGACAGTTTTTTTTAGGATTTGCTTGTTTCCAACACTCCAGTTAAACTTGAACATTTGCAAACTGTTAAATATTTTTCAATCTTTTAACTGAACTTGTAACTCCTTAAAATTTGCATGATTGGCCAGTAGTTTGTGCACTCATGATGCAGCTGGGGTCGGAATTAGCCCTTTTCAAACAATTAACAGTTCAGAAGCTTCACTCTTTTTAATTAGGGATGTAAATAAGCATTGATGCTATAATCCGGCATATTTACATCTATTGTTTTCCAAATAGATGTTCATTAATGTGTCCCTATTAAATAAATAAAGAAAGAAAGAAAAATAAATAAATAATTGTATGCCTTTTTACTTTACCAAAAATATGTTAAAATGAAAATAGAATATCCACTTTTTATGACCTCCACCGAGGAGGTTATGCTTTTGCCAGCGTATGTTTGTTAATTAGCAAGATTACACAAAAACTACTGGACGGATTCTGCTGAAATTTTCAGGAGATGTTGGTAATGGCCCAACTTAAAAATTAATCGATTTTGGTGGTGATCCAGATAACCTTCATTAGCGAATGATTGTTTTTCTCAATAACTGTCGAACTAATAATGATATCAACATGATTCTGAGTGCTAGGTGTGGGTTTTCAGGGTCATGAATTATATTATGATGGTAACTTTATCATGGAACTATTGCTAATAGATGTCACAGCAATATGTGAGCTATCTAGGCGTAGGTTTGCGCTCTCAGAGAGCTTTCTAGTGTGGCGTTTCATTAGGGGGCACTTTCATCTGACTCTTGAATCTTACTCAGTTGTTCTGGTGAATTCCTTCTGTGTTTCCACTATCAAAATTCAGGAAAAGGTAAAAAAAGAAAAATCAATCCACACCCTCCCACTTTCCCTCTCACTTGTTTTTTGAGGCACCAAGCGTACCAATCCAATCCTAGACACAATGTAGTCTACTAAAGACAGATCAGGGTTGTCCTCACCAAACTGGAACACCTGGTAGAAGTGCACCACAAGGGTCCAAATCCTGGTGTTTGTGAGGTCAATTGCTTTATTCTCTCTCTACAACGCACTCGGTATTATCAACAAAAGACTGAGGACTACCAGACTTACCTCGACAGGCTCGTCCATCTCCAATGTATCCTACAGGACACCTCCCACACTGGAAACCTCCATCCAAAGCTGGTTCACACTGAACTCCCGGGAAACATGGCCGATCAGTGCAGGTCATCGGATGATTTCCTGCTGTCGTGGCACTCCTAACCCCTGATTGGACGGAGGTGGCTCTTTGTATTTCAGGGCTTCTGTAGACGGTCTTTCCTGGCGTTGTTAAAGTCAGTGCTGGGAATATGTGAGGCATCTCTGGACCCTGTGCTCCAGGCTCGGCTTCATCTCCATCAGCAGAGAACTCGGACTCAGACAGCGAGAAGGACAAGGCTGTGAGGGCTGCAGTAAGAGGGAGGGCTGACTTTTGAGGGGTCCAGGGTTTGGCCTGGTTGGAGGTTTGATGGTTGAGCTGGGGTGGGGTCGTGTGTTTTGGCTGCAGAACTTTGTCGGACTGTGTGGACAGGCGAGGACTGGTTGGTGTAATTCTGGAAGATGTAGCGCCAGTCAGAGTGTCCTGGGACTGCTGGGAGAAAATAATAAAGGAAGGAAGAGAAGGAGTTTTAAAGGCTTGAGTTGAGATGCTCCTCCTAACAGAAATGGTCAACTCACCTTGGAGACGGTCACATGAGGAGCTGTAGTATCTCTTGACCTGGTAACGCTCGCTCTGGCGGATGTTCTGAGGTCGGTGCTTTGACGGTCTGTGTGAGTATTTACAGTGACTTGGACGGCGCTGGTTGACATCCTGGGAGCGTCTCTTGAAGCTGTCACCGCCTCTCTCCTCCCCGTCCCACCTCCTCTTCCTGGAGCAGGAACCTGTGGTGAATTATCCCGGCTCGCTCTGGTGACGGCTAAGGACAGGTGTTTGATGCTGTGCCTGGATGGCAGGTTGGGCAGGTGGAGCTGGGAAACTTTGCTGCTGCTTCCATACGGGGATCGAATGGACTTAACCAGCGTCTGCTGCAGAGGGAGGTGGTTGGATGCTGAGGAAAACCAGGAGCAACTGAGCGTTAGGGAAAATGTATACATCCCCTTCAACTTTGTTTTCAGACTTCTCTTTGCAACCCAGTCAAAGAAGACTCATCAGGCTTTGGATGTACCAGGACTGGAGGAGCTGTGGATCCAGATACCAATGGTTGATCAGAAGCTCTGCATCCTGAGCAACAGTAGCACCACTGGAGATGTGGAAAGATGTTTCTGAGCCTCAAATCTGACTTATATTTTATTGAGTGGACTGGATATACCAGACTGAAAGAGCCTACTTGACTAGAGTGCCACCCTTGGTGAAGGATTGGTAATAGTTTTAGAAATTAGCTTGAAAAAAAAACTTAAAAATTGAAAGCAAGAGAAGAGGGAAATCACTATGGATAATGCTGCACCACTAAGAAAAAGAAAACGCATCAGGTCTTCAAAAATAAAGAATAAAATGAGACTTTTTAAAGGCATTAATTTCAGTGAAATTCTTCCCAACATGATTGCAAACTGCTTTAAGAAATCATATCTTGTTTGGATCAACTGACTCATCTGCAAAAACACTTTGTCCCACTTGTGGACTTCCCGGACAAACACAATCCACTGTAAAGGGATCTTTGTTGGAACGAAACTGTCTCCTCTGTGCAGTTTGCAGCCTTCTCCGCCTTGGAGAGGAAATAACAACGGGCAAAATTCTGTTCAAACTTTGGGCAAAGCGATGACTCAGAAAGTAATGAATCATTGGTTACTGCACCCTCGCTGCCCAACCACCTAAACTGATTCACCTCCTGCAGTAAACAACATTCTTACAAGCTGAGGAGTGCAACAGGAAACCTTGAGCATTGAAGGAATAATCAGATGGTACGACACAAAACAAAACAGAAGAGGAAGACGAGGAACAGTTCTTGTTGGATGAAGACAAAAATATCAATAGTCAAACTTTCATTCTTTCATCGCTACCAAAGTTTTCTTGAATGATAGTTGCTGTGATCACTTCATCACACTTCTAATTGAACAGAAAAAGGCTTAGTCAGTCTGAAAAACCAGAGATCCCTCACCTGCCTTAGCGTTCTTCGTGCAGACCCGCCCGTTACCGTACAGTCCAGGCGGGCACCGTCCACAAACATACCCGACATGAGGCGGCCTGCGGTTGATGCACTGAACGCCGGGGAAGCACGGTCTGCTGGCACATGTGGCCGAAACATTCACAGCCAGAGACTGGGAAGAACCTGAGACAAAAACTGGATTAGTCATGTTTATGTACTATAAGCTGGAGCAGTCCATGTCCATGCTGCTGTCTATCTGACCAGCGATAATCAGTACAGATGGAGACCTCTGAGATCAGCAAGAACAAGGAAGAAGAAAATTATCGACCCAGGATTCCTTTATATTGTTTTTACATTTTCCAACTTCACTTTTATTGAGAAATTACATTTCCAGCATATTTCTTTTACACATTCATACCTCATTTTTGTATTTTAACACATGTATTTATATTTGTAGATATAAATATGTGTATAAAACATAAATCAAAAGGGAATAATAACTAAATAAATAAGTAAATAATAAAGGACAAACAAAAATGGCACTTGTCCGGTCCTCCACGTCCAATCCGTCCTCCTTCTCCAATTCTGCCCATCTCCCAATCCCAGTAGTTCCCCCTCATTTCACTCCTGGTTATTTTATACGTTCACTCACATGTTTTATGTTTAATTTCATCATTTAAGCTTGAGATGTAAGATATGTTAGTAGAGGCATCCAGGTCTTATTAAATAGTATTGTCTCCACGTGGAGTGTGTTAGTAAGGTCATCTAGCCACATCTTAGCTGTAGGGGCAGCAGCATTTATCCAGACCATTAATATTAATCTTTTGCTATAATTAAGCAGTAGGAGAGGAAGTGTTGCTGTGCATTATCCAATTCAATGGACAAACTAGATACAGTAAAATAATGAGCATAGGCTCCGGTTTGATATTTAACTGTAAGACTTTGGATATTATATGAAGTCCAGAAGCACTGAATCTTTGGACATAATACAAAACTATGACAGAGACTGGCTACTGATATGTGTTATTTGTCACATAGTGGAGACACTTCTGGACAGGTGAAATTTAATTTCTCTTCGGAGTGGTGAAGCTTATAAGGCACGGCCTTACATTTTTTGAACAGGTGTGTATATTCTCGAGACTTTTCTCCCACAAATCCACTGGGATCACAAAACCCAGTTCTTCTTCCCATTTAACATTCTTATGGGAATATTTCTCTGAAAAAAAACAGTTCTTCTTGGTGCAACTAGGGGTGCTCCTAAGAAAAAAGGGTGAGAGACAACGGCTTTATCAATCTTTTTTTGAGTTTCTCTTGCTTACCAGGAGGTGGTCTGTGGTTTCCAGATGGTTGGGGTTCAGATGAAGTCTTGGTGATGGTGTTGCTGATCTTTGGTTGATTTGGCTTGACTTGGCTCTGTGTAATTCCTGAGAAGTTCTTCACGGTGTCTGTGTTGGTCTTGTTCGGGTTAAACTGGATTCCTTTGGTTTGTCTCAAAGCACTGGTCCTTGTCTGCGGGATGATCTGGGTAACGGCTGCAGTGCTTCTGTTGAGTTGAACTTTAGTGTGGATCGGGTTCACGTTTGTCCCTGGAATCTGCCTCCAAGCTGTGGTCCTCGATTGTGAGTCACTTTGTGGGACTGACTTCCTCGAGTCATCCTTCGTCTGTTGGGAAATCCCACTTGAGGTTTTCTGGAAAGTGTCTGCCTTTGCTTTGTGTGGTTGGAGCAGAACATCTGGGACCTTGTAGACCGTGGCTCTCGGAGCAGATGTGGGGGAGACAGCGACAGGCCTGACATCAGCTGAATCAGGAAAGACAGATTACGTGAATTAGGATTGGTTTATAGCTCTGTAATCTAGATCACACACATTGCAGTGAACCAAACAGAAAGATCAACAGTTGAGGAAAATATTTAAGATCAGAAAGTTCAAAGGGTAGATTTTCAAAAGACAGACCCCCAGCAAGAGATAAAACTGTGGAAAGAGTCCTAAACGAGGCCTGATTACCGCCTTCAACATATCAACACATCTTAAAGCCAGAAGAGTAGCAGGAACTCTCTGTGATTGACGACAGGCTGCAGACATGGCAGCGACTCAAACGCAGCTCTGATTTATCAGAGCATCGGCCCTGCCAACATTTCTATGACCTGATCTGATACGACAGAGGCAGATTACAGTGTGATGAGGAATTAAGTCCTGTGTCCATGAATCGGCTTTCCTAAACTACCGTGATCTTTTGTGAGCTGATGAGGGTAGATTCTTTTTTGAGACATATTTTTGGACTTTTTATTCCTTAAATGGATGTGCAGAGGGAGATTGTGGATTAACATAATGACTGGACCGATTTATTTGGCAGATGGAAGTTTTTTTTCTTGTTTCTTCAGAGAATATTCCTGATCAATATTTCTTGATTTTAATAGAAGTTAGCTGTCCATCAGGTGAGTGTCACCAGTTCTGTAAAAAAGGCGATAGTTTGCTTATGACTGTTCTTTTAATTCACACTATCTGGTCAGAATTTTCTTGCCTCTGCTTCTCATCCTTGATTAAGAACTAAACTGGAAATTTCAAATATATACCTTGCTCCCAATGGGTCAAAGTTTTCCAAATAAATTACATTTGTTCAGTCTAGACTTGTTTTCTCATTGATGGTATCTTGAGGCAGAGGTTTATCCATTTTTTTTGATGATCTAGGATCAAGTGGCGATGGCAACAGGCTCAGCACCTTGACCCAGATGTCCCCCTCCTCTAATTCCTATTTGGGCATCATGAGGCAGTCTTTAACCAGAAAGGGACAAATAATCTCTAAGGCATGACTCAGCCTGCCCTGGGATTTGATAGAAGTAAAGCCACTTCTCATTTCATTAAACAGAGCAACACCATGCATCCCTGCCACTTTTTTATCTGAATTAAAGAGTCTTTTCTGACAGCAAACAAACCTGCCCTTCAGTGAACTCAAGGAGAAAAGCTGTTTGAAAGTGGTGACGCCTCCCTGACTCTCATGGCGGTCTCAATGGTGCCAGCCAGGAATGTGTCACCACTTGAAGACAGTTTTTCTCCCTTCATATGTAAAATTAATCCATGAACTAGAATGCTTGTCCTTTTGTTAAATACACCGTGTAAGTCTAGTTTTTATTTAACCCCTAAACCAACTGAAAATCAAGTATCAGAGGCAGTTGGAGGTGTGTGTTGCAGTGTGGCCAAAGGGAGTGTCATAAGGCTTCACCCTGACGATGGCACATCCTTAGGAAATGCTTGACTGACTTCAACAGGCTTCTCAATGAGACGGAGCCGCAGCTCCACGCCGAGCTCTCCATCATTAGATCAGACTGCAGTCGCACTAAGAGGAAACTCATTTTCGCTGTTGTATCTGCAGTCTCTTTTCAGTCTTTACCCAAAACTGATGACCACATGTGTGTTGGAACAGAGATCGACAGGAAAAGGTAAAGCTTTGCCTTTTGGTTCAGCTTCCTCTGAACTACGGTCTAGCACAGGGTTGGGCAACTGGCGGCTCAGGGGCTACATGCAGCCCTCCAACTCGCATAGGCAACCCCCGATCAGTTTAAAGTATCAAAACTGTATGTGCAGGACAAAACCTGACAACATCCGCCATGACAGCATTGAAAGTCACAATATATAAATATAAGAAGCTGTAGTTGTTTCTGTTAAAACATCTTTTTTTTGCATTTGCAAAAACAGAAATGAAAATTTAAACAAAAAATTCTTCTTTGGCAACCAGTAAATGCATCAAAAAAAGCAGCCAACACTGTCTTGAATCCAGAGTTTAGCTCATAAATGTTGAGGAAGTGACTTTTTATGATGGATATAGATATTTGTTTCTTTTTGTTCCCATCAAAATGCAAAAACTTTTGGCCTGCTGGCATTGTGGATGATTTTAGTGTGGCCCTCTTGGTGACCAAAGCTGCCCGTCACTGGTTCCTTTGTCAGACTCTCATCCATTTTACTCTCACCTGGGTCAACAGTTATTGCCTGATGAAATGGGGCACAGCTTCTATGGAGGACATTAAAGATTGATGGACTCACCCTCGTTGGCCCCAGTCATACAAAGTTGTGTGTTTTTGTCACTGACCTTAAAAGAGGTCAAATAAACCAAAGACATCGACCTTGTCATATGAGAAGATTCAAGAATCTGTCCTCAGGAGTCTGCTCTTTAAAAAGTCCATAAACTGACTAAACTTCAGTGACAGTGACAATAACTCATCATGTGTTCTTTTCTGTGAGCCAGTTTTATCTGAAGGGACAATATCGTCTTGAAACTCAACCATAACTTTATTTTCAGTCAGAGCAAAACTGCAAGTGCAAGAAAAATCTCCCTGAGAAATTGTGACGATTCAAGTGTTGCACGGCTCTAGTATGTTTTCAGCCAAGCTTCACAAACTTTGGACAAACTGTTCAGCTCTTAAAGACACGCTTTAAACTCATCAGCATTTTCATGCTCCACTGCTTCAGTAACAGCCAGAAGAGTGTACAGATAACAAGGACAACATGTCATCACATCTTGCAGAAACTAAAGTGGTTTCCTGATTTGTTTGCTTGGGGAGTTTGTGTAAAATTACTTTTTCAGAAACCTAAATTATCTCAGACCATAAGCATCATCCCTGAAATGTTTGCTGAGGGGGCAAAAGCTTTAACCCTGAAAAAATGTGCCACAAACTTAAATTAATCCATTATGCCTCTCCTGATAGTCCAGATTTAGAGAAGTCTCCTCATTCAGCATTCGTTCAAGACTCTCTGCAGACTCGAACCTGCTGGGAAGTGTTTACTACGAAGCAGCTGCAGCCGTTTAGGAGCTCCTACCTTTATGAATGTTGGATGTTTCAGTGCTGCTATTAGACATGTTTGTTTTTAGTGAATCCATATTTGAAACAAAAACATAATTGAGTGATTAAGCTAGCCTTATCAGCTGGAAAAAGTAATAACCTTCTCCCACAGCAGGAGCGTTTCTTCAGGGAATGACCTCAAATTAAGCACGTGAGGAGAGGCAGCGTTATCGGCTGCCATCAGACATCTGGTTTCCATTCCTTCACAAGTCCTGCATCCTCGCTCAGTGATCCTCAGAGACGAACATTCACCTTCACAGTCTGGCCCTTTGCTGATGTTTTTATCCAGAGTTATTTGCTTTGCACAACAGCAGAGTTATCTTCAAATTTACTCTCTGGATGTGAATAATCTCAAAGAGCACTGGAGCCAGCGTTACAGCCTCAGACAAATGAAATGTTAGACAGAGAAGTGATGGGAACTGGATGAATTAAAAGAAATGTTCTGTTTGTAAAAGCTCTAAAGCACGGCTGCATAATCTCGAAAAGCTGCAGAAACTAATTAATGTCTCATGTCTCCCTTTATGAGATCCAGGCTTTGGGTTAGAGGCTATGTCATCTTGTCCCGGGGTTGATGGGAATGTACTGTTAAATGTTCTGTACAAATTACAAGTATATCACATACAATTTCGGCACTAAAACTTAAAGATTCAATTGACTACAGACAAAATGTTCACTAACATTTCCTCAAGTATGAACTTAAGTTATTGAATCCAGAAAAATCCTTCAGTTTTACTGTGTATTCTCCGTTGCATAAGGAAGTGAAAAGAGCCTCTATCTTATTCTCTGCCTCAGACTGCATCATTAAGCAAGTGGAGGTGAGCAGGAGGGAATCCCTACTATGATATCTTGCCACCCTGAAGGCGTTTCCACGCCAGATGCAGTTTTCAATGAGAATCATGTGCATGTAATTATCTTTTTTCTAACCTACAGCCAGTCTATGCAAGCTTTCTCATCAGCGACATAATGTTGCAGACTAAAATTACAGCTTTTAATTTGGGGTTCTTGGTCGATTCTTCTATTGTTTCACATCTGGTAACCTTGTTTCTGGCCAGTGAAAGCACTCGTTGTTTGCACGTACGTCAGTCTGTCAAAACATTCAACATGGCGCCCCCCTTGATTGTGTGTTTGTTTCAGAGGTCCCTGTAGAATTTAAACAAAAGCTTCAAAATAACAAAGATTATGAATGTAAAGGTGAAATACGGATGAGGATAGTGTTGGAGCAGCAGTATCATGATGGTGTTTGTATACTCAAGCTTGTGGACAGTTGGACCTGAAGCAGCCGTAGAGAAGTTTCAGCTCCTGAATTAAATGGTGAAAATCGCCCTTTTCTCCTCTGCTTTACTAAATCAGATGGACGTTTCCAGTTTCTGGTCCATTAATATGTGCAACTGGTCATCAACACATGAAGTCTAGTGTGTTATGTCTTCCACAGCACATTTTTTTTCAGAATTTTCTTAATATAAACATAAAAAGGCTTTTAATGTGAATGGGAAGAGGTGTGAAAACCCCCTTAGTTGCATGCTGCTTCTTTGCATCACCGTTGGCGTGTAAAGGCCTTTAATGTCATCTTTTATGGCACTAGGTTATTGCAAAATGTAACACTAAATACTTATATAATTTAGCTAAACTTTGAAGTTTTATTTACTTTATGAATTCCCAGTCCTAATTGTGCTGCTCATCCCTTCATGAAATGCTATAGTATTAAAAAACAATAATAATATATCTTGCATATGGTTTAAGGGACTACTTTATGGCTAAATATGAGGTGGAATTTTTGGCCCAGACTGAATTTTTCTCTGACATCTGTTTATCATCTAAAAACCTGCAGAGGGTTTAATGTTTTCAGTTCCTTCACATGATGTTAAAATCAGAGTGTTTTATGTCAGAGCGCACGACTGCAGACCAGATTTGGCAAACTTGTGACTGAGTAGCTCCTGAAACATGTTGAAAAAATTTCAGCTTTTTAGGTTTTTAACGGGCTCCTCCCTCCATAATGACCAACATAAAAACAGCAGGGGGGTGTGTGTACAGTTTTTGACAAAAATAGTTGCACTGTTATTGATTCATGATTAATTTAGAAAAGATTGGTGAAAATAAATCTTGATGGGACCATAATTTAGAGAATAATTACTATTGGAGAAAACTAAAAACTTAAAACTGAAGATTGAGGCCTTAAACTCAGGAAGTCATTAACTGAGGTTCTACTAAATGTATTGTTTACAACTCTAGATGTACAGTCTGCATTTACACAACACCTCAAACAGGATGCATCTGCTCATGTTTACCTGTACATATTGTCCCATTTCCCAGCATGCCTTGAGGACAAGGGCCACAGCTGTAGGAGCCGAAGTTGTTGAAGCACTGGGCGCCAGGGAAACATGGCTTCCTTTCACACTCGTTAATGTCTTCGAGGCATGTTTTACCTGAATAAAAATAATTTAGTCGCAGTTATTGATCCTTTATTCCTGCAGAGGTGAAAAGATTCTGACAGAGAACTCAATGTTTTTACCTCTCAGCCCTGCAGGACATTCACACCTGAACCCTCCAGCTGTGTTTATACACTTTCCAACAGCGCATGGAGCCGACACACACTCGTCTACGTCCTCGTCGCAGAGGTCGCCCTGCTTCCCCTCAGGACAGACGCAGAGGTATTTCCCACTGCCGGCTGGGAAGTTCACATCTGTTACACATGATCCTCCGTCCTGACAGCCGCACGGCACCACATCGATCTGTCAGAGCGGAGAAAAGAGACACAGATCAGACGAATCCTGCCTCTGATCCTCTCTGATACTGTTCTTTCTCCACATCTACCTCCACGGTGAAGGAGCTCTGGGCGTTGCACTCGTCCGACAGCATGAACCGAACCGAGCGGCTCGACCCCTCCTCCAGATGTGTTGGGACCTTCCAGATGAGGAGGCCGGCAGGTGAGAGCATCGCCCCGCTCGGCCCCGCCTCCAGCTGGAAGAGGAGCGCCGAGCCCTCTGGATCCGACGCTGCAAACTGGAAGACGAAGTTCTCTCCTGCAAACGTCCGCAGGTTGCTCTGAGGGCGGTGGAAGGTTGGCGGTTCGTTGACTGAAGACAGAGCGAGAAAATGTAAGAGACGGACAAAATAACGATGTTGAATATACTTCAGATTTGACAGGTGTTAAACTGCTGCCAACACAGTCTGGACACTACCTCTGATAAGGCTGCAGAAGTGATTAATGCATTTCTGAAGGATTATGGCATTTCAGATATATGTCAGACTCTTAAACCCAAGAGTCTTTCTCTCCAGTCCACCACACCTTCTTGCATAAAGACTATTCCCTTGTTGACAGGTGTGGAAAAGTAAGAATATGAGGAAAATCTACAAAGTACTGCTTCATAGTGATGGGTGCATGTGGGTAAATTATTATTTTTTTTATCACAGTCCCAACATGACAGGTGTGGGAACATGCAAAAAGGACAGCAGCAGCATGCAACAAAAAACAGTGTGTTTAAAAAAAGGACGGACCTGCTCCGTCTGCCTGAGATTAACTTGTTCAGGGTTCCCGCGGGGTCTTAAAAAGTCTTAAAAGCATTGAATTTACGAATTTGGAAATAATACCTTAAAAAGACTTGAAAAAGTCTTGAATTTTGATATCTGGGCCTTAAAAAATGTGCTGTATGTAACTTCTCTAGGGCCCTATAAAATCCGCGATCATGGAATCGCGGATGGAATCACGGAATTAGACCTTAACGCGGAATTCAATATAAAGACAGAATGTCACGGAAACGGCCGACATTTTACGTATGTGTTTTTTTCTGAATAAAAAGGAATGTATCTCTCGGGAAAATGTCCCGCGGGGGATCACTGAGGGTGCGGACAATGCACGCTTCACTTCCTGTCCCCCTCCTCCCTCCCTCATTAACGATGTCAACGTGCCACAGCCGCCGTCTGAGACACCGGCTGACCCTGCGTTCACATCAACAGCGATCTGTGCGTCCTCAGCGTCAAGCTGCCATTCATTTTCAATGATCGCTGGCGTTGGGGGGCGACGAGCAGCGCGACGCGAGCGACACGAGCGACCGAAACTCCCGGCTAACTCCAGAGTACAGGGCAGAGCATTTTGCCAACAATTATTAAGTGTCGGGCAATCAAATGCTCTGCAAATTTTGTCAACGTACTGTTGACTGGACACATAAAGATATCTGTGAGGACCACCTGAAGGGTGATGGTCTATATTTCATTACTTTATACTGTGTCTCCGGGTTAAATTTGCGTAAAATACAAAAAAAACGGAATTCTCAAAAAATTAAAACGGAAAAAACGGAATATGGGAAAAATTAAAACGGAATTTGGGAAAAAAATAACGCAGATTTTATAGGGCTCCACTTCTCTGTATCGCATTTCATGTCAAAAGTTTCATTTGTCAACCGCCATTATATAAATAAAGTAAATAATGTACATAATGTAAATAAAGAGCGGCGAAACCAGTGGGGTTCAGCCGCGCTTTATTTCTAAAACCAATGCGGTTCAAACGCGCTGGATGCCAACCGCCATTAAATAGAAGAAGAATAAGAAGAGGAAGAAATTAATGTTCTGAAATTCAAGGATTTCATTTTTCTTTGCCGGTGAGACGGTGACATAGGCCGAGAAATAGGTATTAATTTTTGATATACATGGTCTTAAAAAGGTCTTAAAAAGACTTGAATTTAAATTGAAGAAACCTGTAGGAACCCTGCTTGTTACTTGTGTAAAGTGGATGGATGAGGGGATGAATAGATGGATGGATGGCAGGGGTGGAAGGACAAGCATACTGATTGATGGATAGAAGGGCAAACTTATTGATGGATGGATGGAGGGACAGATGGATGAAGGATAGACTTGTGGATGGTTGGATTCATAAATGGACCGATAGATGGAGGAAGGACAGACTTTTGGATTGATGCATGAAAGAACAGATGGATGTATGGAGTAGCAAACAAATCAAAACTTTAGGACTAAAATAAAAATATATCAACTTCCTTATGAAAGATAATCATTAAAGAGGGAGAACAAACCTCAGCTCATGTCAGAATAAATTGAAGAAAACATATAGAGATTGCATAATCTTTACATTAATATGGCCGACTAAAAGGCCCAAAATGAAGTCATGCATTCATTTATTTATTTTATAGACTTTTCATTATGAGTTTATGAATGAGCAAGGTGTTTATGAATGAGCTCTGAGCTGCAGCTAACATGCTCTGCTGATCTCTGTCAAGCTTTGGAGACTAGAATGTTTGTAATGTTCCTCTAAAAAGAACTTTCACATGGTGCGAAGGGTGTTTGTAAAAGTCAGACAGCGTTAAAGGAGGTTTGATTAGTCTTACCGGTAAAGTGTCATTTCTGCATGTGGCAAAGGCAATAAGCAAAATGTACTGACAGAGCAGAAACACCTCTGAGGTGAAGGTGAAATAAAATAAATATTAACAAGGATCCAATATGAAATGAAGCTAAAGTGTGTTTACACAGCTTAAAATTCTAAGACAGTTACATCCGACAGAAGCGTTGATAAAGATCGTGTGAAGCAGTAAAAACCATCCTAAGCCTCAGAGTGCTGGTGACTCTAAACATGTGTAAACAAAGATTATTTTTAGTCCGTGTGTAGCTGTTTTAATCGACCATAAAACGCCCCCCTCCTCTCTCTTTCTCTCTCTGAGCTGCAGGTCAGGGCATGCTGGGAAACTCGAACCTGTGCCCCTTTGATCAGCTCGTGGTGACAAACACAGTCACAGTTGGACAGCTGAAGCTGTGACGGCCCATCAGGACTGCCGGAGCACTAATGGACTCAGGTAAACACTGTTCTCTGTGTCAGGTCGAGCCGGGGTGAGAACACCTCCAATCCTTCAATCAGTTTGTTAATGACCCATTAAATCAGAGTAAAAGCTCCAGATTTTGATCTTAATGTTGGAAAATTAGCACGTCACACCTGCTCTTTTCTCTCCTTTCTAAGCTTCAGGTCGTCTAACGTACCTGAGGGGATTTACTCCCATTAGACACAAACCTGAAGTCAGGCCATCGGCCCACACAGAAGCTGTTGGTTTGAGGGAGGAAAGGTCCTCCACACCAGCTTCAGAGCAACATTTCACCATAAACCGAGGGGTTTTCTCAGGGGCCTCAAAGTATTCAATCTGGAGAAGGACCAACAGACCCTTTGGCAGCTATTAGAAAGAACATAGTGTATAAAACAGGGGTGGTTCAACTGGTTGCCTGGGGGCCACATGTGGCCCTTCACTTCACTCAATGCGGCCTGCCAATCATTTCCAAAAAAAAAAAAATTAAATTAATTTTTATTAAATATTTGCCGGCACATGTTTTGTTTTTTGCAAGTCATTAAATAACTTATTTTGCAATGATTATACCTCTAAATATCGTTTTTGAGGCATTAAAATAATATATATATAGTGATAGTAAAAACTATATTTGGAAACAGTGGTAAAGGTAATGTATTTTTGCTTTAAAAACTGGTGAACATTCATAATTTTGTTGCATTAAAAAGAAGCTTAAATTGGCTTTAGTTATGTGTCATGCTCATTAAATCGTGAATTTTTAATTTTGTTTGAGATAAAATATATTAATGTTGGTATAATCCTTTTTTAAGCTTTATATTTGCTGTTTTTTGTTCATTTATATATTTCTTCTTATTGAGAGTGCTCTACAATATGTAACAGTGGGGTCCTCAGGCACTGAAAAAAAATTATGTGGCCCTATTGGTAATCAAAGTTCCCCGACCCTGGTCTAAAATATCTTATATACCTCTAAAATACTTGAAATACTTATTTTTGATGTACCTGATTTGATGCTGTTAGGGAGGCACAGTACTATTGGTGTTATATTGGTGTTAGCTCATTTAGTTCATTGTCTGTATCAGCAGATGTTAAACCATACTGTGTGTCACCACAGGGATGGAGAGTTTGTCTTCAGCCTGCTTTATTGTAAAGTGTCTTGAGATAACAGTTGCTATGAATTGGCACTATACAAATAAAGATTGATTTATTGATTGATTGATATTGTATCAAATCATCTTCATTCCCCTTGAGCCCATCACCATGACAATCAAGACTCAAAGTAAACTGAAATAGTGCAGCCCACCCCTCTGGTTCTTCCATGCCCAGGAGCAGTGTATCCAAACATCTGTTTTCTGTATCATAACTCAGTCAGATGTTTGTACCTTGATTGACAGACCAGGTGAACCTGGAAGTGTCCGGATCACACAGGAGGCAGGGGCTGCTGGGATTGGAGTCTCCCTCTTTGAAGCACATCCCGTCGATGTTGCAGGTCTTCTCCTGGGTAGATACAGAATCATGGTTTGGCAAAAAGTTTGTTAACTCAATGTTACAGTGTTGTTTTAGGACGTCCAAGCAGCCACCCAAACTTTATTTTCAGGCAGTTTGTTTTTATTTTGTTATTTTCTCTGGAGACGACAGGTGAGTCAAAGGAAATCAGCTCTTATAAACACCGTCTGCTTCCTCTGTGCCAAAGAAGAATTCAATTTAGTTCAGTTTGGCGAGCGCTTTGAAATTTCTTGGTGTTGGACTCCATGTGGGGAGTTTGTTTTTAGGGTTACAAGTTGTCCTGTCTCTGCTCCCATTAAAATCAGTTCCAGTAACAACAGGACCCGTCTGTACTTTGTTTTTTTTATGGTTTGGTTTTTATATAACCAGCTGCTGCTCGCTGAGAGGACAGGAAATCACACCAGTCTCTGGTTTAGACATTCAGACGACTACAAGTTGTTAAAAAAGGAAACACTCTTAACAGAGCATATAAAGGGATTTATACGGCTATTCCCAGACAATTGCTCAAGTCCCTCTGATCTGAGTCCCAAGTCAAGTCATTTGGGTCCAAGTCTCAAGCAAGTCCCAAGTTTTTCTCTGCTGTGGTCAAGTCAAGTTGAGTCGAGTCGAGTTACAGGTTATGTCGAGTCAAGTCCCTCTCTATTGTTCCCCAGCCCACCTATAAAAGCACTCAGGTTTATATCTTGAAGAGAGAAACCTTATCTTCCTAAGGTCAATGTCCAAAAAGAGCATGCAGACTAGCCTGTATGGACTAAACCAGCATAAAGGTGTTCATTTATCCATTACAACATTACATGCCTGATCATTTAGACCGAGGTAGATGGGAAAGGCTACATTCCATTAAAGAAATGACATGTTTGATATAAAAAAAATACGTTTATTTGGAACATTTTGCAGCATCTAAACTGCAGGCTCAAACTGCCTTTCTGACATTTCTTTAAAGTGTATTTTTTAGAGGTAGCTACCTTAACAAAGACAAACAAAGTTACAGTATGAATGAACAGTGCAAAGTGCTTCTGTAAACAGCACACAGCAAATACTTATATAAAAACAACATTTAACTTAAGAGATATCAGAATATTTTAAAAATAAGCACTCTAAAAGGAAATAAGAGCTGGGGAAAGGCAACCTTTCCCAAGTAAAATCAGTGTTTCCCCTGCTTTGATGCTTTGGGATGAGGGGGGGCGTCGTTCAGGATCATCTATATTAATCACTTTGTTTGTTTATTCACTCACCTATCTGTCTATATTAATCATTTTTCATTTATCCATTCATCCATCTATCTTTCTTTCATCATTTTCTGTTCATTTTTTCATTCATCTATCTATCTATCTATCTATCTATCTATCTATCTATCTATCCAGTGGTGTAGTCTGGTTTATTCTGATTTATGCACCGTCCAGTGAAAACAGCTCTGAGACCCACTTATGGGCCTCCACCCACAGGTTGAGAACCGCAGCACTAGTAGATTGTATTTGAAGCTTGATCCTTCAAAGATTGTTCTTATATCACGGAGAATAAGTGATCCAGGATCCCTCAGGATGAGTTCATCATTTAGAAAACAGAGAGTGAGTGAAAACAAGAGCTGGACTGATGAAGAATGTTGAGTTTAGATTCATCAAAGGCTGACTCGTGACATTTTGTAAGTCTTTGGGCTCTAATTTCCTGGCGCAACTCAGGGTGGCGCAGCCTGGCGCACCCCGCGCAGTGGTAATTTTGTCCGGCGCACCGCCGTGCGCAGCCAATTTGGCAATTTGGTAGACCGGCTGCGCCGAGATGGGTGTGACGGCGCATTAGGGGGAGGTGTCGAAAGATTCAGCTTGGCGCAGTGACAATTTCGTGCCAAAAAACCGCGCGGAAGGTGCGCTGAAAGCTCGCCAGCTCCAACCTGGCCTATTCTCGGCGCAGGGCAGGTGCGCCATGCCTGCGCCTGGTCTACGAATTAGAGCCCATTGTGTTCTCTTAAACCGGGCACATGAGCTATCAGGACACCGTTTGTGTTACAAAATCACAGGAAGTGACTGATGATCCCTCACTGTCCTGCGATGCACGTCTATCTGCGTCTTTACGCGCACCGGCAGATGGAGGAGTGCGCGCGCAAAGACGCAGAGCGGGGAATTAGATCAAGGGCTCTAATTTCGTAGACCAGGCGCAGGCGGGGCGCACCTGCCCTGCACCGCGCCTGCGCCACGCCAACAGGGTGTGTCCAGGGCATTTTGCAAGTTTCGTTCACGGCGCAGTCTGGCGCAGGGAGACGCACCCAGGCCTCCGTCTCTCCCACTGGCGCAAATGGCAGAGAGGGAGGAGAGTAGACTTGAGTGGGTTTAACACAGCCGAGTGTGATCTTCACCAGTCAAATGAACGCCTCTCCTCGCCTTTAAATGTGCCTTGGGCGAGGCGCAGTGACAATTTCACCTCGGTGGCGAAGAAGGTCAGAGCCGCTGTCACTTTTACAGCAACTGGGAGAGCGCAGGGGCCACCTGGCCGGCATCGGAGCCACGATGCGCGTCACCGTGTGGACCACCTCGCGGGACAGACGTAATCTGTTCCTGTGTCATAATAGGAGTACAAAATTAAGTGATAATTACATTTAAACACAGCAGCAGGCTAATCTATTCATCATGCTTGTGATCCACCTGCATTCCTGGTCTGTCATCGCCAAATAGCAGAACCTTTGCTGAAAATATATCTCCTCCTCATCCTCCTTAATAATGTACTCCATCTTTTTAGATCACGTTACGAATAAAGATTAAAACAGAGAAATATGGGCAATCACAGGTAAATCCTTAAGACACCGAGTGACTTACATTTATTCAGCGAGCGTCTCTCTCTTTTTTCTTTTCTATTGAATTTCATGAGATGAGAGAAGCCAGATACTCCGTATCGGATGATGTGGCTGTTTGTGGTTGGCTGAGAGATGTGAACTCGTTAGTTATGACAAACGTCTCTGACCTGACATCAGATGTGACGGAACAATTAATATAGATACAAATGTATGTGCTGGTTCAGACGGTTACATTAAATAGTGGTTGCTGTGATTGTTTATTGCATTGAAATGTGCCTGACACTCTGGATACCTGCCTGTGAGGTTTTGGTGACGTGTGCGCACTGTGCGCCTGTCAGCCAAATTACCACCGCACGGGGTGCGCCAATTGTCCCTGCGCCAAGCTGAATCTGTCGACACCTCCCCCTGGTGCGCCGTCACACCCATCTCGGTGCAGCCGGTCTACCAAATTGCCAACTTGGCTGAGCACGGCGGTGCGCCCAGGGCCGCGGGAACTAAGGGTGCTAAGGGTGCCTGCACATGTGTTCATCATGTGTTTTTTTATGCCGCCGCTGAGCAGTCTGCATTTGTGTGGTGATTTTAATGTAATGTTTATGGTCAGCACCACGGTCAGCACAAGAGCACTCAAAATAGAGAAGCAGATCTCGTTGGCACCTGTGTGTGTGTGTGTGTGCGCGCGCGCCCGCACACACTCATATCCCCAAATTCCACATGACACGAAAGCGCTGCGGTCTTGAATCGTACTGCGGAGCACTTCGCTCCCACTCTAGTCGATCGATCAGAGCAATTCCACTGCGCGCGCTCCGGCGCTGGCGCGTCGCTGAAGCGCCTGCGCGCGCCACGGCGCTGGAGATTCGCTTCAGGTCTATTTTCTGCGCGGCCGCTTCCAAACCGTCATTACTTCACAACCGGAGGTACGAGCATCAGGTCAACAGTTGGTCAGAGGGTCCCAGAGGCAACACGACTCCATGGACGAAGAAAAGTGAATCGTAGAGGTACAGAAATACATGACATTATATATGACACCAAACATCCTTTCTCCAAGGATATAGGCAGATAGAAGTGAAATAAATCACGAAGCTGTGTGGTTGGACCAGCAAAGCGACCTTAGAGAAGCGAAGTGAGGTGTTGTTTATTTCTTTTCTCAGTTTATAACATGTTTTGTTATCGTGTGACATCGCTATTCACACAAGAGCTTGTGTCTCTCCGGGGATCAGCCCTCCCCCTTTGGGACGGTGCGCCGCGGCGCATCCAGTGGGATTTGTCAGTCGGAGCAAGACCGCGGCTCAGCACGGCGCTGCGGGGCGCTTTTGTGGAATTTGGGGGTTAGGCCTGGCACCTGTGCCTGTGTGTGTGGGGTGTATTGTCCCTGAGCAGCAACTCATTTTGCATTCTAGTAATTTGACAGTGTTTTACTCTACTGTAGTTATATAGGCTATGCACAGTCAGCGTCAATCCTGGCTAACCTCGACCCCACCCCTTCTTCTTTTTTTTCTCAGCAACCCCTGTTGAAAATAAGTTCCCGCGGCTATGGGTGCGCCAGACAAAAGTACCACTGCGCGGGGTGCGCCAGGCTGCGCCATCCTGAGTTGCGCCAGGAAATTAGAGCCCCAAATGTTCACATGAACATCGGATGAAAATCTCTCTTCTTCTTCAGCTTTTCCTTCCTTTCTCTGCTCTGTGTGAAAGCGTTAGTTAAATCAGTGAATGTTTCATTCATGTTCTGCGCTGTTTAACTGAAGGCAGCGTTTGTTTTGTTGAATGGTTTTACGTGAATAATCAGACTCTGTGCAGGAGAGAGAGGATGGCTTGCGCAGCATGCAGCGTAAATAGTCAGAGGACAGGTCGGAGAAGGGTCAGAGGAGAGGAGAAATGCATTTTGCATTTTAATGAATTTAATGAAACGATAGTGACGCATTAGACTCTAAAATTGCGCAAATTAGAGTACGCTTTTTATTTGATAAAAATAATGCCTGTTAAACGCCCTTTTGATTGAAATAAAAATCAAATAATGTTTCTTTTCTTTAAATCTGCTCTTGAATTTATGGGTGGGGATCCTGTTGGCACGGCGGGGGTGTCCGTTGCGACGGCGGGGCGCCGACCCAAATGAACTATAGAGGAAACACTGAGAATTATTTGTGCAAGTTAATGTCCTGTTTAAATGTTATAGAGTCAAGTAGTGCCTGTATTACATACACTGATCATCACTGTAACGGACGCGGATGTGTAGTAGGAACGTATGTGTGAACTGTGTCGTGTGTGGGACAATAATAGGTGACGGACCGAGTGTACTATGAATGGAGCATCAATAAAGTGAATCTAAAAGGTAAGAGCTCCGTATGTCTCCTGCAGAGCATGTGAGCAGAGTGGCGCAGTGAGATTTCCCGCTCCTCGCTCACACAGCTGTTCTCGCACCCCGCTCTGCCGCTCAGAGCGCATGCGCACCGCTCCGCTGCGGAAATACAGAAGCGCATTGCATTCACTGGATAAAAAAATGAGACGATTGCAGGTGAGCTGCACTGAGGTCTGAGAGCTTTTGCGCTGTCCGCGGTGCTGATCCGAGTTGTCAACATCCAGTTTCCGACAGAAAACAGTGTGGGTGGCTGAACAATTAATTACACGCAGATGCACTCTGTGTGAGACATGCTTCAGACGCTTGGTGTGAGCGGTACCGGAGCGAAATTGGAGCGGGATGGAGCGACAGATGAGGTGCCGCTCCAGCTTTTGTGAAAAAACCGCTCCGCTCCGCTCACATGCTCTGGTCTCCTGTCTGGCTCTTCATATAATGCCTGAGCATCGCATGTAACAATCACAGTGCGTGTGTGCTTCCAGCCTGTCAGTGCTTCTGCTTACATGAAAATATACGGAGCCTGTCCGAACCTGATAGAGAGCGCGGCGTGCACACAGAGCGCTCTGATCATGCTAGAATGATATGATATCCACGTGAAAGAAAAACATATGCTACAGTTTTTCCGAGTCATGTTGTCTCAAGTCAAGTGGAGTCTGGAGTCCAGTCGCAAGTCGTCAAATTAGCGACCCGGGACGACTCGAGTCAGAGTCCCTATGACTCGAGTTCAACTGTCTGGCTATTCCACTAATCAGCAACTTTACAGCCGCCTGCTTGATCAATTTTCTGCTCCAATAATCAAATAAAAACCAAGTTTGCCTACAAAGAGCAGATGCTCAGAAATGCCATGAAACCAAAATACTGAGATGCAAATTTTCCACCAAACCATCAACATTTCTTCCTTCTTTTGACCTTTATCGCTGGACTGTTCTTGCATTGACAAAACAGTGTTGGTTTTCCACACAGACTTGTTTTCCAGACGGCATTAGATTACAATTGTGCTCAAGTGGACTGAATGACAATATAGCAACACATTTTTACATTTTTGACATTAAAACATATCACCTCAGTGGTATTTTATCCTCTTTCTGAAACCAGAATATGAAGCAGCCAAAATGATGTCAACAATTACTTCATGATTTCCATTTTGAAGCTTTAAGTTTTTTTTGTGACAATATTTGAAGTCCAAAATGACCAAATTTGGACGCAAGGGCGGAGTTACAGTGGAGCACAATGTTAACAAACACTCGAACTCAGTTGGCGGTAGGATGCCCATGATTATAAATGTAACTCTGATTCAACACATGATGTGTGTTAAAGCAGACACTAAATAAGTCAAATAAATAAGTCTAAATAAGCCACATGACAATAACAAGCTCTTAAATGTTCTGCTTTCAAATGTATTTGTCTAAATTGGCCCCTTGTTTATAAATCATCCTGCTGTGTTGAAGACTCAGGAATGAGAACAAACAACCTTTAGAGAAATCTGAAGAAATAAGAACAAAGGCTCTGTTTGTTTTGCTCTCTGCGAGTTACCTTTAACTTACAGAGTCCTGAGCGTGATGCCTCGCAGACCTGACAAACGCCATCGTAGATCGTCAGAACCTTAGCCTGGCTGTACTGGGAGCCATCATTGGTTACCTGAGGCAGAAGAGAGACAACATGAGGCTGAAAGTGCTTCTAACAAGAGGGCAAACTGCAGGAGGAACTATTATCAGTATTTACTTTAATCTCCCAGCGTGCGTATGGTTTGTCGTCCATCATGAAGTCCTCTGTACTGACCGCGGTGTTGCTCAGAGACGGGACAGTGCAGTCCAAAGCCTTGGAGCTGAGGAACGTGGCTTTTGTTCTCTGTTTCTCACCCGGGACCCAGACTCCGTTGATGTACTGTGGAGGGAGATCAACACATTAAAGAAGAAATGCCCTTCAAAACAATTCTTTACCTGACTTGAGCTCATGCTTTCCTCACCTTCAGTCTGGTGGCGTGGCAGCTGAGGTCCGAAGAGTCGATGAAGCCGAGGCCGAAGACTCGGATGTCTCGACAGTTAAAGACTCGGATGTCACAGAGTCCACTGTTCTCCAAGTCTGTGATCTCTACTGGCTGGCCTGTCAGAGGAAGGATACAGTCAGATCATCAATCAATCAGTCTTTATTTGTATAGCTCCAGTTCATAACAAGTGTTATCTCAAGACACTTTACAATAGAGCAGACTGAAGCCATACAAGCCATATACAAATACATATAATATATATATGTATATATTTATGTACATACACATACATACATCCAGAGATGGATCCATCCAGGCAGAGACAAAGGTACAATAAATAAGAATTTATGATCGAGACAAACGCCCAGATCATAAATCAGTCCTCACCACATTTGTCTCTGCTGAATATTGATTCAATAAGTCTGCATTTGTTCAGCACCATATTTGTTGAATATAAATTTATGAAAGGTAAGCCCCTTGAGATGTGGCATCTCATTTTCAAGAGTGTGCTCATGTCTATATGGTTGTAAAGATAGTGACTATGGATGAATAATCAATACAACCATGGATAGAGAGATCAATCTAATATTAACATTAATATATATAATGATTATAAACTGGAGAGGAAGGATGTTGATTAATATAGCAGCATGTAGCTGAACTGCCATTAAAATGGCTGAAGTGGTCTAAAGTATGAATTTATGTTAAATGATGTCATTTCTGTTGATGATTGATGTAGGATAGAGCACATGGAGTCAAGCAGGTCATACATGATTGTTTGTCAAGGTCATACTAATATATGTGTGCTGTTTGCAGTAACTACCATGTAATTAACTTTGTTAATCTCTAAAGTTAATATCAGGAACTCTAATGAAACAGTATCCGTGATAATGATATGACGTTTACATGTACACACAGAAATCTGGGTTTTCATGTCCCTGTAAATAAACTAGTACTGGTCTCCCAGCTTCTGATGACTGCATGCACTCGTGATGTATCGGGCATAAACTCGAACAAAGTAACGTGATGGTCCGTCCCTGGATACTCACTGATGGCCAGGCTGCAGTCGTAGAAGCTGAAGCTGGGGTAACACTGGCAGCCCCACTCCGTACACTCTCCGTTTCCATTGCAGAAGTTCGGGCACCGCAGGGCCGTCACCACATCTCTGGCTGCTCCCGCTGGACGGTTCCCCTCCAAGGCTCTCTGGGTCCGGTTCTCCAGCAGCCTCCTCTCACACTCGTTCTCCAGGTACGACAACAGCGCCTCCTCCCAACCCAGGTCGTCTTTGAGCTGCAAGTCCAGAATGCACAGATCCACCGCCTCGTCCAGACGGCGTCCCAGCAGCTCGTGGCAAACTGTACCGACGGTGGAGTTAGCCAAAGCAATCTGACACACCTCCAGAGCTTTAGCAGAGGTCAGGCCGCTTGGTGTGGGCCACTGAGGCTCCACTGCTGGGCGTGCTTCTGCTAAGTGATCCTCAGGGAAGAAGTAGGCCAAGCCCTTCAGCTGGGCCTGGCTGAGACTCTGAGCAGCAAAGACAGGCTGGAATTCAATGGAAGTCTGTCTCTTTGGTCTCTGAACAGAGAGAAGATCGTCCTGTCTGAACTCACCATCAAGCTCTAAATCACCTTCACTGTTTTTATCCTCGCTGTGAAACCAAAGATGTCTCCTCTCTAAAGGATGGCTGTTAAACTCAGACATATCCATGATGCTGTCCTCCTTCTCTGGACTCTTTATGTACTCCACTGTGGTGTCCATGGATGGAAACACTGAAGTATAATCCACATTATCGTACGCTATGCAGTCAGAGTGAGCTGAAGAAGCGTACAGGTCCCTCATCCCTCGGCCAGCCTGATGGGAAGTGCTGTATCCTTTTTGGCATTGACAGAAGGGTCTCCTGAACTCTTGGGTCGTCCCAGGAGGCACCTTGTCAAAAAAACTCTCACCAGGGGCTATCCTAGCAAACACACAACAGAGGGGAAGACCACAGAGACAAAACCAGTCTTTGGAGAATCTATTATGCCAGAAAATAAGGTTCAAATTAGGGGTACACAATATTATCGGTTTGCTATCTGTATCTGCCGATATTAAAATTTTTGCAGATATTTACAGCCGATACATCAGTCACATATATCGGCTGCAAATTACACAAATGTACACTATTGATGCACCTTCTCATCACTGCATGGGTACATTTAAAAATCAAGGGTTTCATTTTTGCAAGAGTTAAATGATGTTTTTCTTGTTTTAAATCTGTTCCCCGCTAAAATATACTGTAACACTGAAAGAAACAAGTCCATTTTTGTTAAGTACAGAGCTTGTGCTCTTGACCAGAAATATCGGCATCATCGATAATAAATTAAAAAATATTGGCAAAAATCCAATATCGTGCATCCCTAGTTCAAACATGACAATCAGCATGTTACTGACCTCCAGTCCTCTATGAAGCGCTGCAGGTCATCAGGACCAAAGGAGCCACCAGAAGATCCGTGGAAATCATTGTTGCCATTGCGGTCGAAGGTGCCACAGAGGCCCTGTGTGCTGCCGTAGTCAACGCTGGGCGCCCGCACAGATAAACTCATCCCCCAGTCATCAACATCAGCTCTGACGAAGGCCCCTGAGGGAAAGATCAGCTACAAGAGAAAAGACCATAATCACGATGTCCTCAAACAAGAGCCTGAACTAGCTGCTGAAATCTGCACCATGGTCAAAATGTTCGGATACCTACGGTGACCTTCTTCCCCTGGTGGGACTCCATCACCCTGACTCTGCTGCCCTCCCCGTCCCCGAGGTTCTTCAGTGTGAGCTGCGGCCTGGACTCCTGTGGTTGACCGTTGCACATGTCAAAGACCACAACCTCGTTCCCCTCTCGAGCTGCAACGCCACAGTTGCACGCGACGGCGTAGTGTCGGCTGCCGCAGTCCCACTGACGAGAGTGGACCTCGAAGTCCCTGACGAGGCTCCGGTAAAGAACGAAGGTGCCGGTCTGGTGGTTTTCGTATCGCCTGCACATGATTGACATGCTTGTGCCAATTTATTACCATCAGATCATCTATTACTGACTCTGTCACAGGCCTTAAGAATCTCATACAGGAGCCCGGGGTTGGCTCTGTCTTTCCAATGATATTTGTTTTGGCTCAAGGAAAAAAAAATCCACAGTAAGGCATTAAAAAAACAGCATAAACACTATAACTCTGGTATTGTGACAGCTAAATCAGTTTGTTATTTCTACGCCAGGTAAATATCCAGATGAAATAGAGTATTGCTATTCTACTAAAAAATATAGAGTTATTGTTTTTGGTCCACATGCAAGGTTTCAATCAATCAATCAATCTTTATTTGTTTAGCTCCAGTTCATAACAAGTGTTATCTCAAGACACTTTACAACAGAGCAGGCTGAAGCCTTACACTTCATTTAAAGGTACACATCAATGCATATATACAAATACATATAATAATTATATTTGTATATACACATACATACATCCAGAGATGTATCCATCCAGGCAGAGACAAAGGGACTAAAATCACATTTGTCTCTGCTGAATAGAGATTCAATCAATCAATCTTTATCTGTATAGCATCATATTTGTCTTTGCTGAATATAATTTCATAAAAGTAAGCCCCTCATTTTCAAGAGGGAGCTCATGTTGTAAGGATAGTTACTATGGATGTATAATCAATTCAACCATGGATAGAGAGATCAGTATATTATTAAAATTAATATCTGTAATGAATATAACCTGGAGAGGAATGATGTGGATTAATTTCTTTCCAGCAGATCCTGGACTGTTCCTGTATTTTCTGTGAGGCACCCTGAGGGTCATGACAAAGCATCAGTGCTCGACGCCTCGGGACCTGGAACAGTTTGTCCAAACTGGGGCTAAAACATGCTCTTAACTCTGCCGGGGACCCATTTCAAGGTAATTTACCTGCCGTCCAGGGTGATGACATGAGGGTCAGTGAGGGAGTAGCAGATGGAAGTTGGGACGTCCTGCACCGTGACCTGGAGGCAAAGGTCAGGAGAACAAACATTATTGGGGCTCCACCCTGCGACCCCTGACCTCTCAGCTTTGATGTTTCCACTAAGCACAGATGGGAGACTCCTGCGAGACAAGCCCCTCAGAGACGCCATGTCTGCAGGGCCGACATCACGCCTTACATAATGTAATGGCTGGGGTGGAAACAGCTGAATGGCAGCGCGGTGCAGAGCTCTTTAAATATTATGTCAAGTCATCAACAGGCACACATTGGCCCTGAGCCCCCCCCCATACCCTCCTATAGCATGAGGGGCTATACATCTGTGTGTATACAAAAACAGAACAACATGGAGACCTGAAATTACAGCTGACGTGGGGATACTCTTTCATTAAAGTAATACTTCCTTAATTATACCATACTCCTGTCATTCTAAATTAAACCCTATAGACCCCTCCAGGACCCCGAGAGCCACCATACCCTCCTGACATACTGTGTTTAGAGACCAACAACCCCTGCAGAGACCACGTCTGATGTAGTCGGCCACAAACTGACCTGAGAGTCAAGAATCCAGCGCACCAAATTATCTCTGGAACATACAGAGGGACCCCATGGAGCTGAAAAATCCACTTTTATTTACAAAATGACCCTGAAGGATCTGCCGAAGCTACACAAGGATCCAAGGAGGAATCCCCAGGTTATTCAGCATTGAAAGGACATTTAAGATCCTTACTCAGCCCTACAGGGGACACTGGAGGTATAAAGACAAGCAATACAATAAAACAACACTTGGTGCCAAAAGCTGTATTTTAATAGGAAAAATTGACCTCCCAGGGAATTTGACTCACTGTGTCACTGTTTCATAATTCCTGTTAGTGCTACCAGCCAATATGGCAGCAACTTAGTGCATTTAAGCATCTGTGTTAATTTTGCTGACTAATTATTTTCGTTATCGTTTTCCTCAACAACCTTTTCTCCCCTGATGAAAACTAGACAGTAACTAATAAAAACAAGTGCACATGGACAAAAACAAAAACTAAAGTAATTAACTGACATTTTCATCAACAAATAAAAACTAGACTAAAATGTTCGACAGAGACTTAATCCAATCAGACCTAATTTGGTCATGTAGAAAGTAGGGACAAGTTAGGAATATATCCAATCACAGCTACTTTGGTTGTGTGGAAAGGTTGGATGAGTTAAGAGGGACATCCAATCACAGCTGCCTTAGCTTGGTGGTGGTGGGATAAGTTGTGGAGCGATCCAATCAGAGCTCCTCTCTTTATGAATTGATATATTCATGTAGAGCAGGTTCACTGTTTGTTGTCAGTTCTGGTATTGTAACTGAGATGCTCTGCCAGGTAGCCTAAATAAAGGTGACTGCATTTCACACAAAAGTTCAATTTGTTTCTGTTCATTTATACATTCAGACTTTATTAGCATTCAATAAAGGGTTATTAGATGTTTGATTTTATCCAAGTGTAAAACATGACTTCAGAAATTCAAGGAAACATAAAAATGTCTTACCCTTTACACTTCATATTTTAGTCGACTGAATTTACAGTAGATTTCATCGACTAAAATGTTGTGAAATTTCATCAACTAAAACTAGACTGAAATTTAAAAAAATTTAGATGACTAAATTTTGACAAAAACTAAAAGATATTTTAGGCAAAAGACTACAACTTAAACAAAATACAAAAGTGCTGTCAAAATTAACACTGTTCAGCATGTAGACTGAGGGCCCATTCACACGACGTTGTCATAATATATAACGATGTCTTGTGATAATGATGTCTTCACACGGATCCACGAGAATGACTAAAAACAGTGTGCATGCCAGGCCAGTAGTTGGCAGTGTAAGTTTGTAGTGTCCTTGGTGAATATAACAAATGTGTCTCTGCTGGTCAGAGTATTGATGCAGCAAATCCACATTTTGTTGGAGGAGCGATAACAAACCGATCACAGTTAGCAGCACGCATTGCTCAGTAGTTGGCCATAGCTGTTGTTATTTTTCCTCGGTAATCTGAACCTTAATCTGAATGAGCACTGTGCATGCGCTGCGCATCCCTGTTTCCCTGACAACGGTGATTCCTGTTTACAAGGAGACGACAACAAAAACATTTTCAAAACTTTTCCCTCTGGACCCCGGTCTCAAAAGTTTGCAGATTCAGGCACTCCGGGCATAGTTCTCGTGTACACAGAAGGCACGAACGCAACAAATTTAAAACTTTCTTTTAAATTCAGATTCCATGAACATCAGTTTGCCTCCCATGTTAACCCAAGCCCTTTTTCTTTACCCTAACCCCGAGACAGAATGAACCAGACAAAGTGCCCTTCTCTGCCCCTGGGCGTTATCATGTGAAATGCTGTCTGACCTACATGGAGAATCCGTTCATGGATGTAATGGACTTTGCAAAGCAGCAGGACCATTTTTGAAAAATATAATCAGGAGAAGACGGAAAGGCTTCATAGAATTAGTTAAATGTTAAATTGTTGTTTGTCTGTGGTCTGACAGATTTGAAGGTTTGGCCTGCTGTGTTGGTCGCTCCTGAATCCAATTTTCTGTGGATATTCTTTTGGGTTTTAAAGGATCTCTGTTAATGAGTAAACGGCATGACAGGAATCTCGTGGAGTGCTTCTTGATTCTCTTTGTGGTCCAATAAAACCTGCTGAACCGTCCTTTAATGACCATTATAAACCCATTAAACCCCCCTGAAGGATGACTTGAACTTTCCCATAAACCCCTGAAAATCCCTGAAGGATCTCTTGAGCTTCTTCAAGGACCACTAAGATGTTGCTTCAATGAAATGTCTGCAGATTGAATTGAAACTGTAAAACCTCTGCCTTCAGGATGTCATTTATTTTACTCTAAGTAAGTTTTCTATTATAAAATCTAAATACAAACCAAAATACAACAAACATCCATTTGGTTTCACTCTGACTCACTTTCAGGGTCGTGGGGATGTAGTTCCTCCAGAGCCGTGGTGCGCCGGGTCCAGGCAGAGCACCGATCAGACTCGGCCGGTTCCCGTCTCGTGTGAAGTCGGTGACGGCGGCGATGAAGAAAGTCGCCCGTCCACAGCCGCCGTCACTGCAGGAGTTGGGCTGGAGCTCCACCTGGCAGGCCGACAGCGCCACGTTTGAGGCCTCGTGTCCGAGGCTGTCTGTGGACGTCAACACAGCTGCAGGTCAGTGTTAAAAGACGGCACGCAGCTGCTCACAGGACTGTAAGGATGTTGTCATGAACGAGGCAAGTTAGAGCCAAAAACTGAAGACAAGATAATGATTTTATTTTAACATCAGGAAAACATCAACAACTGAAGTCCTCTTGAATCTTGAAGACGCTCCTGACATCTTTCAAGGATGGCAGCCATCTTTTAACACACACTAGACTGAAGCCTCAATACCTGGTTACAGTCCCTTTAATTGATGTTTAGGTCTCAAAATTGTCCAATTACGGGACTGTTTTCAGGTGTTGGAGATTTTCTTTAAGCATTTGGACAATTTGAATGAAGAAACTCTGTCTTTTGGAGTCTCTGCTCCTTCAATAGACCCTGATGAAACATTTCCTCAAGTTGGCTCCTTGTTTTTGCTTCTTTAAAGCACTGTTTTATTCTTAATTTTACAACATTTAGCGTTATTTATGGACCAATTTTCAAAGTACTGTTCCCAGTCTTTGTTTATTTTAGGGGGGCTCCATCTAGGCCTGTGCTCAAAATATCGATACTGCAAAATATCGTCATGCACTCTGGGTTACGTGTATCGATACAGATTCTACAGAATTGATATGGCCTCAATGTTTGGACAGTTGTAAATACACTTTGGGTAATATTAACAATGGCACAGCTCAAAGTAGAGGCCAAACTACATGATGAAGCACATGGTCAAAACTTAAACTTAGGTCTACTATCTTTAAGGACCTGAATTTAAGTTTCTTAAGTTGTGGAATCATTTAAAACTCATCCTTGTTCTTTTTCTTCTTGTATTAAAAAACAAAAGTTGCCAGGAATTCTGTTAAAAGCATCGTCAATGTTCACAATTTAAGCGTATCAGGATACATATCGTATCCTGGCCTCTGTATTGGAATTTGTATCGTATTGTGGGGTTGCTGGAAATACCCAGCCCTAGCTCCATCCCACTTTAAAAATGGTATTATACGTGTTCCCAACTTAAAATACACCTCTCTTACATATTTTACTTTTTTTGATTTTCTAGTACAGGGTCACCGACCTTTTAAGCCTGAGAGCTACTCTTCAGATGAGGAGTATTATCGAGTGCTACTTGCTTGATTTTTTTGTTCTGAAATGATAAAAAATGTTATTATTTAACGTGAAATAGTAAATATTAAGCATTTGATAGGCTACATATGACACTGTATGTTTTCTATTTACTTTTAATTAATTAATTGTTTCTGACAATATTTTTTAACACAGAGTTATTACATTATATTAGAACAACAGACTTACATGCATCTTCAATTATTTATTTTTCTGTGTCAGCATCAATGTAAACTTTGACCCCATACAGGTCAAAGTTTAGGAAAAGTAGGTGCTCACCGGCACCTTGTTGGGTACCCCTGGTTTAGTACGATGATGACAAAGTATTGAATCTTGGATCTAATTTAACCTGTGATTTTTAGCCGACCCAAATTACTGAAAAAGTTCATCCAATCAAATATTTTTTAAAGAAAGCTGGAAGGAGCAAAGAGACAGGACTAAGATAGTGAGGAAAAGTGGTGATGCATCAGTTTTAAAGATCAGGGTTGACAGTGATACAGATATTTTATAATGAAGAGAAACAACAGCACTAAAGTTTCTCTGGTTTAACTGCAGGTCTGACCTGGATCATGAACGCTGAGAGCCAGAGGAACTCCACACTGATGACCGTGTTCAAGACCGAAACAGGGGATCGGCACTGTGCTGTAAACCGTCACCTCGTGCTCTTTGGCGTTCTCTGCGATGTGGAGCGATTCTGGAGAAAACTGACAAGACAGACGAGTGAGTACGATTCACATGATTTCATGTTTTAGTCACCACAGTCACTCTAATAGGATGATTTTAGATGAACCAGAAAAAGACTGCTTACCCTCAGTCCAGCGTAGAAGCTCTCACTCTCTTTAGGAGCCGATCTGCTGTGGCTGAAGTTTGCTCTGAAAGCCGACACACTGCAGGAGAACTGCAAAGAAAACATGTCTTAAAGGCTGTCTTATGGGTAAAGATGAGGGATTTTCACAGAGAAATATCTGAGCTGATGTCAGCACTCAGCTCAAACAGAACTGATCATTTTTTAAAGCTACACTGCAAAAACTCAGATCTTAGCAGAGTTTTTGTCTAATATCAGGTCAAAAATATCTAAAGCACTTATTTTAATTCATATTCACTTGACAAGTCCAGATAAATATCTTACTACAGGAAATAAAGGACAAAAAATAAGGTGTTGAATTGCTTGTAATGATAAGACAATATCTGCCAATGAAACAAGTACAATTTTACTGAGTGAGGGTCTTAAATACAGCTTTAATGACTACTCGGGATATAAAACTTAATTTTAAGAAACTCTTTAAGGTGAAGTTGGCTTGTCTCATTGGCAGATAAACTTTACTTATTACAAGCAGCTCAGGCCTTTTTTTAGTTCTGATATCTGTAAATAAGATGTTAGTCCAGACATGTCAGGAGATTGTGCCTTAGAATAAGGCTACTAAGATTTTTAGACCTAAATTGGAAAAATACTCTGATCTAGATCTGAGTTTTTGAGTGTATGCAGGAGCAAATATGTTGTTCATTTAACAAAAGGGCTTTTACATTTCAGTTTTATAATGTGGTTAGTTCTTAACATTATTTATGACCTTGTTTGGGACTCAACACAAATAAAAAATGTGCTAACCAGTGCGACAGATCAATCCCCTTTGATTTAAGCACGTCTCTTCAGTCTCAACAGAGACTCAGTCTGCTCGTGTTTGATTCCACTTAGAGGAGAAGGAGCCTTAAATCTTCTGCAGCCTGTTTGTTAGCTTTGAATGTGCGACTGACGCAGTATTTGTGATTCATCAAAACATTTCCCACTGAGGCCCTTCTCTGATGCTCGGCTTGAATAGCTTCAACGTTTATCTCGCTCTCATGGTTTAAATAAATGAAGACGACCTTCGACCTAACTCAGCTGCTGCATCAACACGTGTTAAAGGCGGCCGTACGCAACACAATCCAGACACAGCCGACACAACCCCGGGGTCCAAATACGGCTGCACGATGGTCCGCAGCTGCACGAGGGCTAAAACCTCCCTGACATCATCACATATCCAGAGACCGCCGTGTTGAACTTCTAATAACTTAATGTTTCCTGGAAATGAGAGCTGCAGCAGCCTCTGGGTTTAACTTTTTTAGGAGAGAAGACAGAAAAATAGGTTTAATCCCAACAATTATTCCTCCTAAAGCTGAGAAGCAATCAAGACTGCTCTGCTGCAAGAAAGAAAATATTTTAATGAGGACCAAAAAAAGTCAAAACGTTGCCAAACTGTCGACTCTGCATAAGCTTTACACTACCTTCAGCTGCCACTTCATATCAACAGTCAGATTACAGTGATTTCTTTGGATTTTCTCTCATTTCCCTGCTAAGAAGAATCAACTTTTAAGGACAAAACTGAGCTGGAGCCTCAGATTCTTAAGGTCTTCAAACCAGTCACAAAAGGCTCTCATAGGGTTGTTTTTTAGTGATCCAAATAGATCTGATTTACACCTAAAAAGTGAAAAAATTAAAAGCTGGAGGCTCCTTTTTCTGAACTTAAAAAGACCACAAATGGCTGACAGACAAAACCTGAAGATCCAAAGATGCTCCGACTCTGATCAAACGCTCCCATCAGCTCAAGTCTGCTGCTAAAAGAAGGCAGATGACAGATTCTGACCACCAACACGCTCGTGTTCGTGTTCGCTGAAGAGGATTTAACATCCAGAAAAAGTACTGAGAGCTGGACACAAAAGAAAGCAGCAAAACGAGACAAAAGGTCTGCACACTAGAAGCTGCTCCAAAGTCAATTTCAGTGATTATCACGACAGATGTGACGTCAGACATGAAGGTGAGGACCCGACATCTCATGGATGATGATCTCATGTCGAATAAAGTACGTCACATCCGTGGTACGTCTGTGCTCAGTAATCCTCTTAACTGGGTCTTCATTGGTTCCTGCTTTTTGACACATATCTTAGTTTTATTTCCTGATGATCCTCATTTAAATTAACTTTGGAGCAGCTTCTGGTGTGCAGACCCTTTTCTTTTTGAAAAGAAATGAATGCCTCTTCATCAGGAAAGTCAGTGGTGGACTCTTACAAGTTTGGACCAAAAAAGTGGATGAATAATAACGCACAGACTCAAACAGCAAACACACATTTTTAACTTCTTCAGTTCAAGTGGTTGATGAGGGTATATGTCACGGCAGAAATGCTCAACAACTGTAATCCTGCTATTCCAGACTTATGCTTTAAGTGTAGAGAGGACAAAGGAACATTATTTCATTGTATTTGGAAATGCCCCAAAATTAGGGAATTTAGGTTACAGGTTTGGCAGGTAATGCAGCAGTTTTTATCTTTTCATGCAGTACTGGATCCTAAGTTCTTTATATTAGGCATCTACCCCAAAGACCAAAATATAGAAAGAAAGGAAATGATTTTTACACATATCTGTCTTTTACAAGCAAAAAGAACAATAGCATTAATTTTGAAAAACAGTGAGAGGCCTAGTATTAAACGTTTTTTATAACCCTTGGAAAAAATCACTTATACACTTAAAGATAAACAAGATCTTTTCCACAGTATTTGGGGGGCTTTTATTCAATGTCTCAGGGATAGTGACTTGTTTAGTTTGTTGGAGGAGGATGGAGGAAAAGCTGAATATTTTTGTCATTTTTAATGTAATTAAATAAATTATTTGAACTTGAGGTCATGCAAAGGATCCAATTTCTAAGGGTGCTCTGAAACACAATTTTTTTTATTTATTTATTTTTCATTTTTTATTTTATTTATTTTTTTGTCTTATGTAATGAATGTTTTACTTTTTAAATATAACAAAACTCAATGAACACATTGTTTAAAAAAGAAAAAAAAAAGTGGACAAATAAGCATCCCAGTGAGCTGAAGGTGGTAGAGCATGAGTTGCAGAGGCCTGAAGAAGAGTCGAAAATCTGAGTAAAGACTAAAAGTCAGTCTCACTGGTGCTAGCAGGAAGATCTAAAGCAGGAAACTTGCTGTCACATCCAGACTTTGTGGGATTAACTTCAAAGAAAGAAATTAGAGTTTTTTTGAATCTCCAACTCTGTTGTGAAAGTTCAGATTTGTTGCAAAACAGCAGAAACGTCATCATCGAACAGGTTTGGTCAGAGTTAAAATAACTTCCCTGGAAATCACTGCGAGGATCTGATGAAGATAAAATAAGAAGCATGTGGAGCGAGGTCGTCCCAGCCTGTATTTGATTTACCCTCCCCTCCTAACGGGACTCGGCACACGCTCACCCTCCGCCTGCACGTTTTTACTCCTGAACTCAGACACAGAGAGGTCAGAGCGATCCACGGCTTACGCTGCTGCTTGAGGGGTCAAACCCGCCACATGTGCGCCCCTTAAAAGAAACTCAGCTTCGTCTGGCAGGCATTACCGTTTCCCCCAGCCTGAAGTGGACGCCGTCCATCTCCACAACGGAAAACGGCTTCAGCGTGGATTCCTGCCTGATCTCCGCCTTCATGCTGTGGCCGATGTGTCTGGCCCACACCACCGTGAAGCCCAGCGGCGTGCTCCATGGGGGCGGGACGAAGGAGCATCTGAGGTGGACGCTGTGGCCGACGAGCTCAGGGGTGATCACCGGCCGGGATGGTAGGGATGGGACGGCAGCTGGAAACAAACAGAATACTGAAAATGTGCAGCAAAGTGACCTGAAGAAATAACTTAGGAACTCTAACAGGTTATCTGAAGATGTTGCATTTAAACTCAAAGAAGCTGAAATGAACCCTCTCAGATTTGTGGTCCACTAGTCAAACGTTGGAAAGTTTCTGAGTGAGTGATTCGTGTACGAGAGGGGGGGCAGTCGGTGCTCTCTTGGCTCTCAGAAAGGATCTAAATACATTAAAGTTAAAGAAGTCATGATTTCATATCTTCGAATGGTTTTTCTTTCTTCAGAAATAATTTTGCGATGATCAGTATCAGATGTTTTTTTCTTTGACATGGCTTGGTTGAAAATGTCCTCGTCCTTCCAGCTCTGTAATTTACAGGCCCGCAAAAAAGTCACAGGGGTAGGGGGCCTTAATTGCATGACCACAAGCTTTCATCAAGTCAACAAACAAGCTAGCTGGCTCAGGGTTTGCTGCTAACTTAAAAACAGCCTCTTTTAAGAAGAAATGAAACGCACTTACTTTTGCATCGTCCGTTGACTTCTACCTCACCTGGTGGGCACAGCCTTGGCCCCAAATCTGGACCCACTGAAACAAAAAATCAAGCTGCTATCATTATCTAATTTAGGCTTTTTGTATACTAGTATCAGTATTTATGAATGTGCTTAAATTTGGCCTTTTGTCCCAAGATACAAGACTTCACCCCATCGGTCTGCTCTTTCTGTAAAATGGGCAAAACTTTGGACCTCTCTACCCATTGATCTAAAACTGGAGACCAACAGAAATGCTTTTCACAAAGGACTCAAACAATGGATAAAATCAAAACAACAGAGCTCACATGAATAATTTTAACTGGTTGATCGCTTGACCATGTTCCCCTGGCTTTACAGCTTATGTATATATTTAATCTGGAAAAACTGCTTCTTGTTTATTGTTGGGATTTTATTGTACACTGTACTTTTTCTTCACTCTCTTCTCTTTTTACTTTTATTATTTATCATCTCAAAAGCCTCCTGTGGACAAGTGTTGCGAATTAGCACCTGTGCTAAAACACTCAAACAGTGCATCTGGTTTGTCCAATGTAACTGTGATGTCCACATCAAATAAACAACAAATAAATAAATAAGTAGTTTAACATGTACTTTAATATCTATACAAATCTCATTGCAAACTAGAGAATATACTCGGTTTTTAAAGCTAGATTAAGGTTTTTAAGTGCTTTAAAGTAAAACACAAAAGTTGATCTTCAAGTGCAAGAGATAGGTGATGTTATATTGGAAACACTGTCTTTATGCACACGGAGTTATGTACTCTTCATTAGCCTCTGGGGTGGTTCAATAACCATTTTAAAGTTAAATTAAGGCATGTGTGTTTATTCATATTAATTATATTCCTTTCTTAACATTTCTTATACAATTATATTAACCCTGCATCATTTTAGATTTAATATTTTGACTTCTACTAATCACCTTTTTTATTTATTTAATGTTTTTATGTTACTCTTTTCTTTGTATGACTTGTAATTATTTAAACATTCAGCTTAGAATTTGTTATTTGCTATTTTTGACATTGAGGTTTAAAGTTTGATGAATTGTCCCTGAAAGCTCTGATCAGTGTGTTCACCTTTGGCGCAGTAGCCCATGCACCCCTGCGTGGGCTGCAGGTAGTAGACCATGAACTCGCCGCAGTTCCTCACGGTGACGGGGATCCTGAAGAGGCAGCAGTCTTTGGCGCTGCCGTGAAAGAACTGCCATGTGGCGCAGGCGGAGAGCTGACGGAGCTCGCCGGGCCGGGGCAGGGAGGCATCCCTGAGGGAGAGCCACACCGGAGCCTGTGTGCCGCAGCGGTTCATCTGTGGAGAAGACCACAGAAACAGTCATTACCTGGAGAGAGGGGTTATTTTGCCCTGCACCTGGACTAAAGGCACTCATTTGGACACTGATGGTTATTATGGGCCGTTAAGTGTGACCATCATGAAGACAGAGGAGGCAGGGCTGGGAAATGTGGATCAAAAGTTGATATTAGAGATATATTTCTACATGAGTGAAGGTACAATGTTCTTTTCTGTAAATAAATAGCAAATAGTTGTCAGGACAGCATTAAAAACAGGACTAAAAAAAAGGTCCTGGGTTGGGCAGTATTTTATTTGTAGTGATCAAAAATTGCAGATGAACTCGCACAATCCTTTTTAAAGTACCAAATCATCCCAGATTTTTTGAGAACGTCAGAATCATCCAGGCTGTAAAAGACCACACCGCAAAAACTCAGATCTCAGCAAGTGTGTTTGTCTATTTGCAAGTCAGAAACATCTAAAACACTTATTCTGATCCACATTCACTTAGCAAGTCCAGATAAATATCTTACTGCATGAAATGAAAGGCAAAAATAAGGCATTAAACTGCTTGCAATGATAAGAAAATATCTGCCAGTGACACAAGCAAGTTTGACTCAGTGAGGGTCTTAAAGTCAGGTTTAAAATCTGCTCTGGATAAGAAAACACATTTTAAGACACCCTTTAAGTTCGATTTGTCTTGTCTTATTGGCAGATTATTTTCCTTATTACAAGCAACTCAGGCTTTATTTTTAGTTTTTATATCTTCAAATAAGATCTTAATCCAGACATATCAGGAAATTGTCGCTTAGAATAAGTCCAGTGAGGTATTTTTGACTTGAAATTGGACAAACACTCTCACCTAGATCTGAGTTTCTGCAGTGCATGTTGTCCAAGATGCTAGAATCTCCATTGTTTTAGCGATCAATGGTTGTCTGATCATCTTACCTCGACACAGCTGGTCGGCATCTCCGCCGGCTTGTTGTTGATCCTGAATCGGTACCATCCCGGCGACAGCGAGTGGTCACAGATCAGATCCTGTATGGCCGTGTTCTGGATCTCCGTGGAGTCAAAATCGACGCTGCGATATGGATTACGCAGAATCCGATGGCTTCCTGGGAAACACTCTGGAGCTGAAAGAGAAAACGAGAACATGTCAAACTTCGATCATCCTTTTGGCTTTTCTTATCAGGAACTGCTGGATTTTTTTAAACAGAAAACCAACATTAAGGACTTTATTGTACAGCCTCGCTCTTCCTGGAAGATCATTGTTCTCTCTTTGTCTTCTCTGGATCCAGATGTGTGAATTTAATGAAGAGGAAATGAAAAGTGGAGGCTCTCAGGCCCTGATCGGATGAGGGTTTTACCCCAAAGTCTTTGAGTTTGAGGCGGTTCTGCTGTCGGCCGTGTAAAGGACAGACGAGTCAAAGTCAGACTAAACAAACACTGTTGCAGCTGTTCTGGAGATCTCTAAAATACTCAGACTGTCCTTGAGTTGAAGGACAGCTTTTCTCTTGAAGTCCTTTACTGTTAAAATCATTTATAGCTGAATGTAAAGGTTTTTCAGTGAATGTAGACCTGCTGTGGTTTTATGGCTCTGTTAGGAATATGTTTAGGGGACAGTGAATGTACAGGAGGGCAAGAAGACGAGCAAAGGCTGTTTTGTGTCAACATCATCGGTCGAAATGTTTAGGCACGGGATGAATATGAGGCCTGAAGAGAAAATGTCATGGTTGTTGGTGCCAAAGTGCTGGTTCAGGTATTAAAGAAATTGCTAATCTTGGATTTTCACAGACATTTATCTCTTCAGTTTACAGAGAATGGTCCAGAAAAATGAAAACATCCAGTTAGCTGAAATGTCTTGGGTGGTTGGAGATGACAGAAAGACAGCAGGAAATCAAATAATCGTTAACAGCAAAGTTTGCAGCAAAAGAAAAATGTCTCCTGGTCTGATGAGTCTGGATCCTGCCTTGGATCACCAGTTCAGGCTGCTGCTGGTGTGATGGACACTTTGGGCCCCTGAGCATGGCTTAAACCCCACAGCCCACCTGAGGATTGTTGCTGACCCTGTCCACCCCTTGTACCAACCTTCTGATGCAGACTTCCAGCAGCTCCATGTCCCAAAGCTCAGATCATCTCAAACTGCTTCAAGGACATGACAATGAGTTCACTGGACTCCTGTGCAGTGTTGCCAGATTTTTCGATTGAAATAAGCAACCAGATCGATAAAAACAAGCAACCTCCTGCTATTTTTTTGAAGAAATCTGCATAAAGCGTGTTTTAATTTTATCTACATTGCATTTCAGTTTCTCACAGTGACGTTTTTCTTATTTGGCTCTTCAGCTAACTTATTCATCATCCTTTTGTTTGGAGGTGGATCATCCTTTTCTTTATAAAGAAGTGAAGGAAGGGGCTACTGTCATTCATAACTCTGTTATCACTAAACAGTCTGTCTAACCTTGATTTTTATCACCAGACAGGCATAGTCAGACTTTTATCTAAGTTTTAGGTTGATCCTCTACAGCTTTATTATGGTGAAACAGTAACAGCTACATTAGAAACAAATTTTATTCCGCTATAAGGATTTCATTTTGGTGGAAACATAGTTTTTGCCTCTTATTACAGTAAAGTGGGAGAATGGGAGAAAATAGTTTGTGTAACTTATGATTTAGTTTATATTGGTCGTAGAGTGAGCATCAGATCCCTCCAGAGTTTGGGAGCACAACAAGCCGAAAAAAAGGCAATCCGCAACTCCCAACATTTCACAACTTTTCAAAAAAAGAAAAATCTGCAGCAACTGTGAGGGATGTTTCCAGCACCTTTTTGAGAGACACCAAGACTCGAGGCAGCTCTGAAGGCAAAAGGAGGTCCAAATGGCAACCAGCAAGGCGTACCTAATAAAGTGTCCAACAGGTTTATACTGTGTATTGCCCTGAGCCTGAGAATATGGAGATGTGATATTTTTGCCTGTCTTGTCCAGCTCCAGAGCCTGCAGGGATGGCTAATGTAGCTGTAATGACATGAGAACTTGGACTAATGATGAAAATCAGGTGAAGAAGAAGAAGACATGCCCGTGAGCCTGATGGCTCGACAGAATATCTCCAAACTACAGAGAACAAACTCCCAGATACAGACCAAGAAAACCTGTTACGTAGCAAATGACTACCTGACTCTATCAGCTCAGCCAGTGACCAGAGGCAGCACATTAAAGGTGTCAAATTTACGACCTAAATGACCTCCTGGAGCTGTCGGTGGATGTTTAAGATGACAGCAGGAGGGATTGCTTCACCCTCAGAGGTCATCTAAATTACCAAGAACAACAGACATTCCTGTGAGCCTCTTGCCTCTCTAAACTCGCCGCAGGAAGGAGTCGACGGCCTCTGCAGCTGGAGGCTAGAGCAACTGGAGAATGATTTAAGCAGAACATTCGGGTTTTACACACCAACACGTTTTCAAAAGGGCCAAATCTGTGAGGAGAAACGGGTCAACAGAGGAGCACAGACGTGCTTCCTCTCTCTTTTCTGCTCTTGTGTGGTATCAGAGTGGAGTCAGGTGGAGGAGAACAAACACTGAGGTCTTAAACTGTTGAATGGACAGGGAGACGTCCCTACAGGCAGGTTTAACTCATGTTTACATCTGAGTCTTCCTCTGGTCTGGAAGCTCCTCAACGAGCTCACAGGTCACAGGTTGTCCAAACAGGCAGGTTTTAAGGCAGGAGGACAATCGCAGAGACCTCAGCCGCCGGCTAAAACTCGTCCGATTGTGGCCTTAATGAGTTTAGAGAGCCAAAGGGGAAGCTGAGCTAATGAAGCAGCCCCTGGGGGCCCAGATCCCACAGAGACAGCCCAGATGTTCAGGGGTTTCTCAGAGAGGGAGGTGAATTTAGGAGAGAGCAGTGTTAACAAAACGGAGGCTTTCCCAGAGGGCTTATCACCCAGCATGAAAACACAAAGAGGCTCGGGTCCAGACAAGGTCTTCAAACACTAAAGACTCGTTATCACTAATTATTACGACTGTTTACGTGAGGACGGATGACTCTTAAAGATCTGCAGTTCAGGGCCAAAGCTGGAGACTGTGTCACTGAAACACTGCTGATAAACTGATAAAAATGCCTCGAGGAAAAATACCAGAAAGTTTGAAGAATCTTCAACAAGGAAGTGACGATTCCTTCAACCAATCAGCTGACAGGGAGGTGTTTAGCTCCACCCTTTGGGGTTAAATTAAAATAGGTGGCTTTTCATCACATGATGCTGGTGATGAATGAAAGGGAATTGATACAATCGCAGGAGAGTGATCACCAAAACTTTACCTGCATGTAGCGCAGGTATCATCGAACAAATTAAAAAGCTCTTTCCTTCACAGACATGTGCCAAAAAAGTGTTATTTAGGCACCTTTCACACATTTTACGTAACCCAAGACTTTCTATTTTTTCTTTTCGGTGCACAGCTGAGGTGGACTTTCCTTCATCAGTCAACTGATTTGATGTTTGAATCCTGAGACAGTGATATTAATTGAGTAATTTCCTTATCGAGCTTTAACCAGAGTTTGTTTTAAGGATGCATTTAAACGCACTGAGCACTTCTTTCTGAATGGAGTCAACCTGAAAGCATTTTGACCTAAATCCTGACCATCTCTCCTGAAAACCCATTTAATCTCATACTTAAGTCTGATCAAAGTTTGATAAATCAGTCTCTTCTGTTTAACACGATGATGAAGCTTCTTATTTCGCCTTCTTCAGACAAATTTAAGATGTTTATTTGTTCCAGATCATAAAAATCAGATCAAATCCAGCCTGTGATCAGTTTTTCCCTCTGAGGAGAATCCTAATGATGATTTAAAGTGTCGCTCTGTGGGTTTGAACCCTTTTATTTGACTCAACATAACTTTTTATAGAAGGTCGGCGTTGTTAAAGGTGTTTTTATCACTGGGGGAGAAACTCTGTCCAAACTCTTTTTGTCTTCAGCAGGTTCGTCCTCCTCTGTCTGCTGTTTTTGGGTCAGTCGGCCTGATTGTGTCCTGCAGTTACAGGATTTGCTGTAGACTTTGTTTTGGCTCAGAAATGTCTGGTATTCTTGGTGCAGAGCTGCGTGAGGACCCTCAGCGTTTGGGTTTACGACGGCGGGCCTTAAAGTTTACGACTGCGAGCTTTGATGTGCTGCTGGACGCCCCGGAGACGGAAAAATGGAGGAGGACTGACCAATACAACATCCTGTAACTGAGGTGAATCAGAGGTGGTTTGTGTCAGTATTTCTACTCCTAGATTCAAAGTTGTTGACTTATATTGAATATTGAAGTTATTGATGAAGATTGACAGTTACGACAGGGCCTCAAGATACAGTCTGGAGCATCACATATGAGGTCTGTATCCATCATTACTTTACATGTTTAAGACTTGTACTGTCTAAAATGCAACAATAGGAGGATAAGTAGATGTAACTGCTCCTTATTAGTTTCATCTACTCGTCCAAACATTACCAACATACTTTTGTAAATATGGCAGCCCTCCCTCTTTCACTCTGTAGTATTGTCAGGAGAATTGCTTGTGATCAAATGACATGCTGCTGATTTTTTTCACTTTTTTCTAAATCTTCTTTCCAATCTATCCGACTATAGACACCACTCTTTTTCTCTCTTTGCAAAAACTGTTGCAGGCATTTTTTGTAACCATCGTCCAACCTGCTCGAGTAAGTTTGGGCGAAGTCATGATACTGGCATGAGTGAGGATTTTCAGTTGACTAAGCATTGCCAACTTATTTGTTGAATTTAAATGCTTTCTTGTTTTTCAAAATGCTTTCAATTATTTTTCTGTAATTTGAGTTTTTCCAAACTGTGCACAGCTTTGATGTTGCTCTTTCTCTTTTGGTTACTGCAGCGAAATTCCTGCAGAATGATCCACTTGTCAGAAAACTGTCTTCTCTTTGTGAAGCAAAGTCAGGAAAAATGTTTTGAATTTTTGTATTTTAAATATGACATTATGTGCATGTCTTTGACTTGTTTGTTTATGTTTCATAAATATTTCTTTTTTCTAATTTGAGGTTGCAAATTTGTTTGTGTAGATTTCTCCGTTGAAATTCAAGCCCACCTTCTGAACTGCTCAAACATGTCGACTTTATTTGGGGAAAAATCACTGATGAGGGCTTACCTTGCTTTTTACTACTTCCACACTCTTTTCCAATGTTGATAACTTACTTCTGTAATTTCACAACCAGTCTGCACAAAATTAAACAAACACAATTCAAAGTGTCATTTCATCACTAAGATTGCAAATAATCTGAATGCTGTCTTAATAGCAGAAATGGATTGGCAATGTTTGGACTTCTTTCTCCTTTTGCTGACCTAAATGATGTAAATCTGTGCTCTTTCTCCCTCAGAAGTCCTGCTCCAAATTACACAAATACTTTGGCACTTTGGGAAAAATGGGTGGAGCTCAATGCTAGTTTCACTGTTGCCAACATATTTGAACGACTTCACAACTGATTAATTCAAACTATCAAAAGAAATATTTCATTTCTAAAATATTAAGAACTTGAGTAAATCCAGTTTCTTTCTAAAATGAACTAACTAGTTGGCAAGTGTGAATCTCTCTTATCACCACCTCTAATGTGTAATTTAAGAAAAGGTTCTTTCTTTAATTTCTTATTCTAAAAATATAGCAGCAACGATGCAGCACTCTGTCCAAACATTAAACAAACACGAGGACCCAACAGGATTTCCCATGTTTCTACGGCTCACCTTCTTGAATGTTGCCGACATATTTGTGCAATTTCATCACTAATTTAAGCAAAATAACTGAAAGATTTATTTTCAAACCGTAAAAATCTAAGTAAACTCCTGGCCATGTTTTATCATGTAATCAAATAGATTTGCATGTTTGAGCTTCTTGCCAGTTTCACCCACTCTTCCAAACATCACCAAACATGTTTGTGCAATAAAGACGGTGCTCTTTCTGCTTTTAGTCAAAATTACTGCAAACTCCTGGAAACCGTCTCATATCCAGGTAGAAGTTGGTAATGTTTAGACTCCAGACCTGCAGCACCCACTTTACAGCAAACTTAATGTGTAATTTGTGTGAAACTGGCTCTGTTTGGGTTAAAATCTGATTCTCTGTGACTCTGCTCGCACTCTGTGATTACATTCAGCCAAATGGAAGAGGGCGTCGTAATGATCTTTGCCCAGGCCTTTAAATTACCATAATGGCCCCTTTTGCTGAACTTAAATTTGAGGGAAAATGACATTTATAAAAACAAGAAATCATCTTTTATTTCAGCACTTTGAGCCCCCAGTCTTTGTTTTGTTCACGTGTTTGTTCAGTTGTTCTCAGAGCTTGAACATTTTCAGCCGAGCAGCAGCTGTCACAATAACATCTGACATCTTCGTCTCTTAAAATCCTCTTTTAAAAGTTTAGACTCAGAAATATCCTGATGGGAGAGGTCTGTCTGAACGCCAGAGAAACAGGAGTAAGAGCTGCTTTAGTTTTAAAGATCAGTCACTTTTATTTCTGCTCGTGTTGTTTTAACAGCTGCTTTTAAAGGACTTGTTATCTCGTTCCTAATTGTAGTTCAGCCTCTAACAATCAGGACTCTTGCTCTTCCAAACAGAGGTGATAATCAGTGTAAAATCCCTCTGAAGCCTCCTTAATAACAGGCAGGTTTGTGGCTTTAACAGAAATCCATACCTGGAGACATTCTGCAGTCTTTTAGTGATGATTTTTACCTGAAACATGTCCACAAATGGGTTTAGAGAGCCAAAGATCTTTGTTTTTGTTTATATTTGGTGATGTTTTGTCTCCACATTTGACCTCATGTTTGCTCTTGTCTTTGTTTTGTCCTCGTGTCTGAAGGTCTGTCCAACCTGTGGACACGGTGAGTGACAGGAATGCAGCCTGACGGGCCAGAGTCTGCAGAAACTTCTGATTCAAACAGGCAAGAGGATCCTTTCTTCATCTCTGTATTCACCTCAGAGTAGGGATGGGGAACATGCCGGGTTTTTAAGATGCATACTAACTTATTTGAAAAGGAGATATAGGCTTTGACAACATTGTTTATCTAGACTAAATTAATGTTGAGGTTGATTTGCAAAGCCTAATACTCTCCAGAAAAACACATATTGACCATGATTTGTTTTATTCTCACTGCCAAAGGGCCAAATTCTCATGAGTTGCAGACAACAGTGATGAGTAAAAATCTGCATCAAGAGCAAATTAGTGAATGGCTTTCATCAAAACTTATAATGAGCTACAAACACAAGATGTAAACTTAAAATCAAATATTATGGTGACAATGAGCTAAAGGCTGTTTTAAAGTCAACGCAGGTGCTTCAGTGAAAGGCACAGAATATTTACTGCTTTATAAGAAACTGTTACTGACGCTTCTGCTAAATTCATTTAGTAATTCTTTCTAAAAGTCAAATGTCAACATGGTTAAAGGCAAAACAATAAACTCTTCAATTAAATCATGAAAATTTGAAATACTTCTCTTAAAATCCTTGATTTCTGTTTTTTTTTTTTGCAAGAAAGGGACAAAAATGTCCGAGATGTTTCTGGAAAACTCTTACTGAAGAACATTTGGAAAAAACAAACATATTGTTAACACATATTTTAGTAGAAAAAACATGTGATTTCCTGTTTTAAAGGCGAATTTAGTTGGTTTTCTGTATTTTTGCATTTTATTGACCTGTGGGCTGCATTAAGACTGGTGACCCCTGACCTATATCAAGGATAAAAAACTTTATTAGTACAGGGACAGTTCTTGTTCACGATGGACGCTGTAGAGCCCAGACTCTGGATAAAATGAAATGATATAAAAACTGTGGCTTTATTGGGATGTAGTAGTTTATTGTTTTATTTTCTTTCTAAGTTTTGTGATATGTATCCTTGAAAGTGAGATCAACCTCAGTGGAGACACTGTGTTGTGAGGATGTCATGTTGTCCATCTCTGAGTTTGAACATTAATATGTTTAATATTATGAATGTCTGAAGGATGACGTCTGTAATGCAGTTAAAACGTGATGCCTTTATTGATAGACACAGCTTTTGGGTTTGCTGTAGTAGCCGCAGGGATTTAACTAAAGATATGACACCACATTTTCTGACTCAGAGGGTCAGACTGGAGGCTTATTGAAGGAGCATTATTTATATTATTAGTAAAAACAAAAAATATTGACACCTCTCTGAAACCACAGCAGCAAAAACACAAGTCTTGGACACCAAATACTGGAAAATTTACATTTTTTAGTCGACAAAAACTGCAGACAAACTCCTGCATGCTGTCGAAATTGCTTTTAACATTTGGAAAAATTGGTAAAGCTGGAAAAGAGCTAAAGTTTCCATCCACTTTCTTCTTTGTTGCCAACATAACTGTGCAGTTTAGACAGCGCTCTCTCTCTTTAGGTTAGAAATGTTTGGCAGAGTGGGAAGTGACCAGATTCACACCTGAGTGTCATCCCTTTCACAAGCCAATCCACTGCCTCTCTCTACTAGATGAAGGCGAAAATGTCCAAAAAGTGCACTTAAAAAAGGATTGTGACTCAAAATTGTAAAGTTTTTGGGCTTTTCAATACCAAAGATCGTTAAAGTAAGGTAGATTTAATTATTTCAATGCACATGATACTCTAAAAACCTCAAAATAGAGAAATTCTGACAGTTTTCTATGAGATTCTGGCAGTGTGCAGGAGTTTATCAGAAACAAACAAATCTCTGCTCCTTGGGGTCTCTATCTGTGGCTTTTTTTCTGGAAACATTTCAAAGTTGAAAATTCTGCTAAAATGAAGAACATTTATCACTTCTTTACTGGAAAGAAATTAAATATTTAAATGAAATAAAAAAATAACATGTATGGTCCATCTCGTCCAGCCCTATCGAGCTGCTCAGGGATAAAAAGTTTTTGTTTTACGTCCTCCATCATGTCCATGACACTAAGTCACTGTGGGCATATTAAAGCCGTAAATGTGATCAGAGCATCAAAACAAACCAAAATCAGCTCCCTTGCACTCACCATGCTGCCCAACCGCTCCAGTTTGCGCGACCCAGAGCAGCACGATGCGTAAAAGTCCAGACAACAGGCGCACCGAGCCGAATGCGCAGCAGTCCATGACTACAGCTCCGAGTTCAGAGATCAGCGGAAGAATCAGTCGTCTGGTTCCATCGAAAGTTCAGGAAACGGGGCGAAAGTAGAAGAAAACGAACTTTTCCCGCTGCAGGAGAGAGGCTCTAATTTGCGCTCTGCTCGCTGCAGACTGCGGCTCTTCTGAGCGAGGGGCGCAAGATGACAGAGAGGGTCGGGGGAGAGGGGGAGAGAGGGAGGGAGGGGAGAGAGAGGGAGGGCAGTGAAGCAGCGAGCAGGCCCCTCATGTCAGTGTGAGCTCTGCTCTCCTGCTCAGAGGCGGCTGGAGATCACGATGGCGTGCGTCAAAAGCCTCCACAGCGATCCAAAGGAAACTAAAAGCCGCACATCAGCGGTTTATTTCTCTGTAAATACATCACGCTCCACTCAAAAGTAAACCCAGAGAGCTGTTTAGACTCACTGTGGGAGACTTAAAAGGCGCAGATCTGTGCGTAAAAGCGCACCGAGAGGAAACATGCGAACAATCAGAGCGCATGCAGCTGCCACATGTTGAACATCTCAGGTTTCCATGACAACAGAGCCGCTCATTGTCTGCAGAGAAAACCGCCCTCATGTTTAGAAAGTACTGCATAAAGGGCATTATTATGATGAATAACTTTAATCACAGGATGGATAAATAAACATGATCCTGATCTGATCCACGACAGTCACGGTTCAGGTTTTACTCATGCGCACATCGTGCATGTGGAGAATCTCCTGCAGCTGGATGTACTCCGCATTAAAGATGTTTATTCAGAGAGAGTGACAGCAGATGCAGAAGCAGAGAGGGTGCGTCAGGCTTTCCTTTGGACAAACATGAGGGTGAAACAGAAATTATGAATGAAAAAAAATCCAGAAATGTCAGATTTTGAAGTTTGAAAGTTTAGATCAAATTCAGCTGTTTTTTATTTATCTAATTTAATGTTTTTGTTTGGTTTAAACTGCCTGTGTGCTTGGAAATCACAATATATACCAACAGAACTGAAAATGTTTTTGTTATCGGACATTTATTGTGAAAAGGAATCAGCAATTTCCAACTAAATTCACCTGTTTATTCCTGAATCTGAGCGGCTCACTGGACTTCTCTGAGAAAAATCTATCATTCAACCACTAAAACTAATGTTTATGTTCAAGAATAAAAGTAAATAAAAATAATTTGACATCTCAATCAAGAAATAATAATGAGCTTTAGTATTTTTTCTGTGTTTTTGTAGAACAGTGAAGTTGAAAACAATTTTATTTTATCATTAAAAATGTAGTTTCAGTTAAAGAGCTTCTACCTACTGGCACATTAATCATTACAGAAACATAATAATTATTTTGGTAATTAATGCTATTGATTTAAGGCAGCTGTGGGGCACGTATCGGCGCCAATATTGATCTGATTTAATTTGATTTGATTGACTGTTAAATCTGGTCCGTATGAGAGATGCTGTGTCTGATCTGTGTTGGATCTACTCCTGTGTTGGACAATATGAACCTTTCAACAATGAATTGAATATTTATTAAGTATGAGCATGCACTGATCTCCCTTCTGTGTAATGTGTATTGTTGTATTATATAAATATTAAAAGTATGAATTAAATGAAAGATTTAGGGCAGCTGTGGCATAAACCTTACACTGGATGATGGACTAATAAATCTGTTAAGTTGGGAAACATTATTTTGGACGATCATTTCCCCTCTTTGATAATCCTTATTGATGTTATATTATTAATTGTAGGAAGGCCTGATTAGTCACCTGTATGAGGAGGTATAACTTGTGAGGATCAGGCTTCTGTGGGATGATCAGAGTTATTTTGATCCTCCTCTGATTTGTAGGTCCACTGTAGTTTTCATTCATAACGGCCTCTCAGAGCCGAAACTCCTCATGTGACTGAGAACGTTGGCGGCTCTGCAGTTTGTGACTGAGATGATTTCTCAGCAGGTGGAGGTGAGAACCTGCGGAGCTGAAACAGAGAAGGTCGTCCTCTGCAGTTTGGAGTAAACATCAGGTGAATGAGAGACGACATACCTTTCCACTAAATCAAAGAGCCGAGCGGGGCTGCAGGTGTTCCCCGCTCGCCTTTTCATTCACGCTGACGGCGAGCTGTGAGAAAAAAACTGAGAGACTGATTTTAGAGCTGCAGCTGGAAAATAGCAGGTTTCTGAGTCTCAGACACTTTAAACTTTAGATACACATGTTTACAGAAATCTCTTCCATGAATAGTGATATTTGTCTTTTTACAGATCTTATCTTTGTTTATATTTGTGCAGTATTTTTCTTCGTTCCTTCTTTCTTTCTGTTTAAATCTGTCTTTTATTTTTATTCCTCTCACAACAGAGTAGAAACTTCACTGTGCAGGGAACATGTTTCAATAAACACTTTGAATTGAACTTAAAACATCCAGAAAAAGAAACACTGATAAAATACATTCATTCATCTAAACTTGATTAGACTGTCCTATTAATTAATCTGTTTTGAAATAACAAATAATTGATCCAACTTATTAAAGTAACTTCAGGTCAACATAAAACATTCAACTCCTTCAGAGGGAAATGTTACCTTTACCCATCATTGGCACATATTACTCTTTAGGCTTTACTATTTATTATTTTACAAAATTTCTTCTGTTTTTCTAACTTTCGGCTCGTAGTTTTAGCACAGACTTAAATGTATTTTGCATCAATAAACATAAACTTAAAACAGAAATTCTATGTACAGATTAAAGTCTCTCTGTTTAATTTCTTTGAGTGCACCTTAAATTTATTGTCTGGATGTCTAATTTTAGATTAAGTAAACTTTGGTGTCACTGATGCAGCTCTGAAATCAGCTCCTTATTCTCTGTCAACAGAGAAAAAACACAGAATTAAACTCAACATTTAGTGGTTTATGTCTCCCTGTGTTTGTTTTGTGTTATTTAAAGTACTTTGTTGTATTTATTAACTATTTTTTATATAAGACAAAATGTTATGTTGCTTTTTGTTCTACTTTGTGTTGCAGATTTCAAGCTGATGTGAAAAAATCCTTTTATCATTAATGTAGGGAAGTACAATATTATCAGACCAATACTGATATTGGCAAATATTTGCCTAAAATACTGATTATTGATTTCGGCAGATCTGAAAACTTTTGCCCATATTTATTTTGACAATACAAATTGGCCATATATTGGCTGAAATTCTGGCAAAATTTACTAATGTACCACTTTTGTTTACCACATCATCATGCCATGTCCTCTTTATGAATCCATGGTGTCATTTATTTAAGAATAAAAAGTTTTTCCTGCCTCATATCTATTTCTAACACAAATGGGCCATAACCATGAAAGAAACAATTCCACTTTAGTCACAAATATCTGTATCAACATTGAGCTTAGAAATGTAAGCATATCAGATATCAGTACATCCCTACCTTAATGTTTATTCCACATTTTCTGTAATTAAAACGATTGAGAAATCCATGTAAAAGTTCGCCTGGTGTCGGTGTTTGTAGTTTAATCATGTAGTTGTTTGTGGAGTTGGATAAATAACTCAAAGTTTTACTCTTAGCTGCTCTGATTTTCTTCTTACTTAAAGCCAGATGCCTCAGTATTGTAAATTATAAAGAATGAATCGAGCCTTTTATAGAATAAAATGTTTTTCCAAGTCTGTAAGAATTATTGATCATTGTGCAGATGATCAGTCGACTGTGAGCAAATTCAAGCTGATCAGATTAAATTTGTGAGACACCCCTAGTTTCCTTCGTGCAATAATGCATGCATCATCTGCAGGCGCACAAATTCACTTGGAGAACACTTTATTATGAGTTTGATTTTCTGATCATATATTTTGCAGTACTGCTGAACTCTGTAGGAGCTCAGAGGCTCTTCGTGGTTTGACTGAATGCTAAACTTGATTCAGACTTTGTGTCTCGTCCTCCTCGTTAAAGTCCTCTCTCGTCTGTTCCTGCGCTCAGACCTGTACTTGTCGTCCTCACAGCTGTCCCGCATGTGTGCAGAAGTGCTGTCTCATGCCTGTAAGAAGCTCCTGAGAGCCTCGGCGCTCTGGGAGAGCGAGCGTTGGAGGTGGAGGTGGCTCCCGGCTGCAGCAGAGAAAACATTATCTGCCACCGTCTTTGAAGTGCGTGCCCTGAGAAACGACATGTTTGAGGAGGGGGGGTTTGGTCCGACCTCCTGAGAGCTTCCAGATGTCACACATCCTCCTTCACTGTGAGAACAACAAGCAGAGAAACATGCAAGAGGCGTGTAGGCGGCCACCGTGTCCCCCAACATCTTGGAGCCACATTGTTTCTGCAGCCTGAAGAAACGTGAGTCACTTTTTACACGTCTGTCCTGAACATGAGTCTGAGCTCTCTTTAAATGACAGGTTTCAATCCAAACATGAAGATTTCTGACACCTCAGAGGTCCAAACAGCGTCTTCATGCCTCATGATGATGTTTTTTATTAAACCATGGCCTGTAAGGGTGCCATCATGAAGCTGATTGGTCGATCTGGCTCTCAGCCTCCATGCAAAACAAAAACTCCCATTTTAGCGTCAGTAAACTCCTGGGAGGGCGGACGAGGGCAAAAGTCAATCAGCTTGACCCAAAGGGCGAGGAGTAGTGAGGTCTCCTGAAGGTCATGTCTGAGGTGAGGATTTAGGAGGGTCTTCATAAGGAATTACAGGGTGCACAGATCATTTTCTAATTCAGCCTGTCTCTGGAAAAATACCAGGCTTTTGGTTTTTACATTCAAATGTTTCACATGCTCCCTCCAAATTCATCAAAATTCATGTGTAGCTCTTCAAAGCTGAAAGGGTCGTACTTGTTTCCAACATTTTAAAGCTCTTTGTCACTTTTTCTCAGCTTTATTCTTAAAATTTATTTTTAAAAAATAATAAAACCAGATACATCCTTTAAAAGCTCCTTTACACATCAATCCATCAACTATCTGTACAACTTTATCCTTTTCGATGTGCACAAGCCTTCAGCCTTTTCCAGCTGCCATTGGGGAGAGACTGCGTCCACCAAGCCAATCACATGGCTGACACAACCATTCACACATATTTTCACTTAAAGGCAGTTTGAGTCACCAGTTCATCTAAAGATCTAAAGACGTGTTTCAGGTCTGTGAGAGGAAACTGGAGTTCCTGGAGAAAACTAAAGCATGCGGGGGAAGAACATGTTAGTTCTGCTTCGTTTATACAGAAAATACTGAGAATCTAAAATGACGGAGCGATTTTTCTTAAATATCTCACCAAGTTTAATATCCTCTGTCTCTCCACCATCAGAAGGTCCCAAAATATCTTTAAACATCAGTCCACACTAATGCAACAAGTCTATTCTTTTGGAATTTAAGGGAATTTACATTTTATTCAACCAGAAATGTCATTTACTGACAGTTTTGTGCATTTCTCGTGTGATTGTAGTGTTTTGATGGATGTGAATCAGCTCACATCTCCACAGCTGATGAAACTCTTCTGACATCTAGTGGAGGATTTTTGAAAGTGCAGCAAACGAGGAAAAACTCAATAAGTATACCAAATGTCATATTTTCTATAAAGATAATAAATGACAGGATATTAAACATGTATAATTACAAACTCTCCTGCCTCAGATGTATAAGACTCATCTTTTGTCTCCTTCAAAAACAGTTTAGTAATGATATTTATGAGGCATTTTTTAATTAATTATTTTATTAGGGAAGAGACCAGGGGGAAAATACATTACAGAGCAGCAAATAACATCTTCCCTCTTTTTGTTTTTAAGAACAAATAACAACAACACAGTCTGACTAGACTCTAAATAAACTCTGACCTGAAACATGAACTTGGCACTCTGCACCTTTAAGACCCCTTAATGATGTTTTTGACTTATTGGTTTATTATTATTATTGTTATCATTGTCATTTTAAGATTTTTATTTTAGACTAACTGTTAAATGTTATTATGTGCTGTCCTGTGTGGTTGTTGATGTCTTGTGTAGTTTGTGTTTTTTATGCTGTCTGTGCAAGACAAGTGCCCTTAGGGGTAACAAAGGTTTCATTCATTCTCTGTGTAAAATGAAAAAACAAATAAGTAGATAAATAAATATAAATAGCAATAAATCATCAAATATTGATAACCAGTTGAGTAAAACATACTGATGAAGAGTAAAAGTTAAAAAGGATAAAAAGTTGAATATTAGAATTGAGAAATTAAAGAAATATACAAAGTAAAAATTAATAAAAATGTAATGTGAATATTAAGTTATACAGAAAAAAGAATAATTATGAATGAATAAAATAAAAAGGACAGAAAAGTAAAATGTGATTGAAATAAAATAAAAGGAGTAGGGGTGTTAGTCTAGAGAAAAGGTTGGTAGGGAGTTAAGATATTTCATGAAAAGTCCAAGTCTGTATATTATTTATTATAGCAGCCTTTTACAATTAAGCTAATCTTTACAGTTTAAGACAGGATGTTACATCTTTGAGCCACAGATATATTTAATTAGAGGATTAGAAGATTCCAAAGAAGTTAAATGTGACGTTCAGCCAGAGGGAAGTTAATGAGGTGTTTTTTAACTAAAGCTGAAAAACAATATTTTTGACGGACTCCTTCTTCTTTCCATTTAAAGACCATCTGAGCTGAAGAATGTGAGGAACTTCACACTGAACGTTTAATTTTCACACATGAAAGTGAAACCATGGAAAAGCAAAAAGAGGAAACTAACACTCGTGTTGTTTGTGCACTGAGGGATGATTAATATCAGGAATTAGTCTGATCCATGTCAGTCACCCTGGGGCTGATTTATGAGAACAATGATTAACTCAGAGCGGCTCAAAGGGGTTAAAGAGCGTTTCAGAGAGAGGATTCAGTCAGAGCGTGACGCTGTCAGCGAGGAGGAGGATCTGCAAACGGTAAATAAACAGTTTACAGGTTTTACTGTATGAAGGAATGAATGAACGAGTTACACGCTGATTTTAGAGTAGAATATGTGACTCTGTTTACTTGTTTATTTGTACGGATCAACTTAAGCTTCACTGAAGAGCACCCCTTTCTTCCAGGGAAACTAAATCTCAAACTAAATCTCTGACAGCAAACTTAACGGTATTAAAATGTTAAACATAGATCAGCACTTTAGTTAGACTCACCAAAACATGTGAGAAAGTAGAAGTAAAGAGAAAACTATGGTGTGTATGAAGTGGTTTTTAAAGTAAATTAAATAATGTTTTTGTGTTCACATTCATAAAGGTATTTCGCACTTGTGTAAAGATTTTAACCTCATAAGGAAAAGCTGAGTCTTCCTGTAGGAGCACAGTGATAGAGCTACTGTTTATTTGTTTATGTGTTTATTTACCTAATAAATAAACATCCCTATTCCTCAGAGTGACTGTAGAGACATGGATAAACAAACTAGCAGACTGTGGAAGATATTTTACATAATCAAGAGAAAAAACAAAACATATTTTTAAGGTTTAAAACACAGTAGGCTGCTTAATTTAACTGAATACTTAAATTCTAAAAACTTCTGCCATATTTCCAGTAAAGCAGAAACAACAAATACATAAATATTTATCTTTATTACAAATAAAATGTGTGGAAAACACTGAAAGGATCAGATTGTAGAATGTAAGGGGATGTTGCCTTCATGCTGAAAGTTGCAATCATAAAAAAGCAAAGTCTGTCTGTGGGAGCTCAGTGTAGTTTGTCCCTTCAGGGCTCCTGTAGAAACATGTTAAAGCAACATGGCAGACTGTGGAGGATCTGCCCATTCAACAAGTAAAAACAGCTCATTTTAAGGTAATAAGGCACATTTTCTTCATTCTTTTGTAACTATGGAGAAATAAAAACACAGTTATGACTCTGATTTACTTCTTGAGCAGACTAAAAAATCAGTTTAATTAAATTTCCTAAAGATGTCCAGCTGCTGATGTTGGATAGTTTACTTTACAGACTGGATATTTGTTGGTTTTCCAAAGAGTCAAATTATATCTGATGTTTTCATGAGCAGAAGTTGCTCTTGTAAGACGAAATCAAGTCCTTTTTTGGCTCTAACATGTAACAAAGCTACGGAAGGATGATTTTTAGCTTGTTTTTAATGTGAGGTCCTTTTTCTAACAGAGAATGATGCTCTCCCCAGTGATTCTTGAACAACATTAATCTAATCATGACCAAAAGTTATGTTTCAGGTCTCATGCTGCCTCAGTCTTAGGCACTCATGTTCTTTTACTTCTTTTGAGTTTGAGTTCATGAAATTTTGAGCGGTACACAAAAATATAGTATGATGAAAAACTCACCAAATGACAGCAGAAATGCATGAATAAGTTCAGTTTCACATAAAACTATAGTCAGCTGATGAGATGTTTTAATAAAATTGGAGTCATGCTTAAACCCAGGGATAACCCAGGGATTCCCAGATCCTTGCAGTCTTGTTTTTGCCGTTGCGTGCTGAAGAGTAAGTACATTAATCTGTAATTTTATATAATAAGGAAGTTAAATATTCCTTTTGTGCAAAAAGAAATGATAATTTTTGTCAGCTTAAAGGTGCTGAAAATCATAAAAATGCACCATTAAAGTGCTTAAAAAATATACTTGAATTTCACCAAACTCTGTTTTATATCCTGGGAGGTAAATCGCTGCTTTCGTCAGTGGAGTTTGGTGATGGTAAAAAGTTATTGTTACGACCAGCCGGGGGGATACTGGAGGAAACCACTCCTTAGTCACTCCCAAGGTGACACCAGCACAAAAAGTACAAAAACAAGATTGAAGTCCAAACAATTAAACTTTAATTGTTCTTTTTTCTTTATACAAACTAAATCAAAAGTTAGCACAGGGAGAGTGAGAAAACAACAACAACAACAAAAACACTCTTATAAATCAAAAAATCTTACCTGACCTGTAAAGGAAAAGAGAATATATACAAACCTAAACTGACTCCCTAATCAGGAAAACAGGAGAAAACAATTCCCAGGCTACTCTCCACCTACTGACTGGACTGCTTCTAATATTCAACCTTTTTTCTTAGTTTTACAAAATAATCAGAAATACAAACAATCTGTCATTTGCACTGGCACGCGGTTTCAGAAAAGCTGCGTTGCGGCGAACGTTGGAGGTAAAGGCCCCTACAGATCAAATGCTGTTTGCGGCAGGACCACCGTGTGGAACCGTGAAGAGTGCGCGCAGAGCGAGCGTAGACCAGGGCGGCGGTGCGGCGTGTCGAGCGCCAGTTGCTAAGCGACAGAGCAGGAAGTGTACTCCTTGGCACACTTGGTTCAAGAGAAGTGCATGATGCTCTCAACGACGCAGCAAAAACTTTAGCTGTAATCCTTCTGAGGAGGAGGAGACGAGCAGCAGCAGCGGGGAGAAGGATGTGGGTCCACCCGATCCTGATGGCAAGGCAGGAATTGGGGGAGTACAGGCTCGTCAGGGAGCTGCATTCTCACACAGACCGCTTCCAAACGTACTTCGACGTGATCCAGGAGCAGTTTGAGAGCCTGTTGTCCAGAGTTGGTCCAAGTCTGGTGAGAATGCAGACAAACTACACTTTTTTTCTGAACTGGCCTTTCCCATTGGATGCGCTAAGATGTCATTACAGCGCGCGCGGCAAGGCGGCAGGCGCCCCTCTTACGCGTCGCTGAGCCCCGCGCACTGCGCGGCGGTAGCACATACACAATGAATGGGTTTGCCGCCGATCACCTTGCCGCGTTTGGTGTGTCGGGGCCATGAGGAAGGAGGAGGGTCGGCGTCTCTGCTCCTGCAGTCTCATTTGAAAAGCCGGGGCGTTGGTGGCGCAGTTGGACAGTGCTCTTGGTCAGCAATCAGGAGGTTGCAGGTTCGAGCCAAGCAACACATGAAGATGTGTTCTTGGGCAAGACACTGCTGCGTCAGTGTGTAAGTGGGCATGAAAGGGCGTGAATGTGCTAGCTGATACTGATGGATAACTGACAGAGAAACTCAGAACCATCAGAGAGTGAAGGTGGGACCTGTGGTGTAAAGCAGCCTCGAGTAGCCAAAGGCTAGAAAAGCGCAATACAAGTTCCAGTCCGTTTACCATTTACCACCAGCTCCCAGCCAACGGACGTCACCACTCAACAGCTCTCCTCCACTCAGCGTCTGGTGCACCTTGTCGCTGCCGTCCAATCAGGACGCTCCACACCTGCAGCACAGCTTAAAGGAAAGGAGCACAGAGAGAGGGAGGAGGAAAAAACAAAGGCGCTCCTCTATACAATAAAATAAGCAATACAATGAATATGACTCACAGTCATAACAGTTATGTAAAGGCTGTTTATGGAATTTTATCACCCTCTAGCCCCCCTTTTCCTCAACACAATAATGACTTACAGACGTGGACAAAAATGTTGGTAACCTTCTATTAAAGGAAGAAAAGCCCACAATGGTCACTGAGATAACTTGAAACTGACAAAAGTAGTTATACATAAAAAATTTACTGAAAATTAACTAATGAAAATCCGACCTTGCTTTTGCATTGTGGTTCAACAGAATAATAAAAAAAACTAACTAATGAAACTGGCCTGGAAAAAATGATGGTACCCTTAACTTAATATTTTGTTGCACAACCTTTTGAGGCAATCACTGTAATCAGGAGATTTCTGTAACTCTCAGTGAGACTCTTGCACCTGTCCACAGGTATTTTGGCCCACTCCTCGTGAGCAAACTGCTCCAGCTGTCTTAGGTTTGAAGGGTGTCTTCTACAGACTGCATGTTTCAGCTCCTTCCACAAATGTTCTAGGGCTGAAACGATTCCTCGGATAATCCGGGTATTCGATTATAAAAAAACATCCTCGGGGCAAATTATGTGCCTCGGGGATTCGTTTAAATCTGGACCACTATACAGCGCACAGTGTTTGACACGGGCGGTCATTTCTGTGGCACAACGCGCGTGCTTCTTCTGCTGCTGCGCGGCTGTAGACGTGCGGCGTGGATTGTAAAGTCATGCAGGAAGAGAAAAGAGAGGAGCAGAAAGAAGAGAGTCTGCAGACGAAATGGCAGAAAGTAACCCAAGTGTGTGATCACTACAAGTTGAAACGAAAAGAAAACACAGTGCAGTGTGTCTGTTGTTAAACGGACTTAGCTTATGACAGCACGTCGTCAATGCTGCAGCACGTCAGGGGTAAACATCCGGTCTGTGCGTCAAGTCCGCGGACCGGACACAACAAGATAACACTCATGATACATTAGCAGCAGACAATTGCCCAAGTCCCTCCGATCCGAGTCCCAAGTCGAGTCAAGTCATTTGGGTCCAAGTCTCAAGCAAGTCCCAAGTCAAGTCAAGTCGAGTCACAGCTTATGTTGAGTCGAGTCGAGTCGAGTCGAGTCACAGCTTATGTCGAGTCAAGTCCCTCACCATTGTTCCCCAGCCCACCTAAAAGCACTCAGGTTTATATCTTTAAGAGAGAAACCTTATCTTCCTAAGGTCAATGTCCAAAAAGAGGATGCAGACTAGCCTGCATGGACTAAACCAGCATTTAGGCCGAGGTAGATGGGAAAGGCTACATTCCATTAAAGAAATGACATGTTTGATACAAAAAAATACGTTTATTTGGAACATTTTGCAGCATCTAAACTGCAGGCTCAAACTGCCTTTCTGACATTTCTTTAAAGTGTATTTTTTAGAGGTAGCTACCTTAACAAAGGCAAATAAAGTTACAGTATGAATGAACAGTGCAAAGTGCTTCTGTAAACAGCACACAGCAAATACTTATATAAAAACAACATTTAACTTAAGAGATATCAGAATGTTTTAAAAATAAGCACTCTAAAAGGAAACAAGAGCTGGGGAAATGCAACCTTTCCCAAGTAGAATCAGTGTTTCCCCTGCTATGATGCTTTGGGATGGGGGGGCATCTGTCATTCAGGATCATCTATATTAATCACTTTGTTTATTTATTCACTCATCTATCTGTCTATATTAATCATTTTTCATTTATCCATTCATCCATCTATCTTTCTTTCATTATTTTCTGTTCATTTTTCATCTATCTATCTATCTATCTATCTATCTATCTATCTATCTATCCAGTGGTGTAGTCTGGTTTATTCTGATTTATTCACCCCGCGCAGTGGTATTTTTATCCGGCGCACCGCCGTGCGCAGTCAATTTGGCAGACCGGCTGCGCTGAGATGGGTGTGATGGCGCGCTAGGGGGAGGTGTCGACAGATTCAGCTTGGCGCAGTGACAATTTCGTGCCAAAAAAACGCGCTGAAGGTGCACTGAAAGCTCGTCAGCTCCAACCTGGTCTATTCTCGGCGCAGGCGCGGCGCAGGGCAGGTGCGCAGCGCCTGCGCCTGGTCTACGAAATTAGAGCCCATTGTGTTCATTTAAACCGGGCACATGAGCTGTCAGGACACCGTTTGAATTAGAAAATCACACAAAGTGACTGATGATCCCTCACTGTCCCTGCAATGCACGTCTATCTGCGTCTTTACGCACACCGGCAGAAGGAGGAGCGCGCGCGCAAAGACGCAGAGCGGGGAATTAGATCAAGGGCTCTAATTTCGTAGACCAGGGTGTGCCAACAGGGTGTGTCCAGGGCTTTTTGCAAGTTTCGTGCACGGCGCAGTCTGGCGCAGGGAGGCGCAAATAGCAGAGAGGGAGGAGAGTAGGCGTGAGTGGGTTTAACACAGCGAGTGTGATCTTCACCAATCAAATGAACGCCTCTCCTCGCCTTTAAATGCGCCGCGGGCGAGGCGCAGTGACAATTTCACCTGGGTGGCGAAGAAGGTCAGAGCCGCTGTCACTTTTACAGCAGCTGGGAGAGCGCAGGGGCCACCGGGCCGTGCATCGGAGCCACGATGCGTGTCACCGTGTGGACCACCTCGCGGGACAGATGTAATCTGTTCCTGTGTCATAAATAGGAGTACAAAATTAAGTGATAATTACATTTAAACACAGCAGCAGGCTAATCACAGGTAAATCCTTATAAAAACACTGAGTGACTTACATTTATTCAGGGAGCGTCTCTCTCTTTTTTCTTTTCTATTTAATTTCATGAGATGAGAGAAGCCGGATACTCCGTATCGGATGATGTGGCTGTTTGTGGTTGGCTGAGAGATGTGAACTCGTTAGTTATGACAAACGTCTCTGATCTGACGTCAGATGTGACGGGACAATTAATATAGATACAAATGTATGTGCTGGTTCAGACGGTTACATTAAATAGTGGTTGCTGTGATTGTTTATTGCATTGAAATGTGCCTGACACTCTGGATACCTGCCTGTGAGGTTTTGGTGTCGTGTGCGCACTGTGCACACCTGTCAGCCAAATTAGTATACCACTGCCCGGGGTGCGCCTCGTCTGCGCCGAGAGTAGACCAGGTTGGAGCTGGCGGGCTTTCAGGGCACCTTCCGCGCGGTTTTTTGGCACCAAATTGTCACTGCGCCAAGCTGAATCTGTGGACACCTCCCCCTGGTGCGCCGTCACACCCATGTCGGCGCAGCCGGTCTGCCAAATTGCCAAATTGGCTGCGCACGGCGGTGCGCCGGACGAAATTACCACTGCGCGGGGTGCGCCAGGCTCCGCCACCCTGAGTTGCGCCAGGAATTTAGAGCCCAAAGTGTCCGATGATCCCTCACTGTCCCCTGCGACGCGCGCCTATCTGCGTCTTTACGCTCGCCGTCACACGGAGGAGCGCAGTCACAGACGCTGCGCAATTTAGGCGGTGTTTAGATCAGATGTTCACGTGTGCGCCGGCTGCACTGCAAAATGACATTACTGACAGACAACAACGGTAACATCCACACTTTAAATGGAAAATATCAGGCCTGTGGTCCACAGAGCGGATCATGGCTGCATCAGACTGCGGAGAATGCGTCCCCTTGCCCAAAATGTAGCCCCCTGGATCGCGGGGCTCTACGCACAGCGCGTGTTTAGCGTTTAGGCGCTGGGAATCTGTCATGGTTTTGGTCCTAAAAGAATATGAAGTCTTTGTGGTTGAGGAAGCCAAATTTAATTGCTGTTGATTTCGCAGACATCTCTTGCTCCGTGCTCTCCTCACTCGCCAGTTTCGTCCTTCTGACGTCTCCCACCTCTCACTCCCGCTTGTGTGCGGGGGTGTGTGTCCCGCAGTCACAGCACCGGGAGGGGGGGGAACACGTGAATTGAAGCTTTTTGTTGTTTTACCAAGTGTTCCTCCTTATTCACATTAATGAAGTCGAAGAACAGCAGATCAGTGCTGGTCTTGATCGGTCTTGACGGAAAATCCCCCGTCGGACCAGTCCGAGACCGAGACAAGACCGAGTAAAAATGCTCTCGAGTCCGCGAAAGCGCCGCGGTCTTGAATCGTACTGCGGAGCACTTCGCTCCCACTCTAGTCGATCGATCAGAGCAATTCCACTGCGCGCGCTCCGGCGCTGGCGCGTCGCTGAAGCGCCGGCGCGCGCCACGGCGCTGGAGATTCACTTCAGGTCTATTTTCTGCGCGGCCGCTTCCAAACCGTCATTACTTCACAACCGGAGGTACGAGCATCAGGTCAACAGTTGGTCAGAGGGTCCCAGAGGCAACACGACTCCATGGACGAAGAAAAGTGAATCGTAGAGGTACAGAAATATATGACATTATATATGACACCAAACATCCTTTCTCCAAGGATATAGGCAGATAGAAGCGAAATAAATCACGACTCTGTGTGGTTGGGACCAGCAAAGCGACCTTAGAGAAGCGAAGTGAGGTGTTGTTTATTTCTTTTCTCAGTTTATAACATGTTTTGTTATCGTGTGACATCGCTATTCACACGAGAGCTTGTGTCTCTCCGGGGATCAGCCCTCCCCCTTTGGGACGGTGCGCCGCGGCGCATCCAGTGGGATTTGTCAGTCGGAGCAAGACCGCGGCTCAGCACGGCGCTGCGGGGCGCTTTTGTGGAATTTGGGGGTTAGGCCATATCTCTGAGGCACGAGGAGTTAACGCCACCTGCCAAAAGCCTTTAAACAGGTCTAATTTGGTCACAAATTGCGCGGAGCCAACTCTGTCGATGCAGTCTTCCATCCGGGTTAGAGGCATAGCCGATTCGACACCGCGGTGCTTTTCGCGGACTCGAGAGCATTTTTACTCGGTCTTGTCTCGGTCTCGGACTGGTCCGACTCGGGATTTTCCGTCAAGACCGATCAAGACCAGCACTGATCTGCTGTTCTTCGACTTCATTAATGTGAATAAGGAGGAACACTTGGTAAAACAACAAAAAACTTTAATTCACGTGTTCCCCCCCTCCCGGTGCTGTGACTGCGGGACACACACCCCCGCACACAAGCGGGAGTGAGAGGTGGGAGACGTCAGAAGGACGAAACTGGCGAGTGAGGAGAGCACGGAGCAAGAGATGTCTGCGAAATCAACAGTAATTAAATTTGGCTTCCTCAACCACAAAGACTTCATATTCTTTTAGGACCAAAACCATGACAGATTCCCAGCGCCTAAAGGCGAGTCAGCCTTTTGATAAAAACTCAACATTCTTCATCAGTCCAGCTCTGAGCTGCTGTTTTCACTCACTCACTGTTTTCTACATGATAAACTCATCCTGAGGTATCCTGGATCATTTATTTTCCATGGTATAAGAACAATCTTTGAAGGATCAAGCTTAAAATGCAATCTGGTATCCTCCTCAGGCGAAAGCAGCGGAGGCTGCTGGCGCACTCCCCACCGGCCTGGAGCCTGATCCGGTCTCCGGTATGACCACAGCGGACCTCCGCTTAGCCCTCCGCATAAAGGAGGTGGAGACCGAGAACAAGCGGCTTGAGGTGCAGGCCATGCACCTCAGAATCAGGGCCTTGGAGCTTGAGCGAGGAGCACCTGCGGCCTCCACCCCAGTGTCTGTAAATCAGTGCGTTTATTCTGCCTCCAGCTTTTGATATTAGCAAACACATTGCTCTGGTCCCCCCTTTTCGCGAGTCAGAAGTTGATTCATACTTCAGCGCTTTCGAGCGAATTGCAGCTGCTTTAAGCTGGCCCGAGGAGTTTCGGTCACTACTGCTTCAATGTAAACTTGTGGGCAAAGCGCAAGAAGTGTGCGCACGTTTGTCAATTGAGCAAAGTCTAAATTGTGACACTTTGAAAAAAACTGTTCTTCAGGCCTACGAGCTGGTGCCTGAAGCATACAGACAAAAATTTAGGCAAAATGTAAAAACTGCCAACCAAACATATGTAGAGTTTGCGCGTGAGAACAGCGTCCTTTTTGATAAGTGGTGTCACTCGTGCCATATTAAATCCCTAGAGGACCTTAGAGAACTGATTTTGCTCGAGGAGTTTAAAAACTGTCTCCCAGAACGCATCGTTATTTATTTAAACGAACAGAAAGAGTCCTCGCTGACAAATGCCGCTATTTTGGCTGATGAATTCATTGTGACTCACAAAGCAGTTTTTTCTGCTCCAAATCCTCGCGGAAAAAACTGTTTCACCAGAGCGCAAAATGAAACCCCCCCAGGCTCGTGCGTAAAAGCGCATCTCCGGCCGCAGGTGAGGGCCGAGAGTGTTTTTATTGCCACGAGCCCGGTCATTTGATTGCAGTGTGCCCGACGCTAAAGAAAAAACTAAATAAACCGTCAAAATCTCCCCCGGGTGTGGGGTTTGTTTTGCGCTCTCCACAGCCGAACATGCACAGTTCTGATTGTGAAATTGACGCTCGATTCAAGCCGTTTATTTCTCAGGGCTTCGTGTCTTTGTCGGGCGAGGAGATAGATAAGGTACCCGTTACCATTTTGCGCGATACCACGGCGTATCGTTCTTTATATGCGGGCAGATGTGCTGCCTCTTTCAAATGAGATATCTGGTATGCCGATATATTGGTGTGGGGAGTTGAATTGAGCGCCATGAAAGCTCCGTTGCACATGGTGCATTTGCACTCTCCGCTAGTGACGGGACGAGTTGAAGTGGCCGTGCGCCCTCGATTTCCGATTGACGGGGTCTCATTTATCCTCGGGAATGACCTTGCGGGAGGAAAAATGTTTCCCTCACTCGAAGTTATCGATAATCCTGTTGTGGATGAGTCTGCTTCAAACCCTCCTCCTGCCTTCTCTGTGTCTGTTTCCTGCGTGTGCGATTACGCGTGCGCAGGCACGCAAACTGGCTGACACTGAAAATGTGTCACACTCATTCATGGCAGACTTAGATGAGGTAAAATGTTCCGATGATGCACAGAAATGCTCAGAGGTAACTGAAGAGACAAAACCATGTGAAACTGTGTTTTATTTGTGTCCTGAAAATGACCTCAAAACTTCAATGTGAACAAAGAAATGTTGATCGCCAAATTCCACATATCGCGAAAGCGCCGCGGTCTTGAATCGTACTGCGGAGCACTTCGCTCCCACTCTAGTCGATCGATCAGAGCAATTCCACTGCGCGCGCTCCGCTGAAGCGCCTGCGCGCGCCACGGCGCTGGAGATTCGCTTCAGGTCTATTTTCTGCGCGGCCGCTTCCAAACCGTCATTACTTCACAACCGGAGGTACGAGCATCAGGTCAACAGTTGGTCAGAGGGTCCCAGAGGCAACACGACTCCATGGACGAAGAAAAGTGAATCGTAGAGGTACAGAAATATATGACATTATATATGACACCAAACATCCTTTCTCCAAGGATATAGGCAGATAGAAGTGAAATAAATCACGAAGCTGTGTGGTTGGACCAGCAAAGCGACCTTAGAGAAGCGAAGTGAGGTGTTGTTTATTTCTTTTCTCAGCTTATAACATGTTTTGTTATCGTGTGACATCGCTATTCACACGAGAGCTTGTGTCTCTCCGGGGATCAGCCCTCCCCCTTTGGGACGGTGCGCCGCGGCGCATCCAGTGGGATTTGTCAGTCGGAGCAAGACCGCGGCTCAGCACGGCGCTGCGGGGCGCTTTTGTGGAATTTGGGGGTTAGGCCTGGCACCTGTGCCTGTGTGTGTGGGGTGTATTGTCCCTGAGCAGCAACTCATTTTGCATTCTAGTAATTTGACAGTGTTTTACTCTACTGTAGTTATATAGGCTATGCACAGTCAGCCTCAATCCTGGCTAACCTCGACCCCACCCCTTCTTTTTTTTTCTCAGCACCTCCTGTTGAAAATAAGTTCCCGCGGCTATGTGTGCGCCAGACAAAATTACCACTGCGCGGGGTGCGCCAGGCTGCGCCACCCTGAGTTGCGCCAGGAAATTAGAGCCCCAAATGTTCACATGAACATCGGATGAAAATCTCCCTTCCTCAGCTTTTCCTTCTTGTCTCTGCTCTGTGTGAAAGCGTTAGTTAAATCAGTGAATGTTTCATTCATGTTCTGCGCTGTTTAACTGAAGGCAGCGTTTGTTTTGTTGAATGGTTTTACGTGAATAATCAGACTCTGTGCAGGAGAGAGAGGATGGCTTGCGCAGCATGCAGCGTAAATAGTCAGACGACAGGTCGGAGAAGGGTCAGAGGAGAGGAGAAATGCATTTGCATTTTAATGAATGTAATGAAACGATAGTGACGCATTAGACTCTAAAATTGCGCAAATTAGAGTACGCTTTTTTATTTGATAAAAAGAATGCCTGTTAAACGCCCTTTTGATTAAAATAAAAATCAAATAATGTTTCTTTCTTTAAATCTGCTCTTGAATTTATGGGTGGGGATCCTGTTGGCACGGCGGGGGTGTCCGTTGCGACGGCGGGGCTCCGACCCAAATGAACTATAGGGGAAACACTGAGAATTATTTGTGCAAGTTAATGTCCTGTTTAAATGTTATAGAGTCAAGTAGTGCCTGTATTACATACACTGATCATCACTGTAACGGACGCGGATGTGTAGTAGGAACGTATGTGTGTACTGTGTCGTGTGTGGGACAATAATAGGTGACGGACCGAGTGTACTATGAATGGAGCATCAATAAAGTGAATCTAAAAGGTAAGAGCTCCGTATGTCTCCTGCAGAGCATGTGAGCAGAGTGGAGCAGTGAGATTTCCTGCTCCTCGCTCACACAGCTGTTCTTGCACCCCGCTCCGCCGCTCAGAGCGCATGCGCACCGCTCCGCTTATTACCGCTCTGACGCTAACTCAAATTTCTACCCGCTCCACTCAAATCACTCACCACTCACTCTACGAAAATACGGAAGCGCATTGCATTCACTGGATAAAAAAAATGAGACGATTGCAGGTGACCTGCACTGAGGTCTGAGAGCTTTTGCGCTGTCCGCGGTGCTGATCCAAGTTGTCAACATCCAGTTTCCGACAGAAAACAGTGTGGGTGGCTGAACAATTAATTACACGCAGATGCACTCTGTGTGAGACATGCTTCAGACGCTTGGTGTGAGCGGTACCGGAGCGAAATTGGAGCGGGATGGAGCGACAGATGAGGTGCCGCTCCAGCTTTTGTGAAAAAACCGCTCCGCTCCGCTCACATGCTCTAGTCTCCTGTCTGGCTCTTCATATAATGCCTGATCATCGCATGTAACAATCACAGTGCGTGTGTGCTTCCAGCCTGTCAGTGCTTCTCGCTTACATGAAAAAATACGGAGCCTGTCCGAACCTGATAGAGAGCGCGGCGTGCACACAGAGCGCTCTGATCATGCTAGAATGATATGATATCCACCTGAAAGAAAAACATATGCTACAATTTTTCTGAGTCATGTTGTCTCAAGTCAAGTCGAGTCTGGAGTCATAGTCTCCCGAGTCCGAGTCGAGTCCCGAGTCTTTACCTGGCGAGTCCCAGTCCAGTCGCAAGTCGTCAAATTAGTGACTCGAGTCCGAGTCCCTATGACTCGAGTTTAATTGTATGATTAGCAGTAGCAGTTAATGTGATCAATAACTGAGATTACTCCAGTAGCCTAAATATCGTACTTTGATTATGGCTCTGTGTAAAGGCTGGTTCAGAACGTATGCGGAGGCTCCTTGCCTTGAATTATGTGTATTTTGTTCACATACTTTTCACATCCAGTAACTTTCCTTTTAATTTGATTGCAGTGAGTAGAACAGGACACACTGACACTGAGTTAATGAACAGGTGTAGGGCATATTTTCATAAATTAAATAAATGTACATTAGCTAGTTGAATTATCTTAGTATCTAAGTATGATTTTTGGCCTAGTAATAAAATAAGATTAATAAGATCCTCAATGTGATAATTAGCATCGTTACAGCAGTAAAGGCAATTATTAAGCAAAAAGAGATAAGCATGAATAAAAACAAATAAAATTAAGTCCACTTTGGCTCAAACAGTGACGGATGGTGTGATCTGATACTGATGTACCTTGACCTTGGAGTTCACCTCTAATCTCTTTGGAAGTTGTTCTGGGCTCTTTGGTTACCATTCGTATTATCCGTCTCTTCAATTTGTCATCAATTTTCCTCTCGCATCCACGTCCAGGGAGGTTGACTACAGTCCCGTGGACCTCAAACTTCTGAATAATATGTGCAGCTGTAGTCACAGGAACATCAAGCTGCTTGGAGATGGTATTTCAGCCTTTACCTTTAACATGCTTGTGTATAATTTTCTTTCTAATCTCCTGAGACAACTCTCTCCTTAGCTTTCTGTGGTCCATGTTCAGTGTGGTACACACCACCATACCAAACAGCACAGTGACTACTTTTCAGCCTTTAAATAGGCAGACTGACTGATTACAAGTTTGAAGACACCTGTGATGCTAATTACAGGACACACCTAAGTTTAACATGTCCCTGTGGTCAAATCATTTTCTATCTTTTGTTGGGGTACCATCATTTTTGTCCAGGCCAGTTTCATTATTTTGTTTTTTCAAAATGATTCTGTTGAACCACAATTCAAAAGCAACGTCTGATTTTCATTAGTTGATTTCCAGTAAATTTTTTTTTATTATTTTGTCAGTTTCAAGTTATTTCAGTGACCACTGTGGGTTTTACTTTCTTTAACAGAAAGGTACCAACATTTTTGTCCACGTCTGTAAGTCTGGTGCACAGGAAAGTTTAACAAACCAAAGGTGTGCTAGTGATTTTTTCAGCCGTAGCAGAAGCCTCTTGAAGAAACAAAAATCTTAAAGCACTTTCTGATCATTTTGACCCAAAAAGATAAGACTAAATTTGCAAATACTTATTTTAAAGCTGTTTTATGTCTTTATTTGCAGGCTCACAGTCGCCCAGTCCCACAGTGATGGATCAGTTTGATGGTTTAACCCCGGCGGAGACCTTCGAGCGTCTCTCTGCCACTCTGGGCTGCAGCTCCACGTCTGCGGAGGTGGCTGCCTACCTGGACAAACACGACACACTAGGACATCTACGGGAGGAGTTTCACGTGCCTAAAATGGCAGAGTTACCCCCCAGTGAGTCAGAAACATGCCCACAAATGATTGTGTGATTTAAAGATGAATGATTGTGATGTTTGTCTCCTGGATGCTCCTGCAGCTGACCTCTCGCTGGTGGATGGATCAGAGGACTGTTTGTACTTCGTGGGAAACTCGTTGGGTCTTCAGCCCAAAATGGCCAGAAAGTATTTAGAGGAGGAGCTGGAGAATTGGGCTAAATTGTACGTTCACTTTCTGAAGGTTATGGAAACAGTTGATCAGATATTTATTTAAGTGTGAAATCGTCTTTTCAGGGGCGTCCACGGTCACACTCTGGGCTCTCGGCCTTGGGCCTGGGCTGAGAACAACTTAGAGGAGATGATGGCTGACGTTGTCGGTAAGAGACGATCACTGACAGGCCGAGCTGGGTCTTTGTGTAAGATGCTTCTGGTTGTGTAACTTCTCCACATTGTTTCTGTGGAGCTGCTCTGTGAGGTCACTGCACTTTTTGTAGAGTCCAGAGTCCACGTGACGAGTCTTTAAACAAGTCTGCTGTTACAAACACGCGTGGCTCATGTATGTTCAAAGGCTTCAGTGTGAATCAGTGTAAGAGGAGGATTTTATCACCCTGCTGTGAAGTTAAAACAATAAAATTAACTTTAAAAAGAGAAAAAAGGCTGCAGAAATCTCCCACTCTTGTGCTATATTGTTCAAACCTTTGGATCCTTGATTGTTGTCTTCAATGTGGTCTAATCAACGTCCTTATTTTCAATGCTTTATATTTAAACTTATCTCAGAGTGACATCCTTAAGTAATTGTTTTGTCAGAGATTTAACATGGATATAATACAGAGAAAAACATAAAATCAGTAAATTTGAAGGACCTGATACCTCATATTTCAGTCAGTATTTCATGCACTGCAAAAACTCAGCAAGGGTGTTTGTCTATTTTCAAGTCAGAAATATCTTAAACATTTACTTTAATCCACATTCACTGAGCAATTCCTGATAAATATCTTACTTCATGAAGTAAAAGGCAGGATAAGGCACTGAACTGCTTGTAATGTTAAGAAAATATCTGCCCATGAAACAAGGAAAGTTTGACTCAGTGATAGTCTAAATTTAGGTTTAAAATCGACTCTGGATAAAAATTAATAATTTTTAGACACCCTTTAAATTAAAATTGTCTTTTCTGATTGGCAGATTATTTTACTTATTAAAAGCAACTCAGGCTTTATTTTTAGTTTTTATATCTTCAAATGAGATCTTAATCCAGACATGTCAGGACATTGTGTCTTAGAATAAGTCCAATGAAGTATTTTTGACTTGAAGTTGGACAAATACTCTCACCTGGATCTGAGTTTTTTCAGTGTCACTGCTGCTGTGGGATCAGTTTATGAACTTAATGACTAAGTGACAAAACAGATCTTAAATTATGAATTGATTATGAAGATTTTCCTCTTCAGTTCAATGAAGCTATTTTTGATTTGAATATTTTGTGGATAAATGCTGCCAAAAATCATCACTGCTGTCCTCAATTTAACACTGACATTAATCACATATTTTAGCATCAAGATCCAAACTTCTGCATCTTTAAATACACCATCCGCTGACCACCAAGCAAAGTTAAATGTTCTTACAATTTATAATTGAACAACCTCAGCGTCTGAACATCCGCTTGTACTTCATCTGAGTGGTTATTCTCCTCATTTATTAAGTATGTTCTTATTTCAGCTAAACATTTCATGGTTTGATCTGTTTGTTTCAGGAGCTAAAGTCGAAGAGGTGGCTCTGATGAACGGCCTGACGGTTAATTTACATCTTCTGTTGGTGAGATACTTTCACCCTCTGTTTTTATTTACTTTAAAAAATGTATAAGAAGAGGTATGAAGGTTTTAAATGTTGACTTTCAGCTTCTTTCCTCAACAAGTTGATGCTCTTTAACCATAGAGGAGCATTTTAGATCTTAGATTTGAGAATGGACGTCTGTTGTTTCATTCAAATTTTGATGATGTTAATATTTTTAGGGATTTTTTAATGTACTTTTGTGGATGCATGTGGAGCTGCATTGCTGTCATTGTTCTTAATGCTTGATCCGCCTGCAAAACAAACGTACCCTTCAGGAACTATTACAGAAACCTTGAACGTCCAAATCTAAGTTTTGTCTCCAGTGGCCAAATTCTCTTGAATGAATCAAGTTTTTAATTTTTTAATTATATAACACAACAGATACAACAACCAACAATAAGGAAAAATATATATTTATACTAATAATAATACAAAAATAAATAAATAATGCATTTAATTTATGCATACACACACAAAATTTGATAATAAAATAAAAATAAGAAAAGGGCTGCCAGCCTATTGTGAAAGCCGACTGTCCGTTTTAATATATTGTAGTTTATGTCGATAAAGGGGTCAAAAGTCTGGACTAGAGTCCAAGATGATGAGCCTGCTGGTGCTGGAAGTCCAGGATGGGGCAAAGGAGCCCCAAGAACCCTGAATGTCCAAATAGTCCAGTCTCACAGTCTCACAGGTTATACACAGCCAGATAATGCTCAGTTTTCAGCTTGGTGTTTCTCCAACTTAATGTACTCAATAAAAGTGATTTTAACATATTTAATGTGATTCCTCTCACAGCTCTCCTTCTACAAACCAACAGCAGCTCGGCATAAAATCCTCCTGGAGGACAAAGCTTTCCCCTCAGACCACGTGAGTAAAACCGGTCAAGGTTTTTACGCTTTTCTCTATAAATCCACCAACAAACTCCTTTTTTACTGCCGGGTTTGTCTGTCAGTGAACTTTGACTCCATCCAGAGGTTAAAGCAGAGGTCAGTGCATGTAAAGAGGTCTGAGAGTCTGAATATCCAGAGAGGAGTTTTCTGCAGGAAAAACTGGAGTAAAAACAACGTGGACGAGTTCAACAAGGACTCGTCTGTGAGAGTGAAGGGCAGAAAATTAGAAGTCACTGTTGATTCTCTTCCTTTATTAGTTACTTTAATTTTATAGTTTTGTTTTTTAACAAACATAATGGAAGAATAAACAGACAGGGTCATCGCATAAAAGACAGAATGTTTTGTCAGCACATAATATTGAGCTTAAACTGCATATAAAATTAAACAAACCATTAAAAAGTGATGATAAGGTTACAATAAATAAGGTGTGTAAATCTCTTTTTTCAGTATTTTTTTTTACCTTTTTTTAGAAGCATTATGCAGAGACACTGTCAGTTGTTCCTTTTTATAAATGTCCTGAATTATTTCCTCCTATTCTGTGATCGTTGGAGGTTCCTTAATATTAGCCTTTCTACTGCCAGCTAGTGTTGATTCTGTTGTTTTTGTATTTTAGACACAACCACTGCAGGCCAGAGGCATGAATAAAAGAGGAAAACGTTGACTCTTGAGTTTATTTGAACCCTCATTTGTTTGTTTAAGGGTTGTTGCAGAGATTTCTTAAAGACAAATGAGGAACTTTTACAGAAACTTAGGAGCACTTAAAGAAGCATCTGTGCCTCATCTGAGAATTAGAGACCAAACCAGGTGCATTCAAAGCAAATAAACCTGAATGTTTTCTCTTCGCTGCACCATTCATACCCTAAATAATATATTATTGTCTTTGTGTTTGTTTTCTGTGGTCAGTACGCTGTGGAGTCTCAAATCAGACTGCGAGGATTCGACCCTGAGACAAGCATGCTGCTGCTGTCACCAAGACCCGTAAGAAAACCACAACACTTTATTCACAGCTTATTTTTATTCCGAATAATTTAAACCTTCTTTTATCAGGATTTACTCTTTCTCAGAGCTTAAACCCTCCTCTGTGTGCAGTGGTAGAGATGTGAGATAGATAGAAATTCTGATGAATGATGGCTGTTGTTGCTGCTTTTCAGGGAGAGGAAACGTTGAGGACCGAGGACATCCTGGACGTGATCGAGAGGGAGGGAGACTCCATCGCCGTGGTGATGTTCAGCGGCGTCCAGTATTACACGGGACAGCTGTTCAACATGGCTGCCATCACTGCGGCCGGGCACAAAAAGGTAACAAACACCACAAACTTTTAAACAGCTCATTTAGATGGTGACCAAAGTTAAGAAACATCACAAAAAAGATCTTACTAAAAAAAAAAACACATTTTGGATGCACTGTACTTCTGTTTTCCCTTTTTTAACCTTTTATGGGTCTGATTAATCTAAAAAAAATCATTAAGAAAATAAGTTTTGTCAAAGTTTTAGCCGCTCTGTGCTGAAACACTGTCTCCCTTAACAAGCTGTAACATCGATGTGATGAGTTCGTTTTGTTCTTTCTGAGTTTCAGTCCTTATTTTAACTTACAAGTGAGATTGTAGAACGTTGGTAGGTGAAAAACACGACTTTGCCGCTTTAAGACAGGTGAATAATTATGAAACACATTTCCCTCATAGTCACCTGTCTTTATTTTTTATGAAACACTGATTTGTAAATGGTTTGCCGTGTTGAAAATGTTTTTGCACTTGACGTATCAGAAAAGAGATATTTAAAAGAGATGCAGCTGTTGATTACTATTGGAGAATATTTCAACATTATCCTTAAAAAAACAGGTTTTATTTTACTCTTTACAGAAAATTAGAAGATTTAGTCTCTAGCGGTTTTTGTAAAAGTCTTTTTTGAATCAGTAATAATGGATTTAATGTAAAACAAAGCCAATCAAATGAACTAGAAAAGCCATCAATAATTATTTTTAGATGTGTCACTTTTGTGATTTTTTTGTTCTTCTCATTTAGACAAACTTTAAAACTTTTCAAAAATCAAAACTAATTAAGAAATAAAACAATATATTATTTACTGAGAAAAAACATGTAATTGGCTTTGATTCTGTGTTTATCTCATTGAATTTAGATGTACTGTTTGGTTTTGAAGCTTTAGAAGCTCGATATCTATTGTTTTGTTAAATTTCAGGTAGGTTTGATTGTTTTAATGGAAGTATGCTTTTATTTGTCACCATTTGGCCCCCTGAAACTGCCATTTCTGTGGCCCTTGACCAAAGTTGCATCAGACAAAGATTTTCTCTCCTTCAGGGCTGTTTCGTCGGCTTCGATTGCGCTCACGCTGCAGGAAACGCTGTGCTGAAGCTGCACGACTGGGGAGTCGACTTTGCCTGCTGGTGCTCGTACAAGGTCAGGACCGCAGAGGATTTAATTTCTTCTTATTTAAAAAAAAATATATATATATATATTTATCACAGGACAGTTACACGTACATTTACATCCTTTCTCTCAGTACATAAACTCAGGGGCTGGAGGTTTAGCCGGAGCGTTTATCCACGAGAAACACAAAGACTCCATCAAACCTGCGTGAGTGATTCAACACATTTATACACATTATTAAAAAAAACTGTTTAATCAGATTTTACACTTCAGATGAATACTCTAGTTTAAGTTTTTTGTCTCCTGCAGGTTAATGGGCTGGTGGGGACATGACCTGAAAACTCGCTTTCAGATGAACAATGGTAAAAGAGGGTTTTAACTCCTCCAGCCATGTTTTACATTTTAGTTTCTTTACACAGCTGCTTAAATACAATAGATTTATTTTATGTGATTGCAAACGAAATGTTAAAATCCTCGTGTAGCGTTTTCAATGACGCTGAAGGCCATTATTTTTTGGTATTATGTCTCTCAACCTCATATTACGCAATGATTCAGACTTTAAGCTAAAATAAAGAACTTTGTTTCACATAACTACGAGGTTATTTACTAATTTTAACATATAAAGGATAATATACAAATGAATCATTGTGACATAATAATCACATCACTGTGAGCAACAACACAATTTTGGGATTTAAAACAAACAATAAATCCCATAAAATATAAATATAAAAGCTGAGTACTTTATCAGATATGAAGGCTGAATGAGGTGGGAGTACACAGCAGAATTATAAACTCGTAAGAGTGTAAATAATTTTTTGTAAGTTTATTTTAGTAATTTGGTGATTTTATCCCAGAATTTTTACTTTTTCTGACAAAACTTTTCCATGTTTTTCACAATTATTTCTCAAGATGTTGGTAGCATATTTCTTTTATTTTAATCATTGTTTGCAGCAGGAAAAGCAAAGAAAACGTGTCACTGGATCAAAAATAAGTGATCTGGTGTTTTTGAAGTGGATGTGTGCCGCCACCTTGTGGTTTCTTTTACTCCTTCACTGTGTGTGATGTTTTTCTTGTTATTAGGAGGATATTTATAGAGAAATGTCATTGATATTTTTGCTGAAGTTATTTATTTATGTGTTTGTCCTGTCAGTGATGGATCTGCTGCCTGGTATAGGTGGATTTAGACTCTCGAACCAGCCCATCCTGCTGGTGTGCCCCCTGCAGGCCAGTCTGGAGGTACTGCAGGTCTTAAACTTCTAAACATCAAACACGAGCACAGTTACTTTTATTTCAGTCTAAAATATTCTTAAGACAGCCGGGCGTTTCCACAGACAGTCACAAAGTTTTCTCCTTCATTGTTTTGTTCATGTTTTATTAAATCAAAGCCTCTGACCTCTGACCCCTGACCCCGTCTCTCCCCTCAGGTGTTTAAGATGACCAGTATGAAGGCTTTACGGAAGAAGTCCATCCTGTTGACGGGCTACCTGGAGTTTCTGGTGCGTCATCACTACACCGAGGACCCCGCCCAGCCTCTCAAAGCTCACGTCCGCATCATCACGCCGTGCGACCCCGAGCAGCGGGGGTGTCAGCTCTCGCTCTGCTTCTCCGTCCACATCAGGAGGGTCTTCGAGGAGCTGGAGAGGAGGGGCGTCGCTGTGAGTGACGATTTACATCCTGAAACACAGAACAAACGGACTTTACTTCAACAAGAAGGAATAAACAAAACTCTGTGTCTTCATGAGATGATGCACTATTCCCTTATAATTATAATTAGTGGAAATTAACGTGGATTAAGAGCGTTTTTCAGAAGATAAACTTTCATTTAAATATATGATCAGACGTAAAGTAAATAAATGTAATTAAAGTAATTACTATAACACAAGAAGAAAATATAGTTATGATAGATAAAACAAAAAATACAGCCTGTACAACTTCACATTTTACTTCTAAATATTATTTCATTCACACCAAATTATATATTTAAAGGCAAAAAACAGAGAAGTATGACTTAGGTTACAAAAGGCCCTCCTTTGCAATGAATGTTTTATTTTAAAGCCACTTTTTCACCAAAGTTTTGTTTAATTATAGCTAAAAAAAATTTTTTTTTTAACAAAACCTTTCACTCAAAAAACACATATTTTGCAGTTTAAAGCAAGAAATGCCTCACATTTGATAACAAAAATATTTTATCACAAAAGAAAATTAGAAAATGGAGCAAGAATTGTACTTTAATTGATGTTACATTTTAAAAAGTTAAGTGTACTTAAGTTTATTGACTGGAAGTGCTGTACAATGATTCAACATTTCAGGTCTCTGTTATTGTAGCTCTCACATTTTTAAGTGCACCTTAAATAGTTTAGATTATTTTTAATTATATTTTTGTTGTTTCTGGTTGAAAACATTCTTTGTAAGCATGCTGTATGTTGTCTTGCTTCTTTGTGTTCACCATAAATCAGTTTAATCGTGACATAAACAAACTATTGATTATGTTTTAGTTCCACATAAACATTCAATTTTTCCATCTTTCAGTGCGACATGAGGGAGCCCAGCGTGCTCAGGGTCGCTCCGGTGCCGCTCTACAACTCCTTCAGCGACGTCCATCGCTTCGTGGAGACGCTCGGCGCCGCTCTGACCGCCAGCAACAAATGAGGATTCAGTCTGAGCATCGAGTGAATCATGAAGGTACACTCAAACCTAACTCCAGGACTCGCTAAGCAAAACAGGGACTAAATATTCACAGACAAAAACTCAGTGTTCACCAGTTTTTTTTTCAGTATTCATCAGCTCTCTTCAGTTTTCTTCAGTATTATAGACGTAAAGCTTTGCAGATTTGTGGATGACATAGTCAAGGTCTGGTTTTACAAACTTCAATAAAAAAAATAAAAAAACATTTTTTCATTTTCTTTTGTCTCTTTCAGTGTTTTTGAAATTATTTTTCCTGCATACAGCTGCACACAGAGTGTCAGTCCAGTTTCCTTCACAAAGATGCTCCACATGTTCATGAGTACAGCATTAAAATCTTCTTAAGGTGCTTTCATTTATTTAATTTGACATATCAGCCAAGTGGACCTTCACTTATTTAAACAGGCCAAATCTAAATTTAACTCATCATTTATTGTTTATTTTTTAAAGTAAAGAAAAGAACTTTATTAATTTTTTTGTTGATTAAGACAATCATTTTTAAGTGATTAATATCTGTGCTGTTAGAATTACAAATGTGCAATATTTGGATATATAGATGTGTTTTTCAACATTTGAACCTCCACACTTCAAAATATTTTTGAGAGTAAAATATGAAATAAAACAGCATAAAGGTATATGTCTGACATATTTTAATGTCCATTTTGTATCAGGACTGTACAATTGAAAAAAAATAACCCATTTTATTGTTATTTTTTTATTCTGCATGTTTTGAGGCTCATTTTTCATGTTTTTTTTTGTAACAACAAAATGCTCTTTTGCAATTTTCTAAAACATTCACTCCTTTTATTTTCTAGACTCAATTTTTATTTTTGCAAAGCAGGTTAGTATGTTCATTTGTAGATGTTTAAGATTTTTTAAAGCATTTACTTTTGCTGAGATTCTTGTTGAATTTATATTTATTTGTTTAAAGAAAAAAAATAAGGTACGAAGGAACTTGAGCTGCAAATTCATGTCATTTCTGTTTATTCTTAATCAAATGTACAAAAATGATTTGGCTGATGATTTTATTTTAGTTGACTTTAGGGAGGTTATTGTCGGCTTGATTTTTGGTGCAAAAAGGTCCAAATTATCAGAGAGATTTCGACACTCAAAATTTAAAACTATGGTTATTTAAAGTCCAACAAAATAAACCAAACTTATCTTTTCCTGTTATTCATGATACTAATATTAGTAACTAATTCACTCAGCTGAACACAATTAAAACTATTTAATTCAAACTACTTTATCAGGGCAAAGTCGGATTATTAAACCTTATTTGACCTTTTGATTCCTCTAATGCAGTGATTCTCAAACTGGGGTACGCGAATACCTGCCAGGTTTCAATCAGTTGTTTCAGTAGTTAAAGTTCAAACTAGTGTAATGTTACTCCAGACCAGTCTTGGAGACCACATTTTGAAGGTCTTGGTCTTGTCTCGGTCTCGGACAAGACCAGCACTGATCTGCTGTTCTTCGACTTCATTAATGTGAATAAGGAGGAACACTTGGTAAAACAACAAAAAACTTTAATTCATGTGTCCCCCCCTCCCGGTGCTGTGACTGCGGGACACACACCCCCGCACACAAGCGGGAGTGAGAGGTGGGAGACGTCAGAAGGACGAAACTGGCGAGTGAGGAGAGCACGGAGCAAGAGATGTCTGCGAAATCAACAGTAATTAAATTTGGCTTCCTCAACCACAAAGACTTCATATTCTTTTAGGACAAAAACCATGACAGATTCCCAGCGCCTAAACGCTAAACACGCGCTGTGCGTAGAGCCCCGCGATCCAGGGGGCTACATTTTGGGCAAGGGGACGCATTCTCCGCAGTCTGATGCAGCCATGATCCGCTCTGTGGACCACAGGCCTGATATTTTCCATTTAAAGTGTGGCTGTTACCGTTGTTGTCTGTCAGTAATGTCATTTTGCAGTGCAGCCAGCGCACACGTGAACATCTGATCTAAACACCGCCTAAATTGCGCAGCGTCTGTGCGCGCGCTCCTCCGTGTGACGGCGAGCGCAGGGGACAGTGAGGGATCATCAGTCAGTTTGTGTGATTGTATAATTCAAACGGTGTCTCGACAGTTCATGTGCACGGTTTATGTGAACACAAATACTTAAAAAAGGCGAGTCAGCCTTTTGATAAAAACTCAACATTCTTCATCAGTCCAGCTCTGAGCTGCTGTTTTCACTCACTCACTGTTTTCTACATGATAAACTCATCCTGAGGTATCCTGGATCACTTATTTTCACTTATTTTCCGTGATATAAGAACAATCTTTGACGGATCAAGCTTAAAATACAATCTGTTATCCGCTGCTGGCGCACTCCCCACCGGCCTGGAGCCTGATCCGGTCTCCGGTATGACCACAGCGGACCTCCGCTTAGCCCTCCACATAAAGGAGGTGGAGACCGAGAACAAGCGGCTTGAGGTGCAGGCCATGCACCTCAGAATCAGGGCCTTGGAGCTTGGAGCGAGGAGCACCTGCGGCCTCCACCCCACTGTCTGTAAATCAGAGCGTTTATTCTGCCTCCAGCTTTTGATATCAGCAAACACATTGCTCTGGTCCCCCCTTTTCGCGAGTCAGAAGTTGATTCATACTTCAGCGCTTTCGAGCGAATTGCAGCTGCTTTAAGCTGGCCCGAGGAGTTTTGGTCACTACTGCTTCAATGTAAACTCGTGGGCAAAGCGCAAGAAGTGTGCGCACGTTTGTCAATTGAGCAAAGTCTAAATTGTGACACTTTGAAAAAAACTGCTCTTCAGGCCTACGAGCTGGTGCCTGAAGCATACAGACAAAAATTTAGGCAAAATGTAAAAACTGCCAACCAAACATATGTAGAGTTTGCGCGTGAGAACAGCGTCCTTTTTGATAAGTGGTGGCACTCGTGCCATATTAAATCCCTAGAGGACCTTAGAGAACTGATTCTGCTCGAGGAGTTTAAAAACTGTCTCCCAGAACGCATCGTTATTTATTTAAACGAACAGAAAGAGTCCTCGCTGACAAATGCCGCTATTTTGGCTGATGAATTCATTGTGACTCACAAAGCAGTTTTTTCTGCTCCAAATCCTCGCGGAAAAAACTGTTTCACCAGAGCGCAAAATGAAACCCCCCAGGCTCATGCGTAAAAGCGCATCTCCGGCCGCAGGTGAGGGCCGAGAGTGTTTTTATTGCCACGAGCCCGGTCATTTGATTGCAGTGTGCCCGACGCTAAAGAAAAAACTAAATAAACCGTCAAAATCTCCCCCGGGTGTGGGGTTTGTTTCGCGCTCTCCACAGCCGAACATGCACAGTTCTGATTGTGAAGTTGACGCTCGATTCAAGCCGTTTATTTCTCAGGGCTTCGTGTCTTTGTCGGGCGAGGAGATAGATAAGGTACCCGTTACCATTTTGCGCGATACCACGGCGTATCGTTCTTTATATGCGGGCAGATGTGCTGCCTCTTTCAAATGAGATATCTGGTAATGCCGAAATGTTGGTGTGGGGAGTTGAATTGAGCGCCATGAAAGCTCCGCTGCACATGGTGCATTTGCACTCTCAGCTAGTGACGGGACGAGTTGAAGTGGCCGTGCGCCCTCGATTTCCGATTGACGGGGTCTCATTTATCCTCGGGAATGACCTTGCGGGAGGAAAAATGTTTCCCTCACTCGAAGTTATCGATAATCCTGTTGTGGATGAGTCTGCTTCAAACCCTCCTCCTGCCTCCTCTGTGTCTGTTTCCTGCGTGTGCGATTACGCGTGCGCAGGCACGCAAACTGGCTGACACTGAAAATCTGTCACACTCACTCATGGCAGACTTAGATGAGGTAAATTGTTCCGATGATGCACAAAAATGCTCAGAGGTAACTGAAGAGACAAAACCATGTGAAACTGTGTTTGATTTGTGTCCTGAAAATGACCTCAAAACTTCAATGTGAACAAGGAAATGCTGATCGCTGCTCAGACTTGTGATCCATCTTTATCAATGTGTTTTTCAAATGTCGAAAATGCCTGTGTTAACTCTTCTGTTGTGGTTTACTTAGAAGATGGAGCACTGATGGGACGGCGGGACGCTGATTCGGGTGAGCTGCACTCTGTGAACCAGGTTGTGGTACCATCAGATTACGGCTGCAGGTACTCAGCCTTGCGCATGACTCCGCTTTTGCTGGACATCTAGGGCTCTAATTTCCTGGCGCAACTCAGGGTGGCGCAGCCTGGCGCACCCCGCGCAGGGGTAATTTCGTCCGGCGCACCGCCGTGCGCAGCCAATTTGGCAATTTGGTAGACCGGCTGCGCCGAGATGGGTGTGACGGCGCACCAGGGGGAGGTGTCCACAGATTCAGCTTGGCGCAGTGACAATTTCGTGCTAAAAAACCGCGCTGAAGGTGCGCTGAAAGCCCGCCAGCTCCAACCTGGTCTATTCTCGGCGCAGACGAGGCGCACACCTGGCAGTGGTAATTTGGCTGACAGGCGCACAGTGCGCACACGTCACCAAAACCTCACAGGCAGGTATCCAGAGTGTCAGGCACATTTCAATGCAATAAACAATCACAGCAACCACTATTTAATGTAACCGTCTGAACCAGCACATACATTTGTATCTATATTAATTGTCTCCTCACATCTGATGTCAGATCAGAGACGTTTGTCATAACTAACGAGTTCACATCTCTCAGCCAACCACAAACAGCCACTTCATCCCATACGGAGTATCCGGCTTCTCTCATCTCATGAAATTCAAAAGAAAAGAAAAAAGAGAGAGACGCTCGCTGAATAAATGTAAGTCACTCGGTGTCTTAAGGATTTACCTGTGATTGCCCATTTTTCTCTGTTTTCATCTTTATTCGTAACGTGATCTAAAAGATGGAGTACACTTTTAAGGAGGATGAGGAGGAGATATAATTTCACCTAAGGCGCTGCTATTTGGCGATGACAGACCAGTTATAGGGATGGATCACAAGCATGATGAATGGATTATCCTGCTGCTGTGTTTAAATGTATTTATCACTTAATTTGGTACTGGTATTTGTGACACAGGAACAGATTACATCTGTCCCGCGAGGTGGTCCACATGGTGACGCGCATCGTGGCTCCGATGCGCGGCCTGGTGGCCCCTGCGCTCTCCCAGTTGCTGCCAAAGTGACAGCGGCTCTGACCTTCTTCGCCACCGAGGTGAAATTGTCACTGCGCCTCGCCCGCGGCGCATTTAAAGGAGAGGAGAGGCGTTCATTTGATTGGTGAAGATCACACTCGGCTGTGTTAAACCCACTCAAGTCTTATCTCCTCCCTCTCTGCTACTTGCGCCGGTAGGAGGGACGGAGGCGTGGGTGCGCCTGCCTGCGCCAGACTGCGCAGTGGACGAAACTTGCAAAATGCCCTGGACACACCCTGTTGGCGCGGCGCAGGGCAGGTGCGCCCCGCCTGCGCCTGGTCTACGAACTTAGAGCCCCTAGGCATTCAAAAAACGTACCAGCCCGTGCTGCGAAATTTTTATTGGCCTGGATTAAAATCAGATGTTGCAAAATTTCGTCGTTCCTGCCACACCTGCCAGATGGCAGGTAAGCCTAATAAACCCATCCCACCTACACCTTTGCATCCGGTCCCTGTGCTCGGTGAGCCCTTTACGCATTTAATCTTAGACTGTGTCGGCCCCATAGCCGCGGGAACTTATTTTCAACAGGGGGTGCTGAGAAAAAAAAAGAAGGGGTGGGGTCGAGGTTAGCCAGGATTGACGCTGACTGTGCATAGCCTATATAACTACAGTAGAGTAAAACACTGTCAAATTACTAGAATGCAAAATGAGTTGCTGCTCAGGGACAATACACCCCACACACACAGGCACAGGTGCCAGGCCTAACCCCCAAATTCCACAAAAGCGCCCCGCAGCGCCGTGCTGAGCCGCGGTCTTGCTCCGACTGACAAATCCCACTGGATGCGCCGCGGCGCACCGTCCCAAAGGGGGAGGGCTGATCCCCGGAGAGACACAAGCTCTCGTGTGAATAGCGATGTCACACGATAACAAAACATGTTATAAACTGAGAAAAGAAATAAACAACACCTCACTTCGCTTCTCTAAGGTCGCTTTGCTGGTCCAACCACACAGCTTCGTGATTTATTTCACTTCTATCTGCCTATATCCTTGGAGAAAGGATGTTTGGTGTCATATATAATGTCATATATTTCTGTACCTCTACGATTCACTTTTCTTCGTCCATGGAGTCGTGTTGCCTCTGGGACCCTCTGACCAACTGTTGACCTGATGCTCGTACCTTCTGTTGTGAAGTAATGACGGTTTGGAAGCGGCCGCGCAGAAAATAGACCTGAAGCGAATCTCCAGCACCGTGGCGCGCGCAGGCGCTTCAGCGATGCGCCAGCGCCGGAGCGCGCGCAGTGGAATTGCTCTGATCGATCGACTAGAGTGGGAGCGAAGTGCTCCGCAGTACGATTCAAGACCGCAGCGCTTTCGCGTTATTTGGAATTTGGCGATCAACATTTCCTTGTTCACATTGAAGTTTTGAGGTCATTTTCAGGACACAAATAAAACACAGTTTCACATGGTTTTGTCTCTTCAGTTACCTCTGAGCATTTCTGTGCATCATCGGAACATTTTACCTCATCTAAGTCTGCCATGAATGAGTGTGACACATTTTCAGTGTCAGCCAGTTTGCGTGCCTGCGCACGCGTAATCGCACACGCAGGAAACAGACACAGAGGAGGCAGGAGGAGGGTTTGAAGCAGACTCATCCACAACAGGATTATCGATAACTTCGAGTGAGGGAAACATCTTTCCTCCCGCAAGGTCATTCCCGAGGATAAATGAGACCCCGTCAATCGGAAATCGAGGGCGCACGGCCACTTCAACTCGTCCCGTCACTAGCTGAGAGTGCAAATGCACCATGTGCAGCGGAGCTTTCATGGCGCTCAATTCAACTCCCCACACCAACATTTCGGCATTACCAGATGTCTCATTTGAAAGAGGCAGCACATCTGCCCGCATATAAAGAACGATACGCCGTGGTATCGCGCAAAATGGTAACGGGTTCCTTATCTTTCTCCTCGCCCGACAAAGACACGAAGCCCTGAGAAATAAACGGCTTGAATCGAGCGTCAATTTCACAATCAGAACTGTGCATGTTCGGCTGTGGAGAGCGCGAAACAAACCCCACACCCGGGGGAGATTTTGACGGTTTATTTAGTTTTTTCTTTAGCGTCGGGCACACTGCAATCAAATGACCGGGCTCGTGGCAATAAAAACACTCTCGGCCCTCACCTGCGGCCGGAGATGCGCTTTTACGCACGAGCCTGGGGGGTTTCATTTTGCGCTCTGGTGAAACAGTTTTTTCCGCGAGGATTTGGAGCAGAAAAAACTGCTTTGTGAGTCACAATGAATTCATCAGCCAAAATAGCGGCATTTGTCAGCGAGGACTCTTTCTGTTCGTTTAAATAAACAACGATGCGTTCTGGGAGACAGTTTTTAAACTCCTCGAGCAAAATCAGTTCTCTAAGGTCCTCTAGGGATTTAACATGGCACGAGTGCCACCACTTATCAAAAAGGACGCTGTTCTCACGCGCAAACTCTACATATGTTTGGTTGGCAGTTTTTACATTTTGCCTAAATTTTTGTCTGTATGCTTCAGGCACCAGCTCGTAGGCCTGAAGAGCAGTTTTTTTCAAAGTGTCACAATTTAGACTTTGCTCAATTGACAAACGTGCGCACACTTCTTGCGCTTTGCCCACGAGTTTACATTGAAGCAGTAGTGACCAAAACTCCTCGGGCCAGCTTAAAGCAGCTGCAATTCGCTCGAAAGCGCTGAAGTATGAATCAACTTCTGACTCGCGAAAAGGGGGGACCAGAGCAATGTGTTTGCTGATATCAAAAGCTGGAGGCAGAATAAACGCTCTGATTTACAGACAGTGGGGTGGAGGCCGCAGGTGCTCCTCGCTCCAAGCTCCAAGGCCCTGATTCTGAGGTGCATGGCCTGCACCTCAAGCCGCTTGTTCTCGGTCTCCACCTCCTTTATGTGGAGGGCTAAGCGGAGGTCCGCTGTGGTCATACCGGAGACCGGATCAGGCTCCAGGCCGGTGGGGAGTGCGCCAGCAGCGGATAACAGATTGTATTTTAAGCTTGATCCGTCAAAGATTGTTCTTATATCACGGAAAATAAGTGAAAATAAGTGATCCAGGATACCTCAGGATGAGTTTATCATGTAGAAAACAGTGAGTGAGTGAAAACAGCAGCTCAGAGCTGGACTGATGAAGAATGTTGAGTTTTTATCAAAAGGCTGACTCGCCTTTTTTAAGTATTTGTGTTCACATAAACCGTGCACATGAACTGTCGAGACACCGTTTGAATTATACAATCACACAAACTGACTGATGATCCCTCACTGTCCCCTGCGCTCGCCGTCACACGGAGGAGCGCGCGCACAGACGCTGCGCAATTTAGGCGGTGTTTAGATCAGATGTTCACGTGTGCGCTGGCTGCACTGCAAAATGACATTACTGACAGACAACAACGGTAACAGCCACACTTTAAATGGAAAATATCAGGCCTGTGGTCCACAGAGCGGATCATGGCTGCATCAGACTGCGGAGAATGCGTCCCCTTGCCCAAAATGTAGCCCCCTGGATCGCGGGGCTCTACGCACAGCGCGTGTTCAGCGTTTAGGCGCTGGGAATCTGTCATGGTTTTGGTCCTAAAAGAATATGAAGTCTTTGTGGTTGAGGAAGCCAAATTTAATTACTGTTGATTTCGCAGACATCTCTTGCTCCGTGCTCTCCTCACTCGCCAGTTTCGTCCTTCTGACGTCTCCCACCGTTCACTCCCGCTTGTGTGCGGGGGTGTGTGTCCCGCAGTCACAGCACCGGGAGGGGGGGAACACATGAATTAAAGTTTTTTGTTGTTTTACCAAGTGTTCCTCCTTATTCACATTAATGAAGTCGAAGAACAGCAGATCAGTGCTGGTCTTGATCGGTCTTGACGGAAAATCCCGAGTCGGACCAGTCCGAGACCGGGACAAGACCGAGTAAAAATGCTCTCGAGTCCGCGAAAAGCGCCGCGGTGTCGAATCGGCTGCCTCTAACCCGAATGGAAGACTGCATCGACAGAGTTGGCTCCGCGTAATTTGTGACCAAATTAGACCTGTTTAAAGGCTTTTGGCAGGTGGCGTTAACTCCTCGTGCCTCAGAGATATCCGCCTTTTTCACGCCTGACTCCTTCCTTCAATATACTGTCATGCCATTCGGTTTGCGTAACGCGCCCAGCACTTTCCAACGCCTTGTGCAGCGCGTATTGGTCGGGGTTAAAAACTGCGAGGCATATCTCGACGACGTGGTTGCGTGTTCGTCCACTTGGTCTGATCATTTGGCCACACTTAATGAAATCTTCACCCGCCTCCGTGAAGCATCACTCACTGTAAACCTTTCAAAATGTGAATTTGTAAAAGGCACAGTCACTTAGTAGGGTAAACAAGTGGGGCAGGGGCAGGTGCGTCCTGTTGCCGCAAAAGTGCAGGCCGTTGTTGATTTTCCAGTCCCGCAGACAAAAAAAAATATCTGCGCCGCTTCCTCGGCATGTATGGTTATTACCGAGGTTTTTGTCGTAATTTTCTGATGTAGTGGCTCCTCTCACCGCTCTCGCGAGTCCAACAAAAAAGTGTTTGTTTGGTCTTCTGATTGTCAAGCTGCATTTGAGTCCGCAAAAGCGCTGTTGTGTAGTGCGCCGGTCCTCGCTGCCCCGAATTTTTCCCGGCCCTTCAAATTAGAAGTCGACGCGAGCGCGCTCGGGGCCGGTGCCGCTCTTCTACAGGAGGACGAGCAGGGAATCGATCATCCCATTTGCTACTTTTTAAAAAAATTCAATAAACATCAGGCTAATTACAGTACCATCGAAAAAGACGCTCTTTCCCTGCTTCTTTCCATGCAAAACTTTGAGGTATATCTCGGGTCTACGTCACAACCTGTGCGCGTGTTCGCTGACCATAGCCCGCTGATATTCTTGAATCAGATGCGCAACTCAAATCAGCGTCTCATGCGTTGGTCCCTTCTTCTGCAGGATTTTAACATTGAGATCTTTCACAAAAAGGGATCAGAAAATGATCTGGCAGCAGGGCCGCGGGAACTAGGGGTGCGGAGGGTGCTGCAGCACCCCCGAACGAAATGTAGTGTTATGCCGCCGTGCCGTCAATAGACATGATTTATCAACTGCTGTATTGTATTGAAATACCAGTTTTACTTAGGCTGTATCATGTTATGCCATCATTAATCCTGTTAGGCCTGCACATGTGTTCATCATGTGTTTTTATGCTGCCGCTGAGCAGTCTGCATTTGTGTGGTGATTTTAATGTGATGCTGATGGTCAGCACCACGGTCAGCACAAGAGCACTCAAAATAGAGGAGCAGATCTCGTTGGCACCTGTGTGTGTGTGTGTGTGTGGGTGTGTGTGTGTGTGTGTGCGCGCCCGCACACACTCATATCCCCAAATTCCAAATAACGCGAAAGCGCCGCGGTCTTGAATCGTACTGCGGAGCACTTCGCTCCCACTCTAGTCGATCGATCAGAGCAATTCCACTGCGCGCGCTCCGGCGCTGGCGCGTCGCTGAAGCGCCGGCGCGCGCCACGGCGCTGGAGATTCACTTCAGGTCTATTTTCTGCGCGGCCGCTTCCAAACCGTCATTACTTCACAACAGGAGGTACGAGCATCAGGTCAACAGTTGGTCAGAGGGTCCCAGAGGCAACACGACTCCATGGACGAAGAAAAGTGAATCGTAGAGGTACAGAAATATATGACATTATATATGACACCAAACATCCTTTCTCCAAGGATATAGGCAGATAGAAGTGAAATAAATCACGAAGCTGTGTGGTTGGACCAGCAAAGCGACCCTAGAGAAGCGAAGTGAGGTGTTGTTTATTTCTTTTCTCAGTTTATAACATGTTTTGTTATCGTGTGACATCGCTATTCACACGAGAGCTTGTGTCTCTCCGGGGATCAGCCCTCCCCCTTTGGGACGGTGCGCCGCGGCGCATCCAGTGGGATTTGTCAGTCGGAGCAAGACCGCGGCTCAGCACGGCGCTGCGGGGCGCTTTTGTGGAATTTGGGGGTTAGGCCTGGCACCTGTGCCTGTGTGTGTGGGGTGTATTGTCCCTGAGCAGCAACTCATTTTGCATTCTAGTAATTTGACAGTGTTTTACTCTACTGTAGTTAGATAGGCTATGCACAGTCAGCCTCGATCCTGGCTAAGCTCGACCCCACCCATTCTTTTTTTTTCTCAGCACCCCCTGTTGAAATAAGTTCCCGCAGCTATGTCTGGCAGATTCATTGTCTAGATCTTTCGCCTAGAATTAAACATTTAGGGGGATGTGTAATTTTTGGGACAGGGGGTGTTTATTTTGGCCTTGTATTGTGGTTTTTTTTTTTTTTTATTTGTTTGACAGTGATGAGAGGGTTCTCCTGCGCCCTCAGTGTGACTGAGTGTGCGTGCAGTGTGCGAGTTTTATTGGGTGCGCCGCCCCTTCCTCTAGTTGGACGGAGATCGTCATGTGCACACCTGTGCACATGACTGTGGCGGAGGGAACGGCTCTGTGACGTCACCACGGCGAGGAGGGAACCCCCGGCTCGACCGTGATCCAAAGGGCCACGTCAGCTTTAGTGACTGATAGTTCTTGTGATCGGTATTGATTTATGTAAAGGTAGTGGAGGCGCCTCGGGCGTCTCGAGGTAGTAAGGTAGGTAGTAAGGTAGGTAGTAAGTTGTTGAGTTGTCATCATGATTGTTTTTTTGTAAATAAATTATACCGCCTTTCGGTTTGAAACTTGCTGACAGACTCCTGTGGCTGCTTGGGACTCCGTGGAAACGGGGACACTTCATGTTATGTCTTGGCCACCCCTAGACGGGGCATAACACAATATTAGCTGTTAACTGAAGTATTTATTTTTCTTTAAATGATTCATTTTCAGGACAATTACAGTGAATCATATTGATGTATTTCTTCATATTTTTGGACGATTTGATTGAAGAAGGAGGCCTCATCAAGTCCCTGAGCCGCCATTTTTCCCATGTCCACTTTAAACATCACAAATTGTTTTAATTATGATTTAAAGGAGACTTTTTAATGTTTCTTCAGCTTTTCAACACTCATTTTCCAACATAACCTTTCATACAAAGTTTATTCAAAAGCATCCAAATAAAGTAACTCATATGAAACCCTGCTGCATCTCCATGACAACATCCCCCACAATCCCTTGCATTTTGACCCTGAGTTCATTTGAGTATTTGGGCGTGACCCCTTCAGCCCTCTCAGCGTGTGGTTTCCAGATGACAGGATTTTTGGGGGTCAAACTCGGTTTCCTCCTCCCCCTCCTCACACACCAGCTCCCCGACAGTCGTCCCGTCTCCAATTAACTCCCACTTCACCCCCCCGATGCTCCTGCGTGTTTATGCACTATTACCTTGACGGATGCCCGCTCCACGATTAGACATAATTGGCATATCAATATGCAAACCCTAAATGGATTAACCTTCTTTAAAACTAATGAGCGCCGCGTCGCCCAGCTGGGGAGACGACCGCCATTTGCATTTGTCACTTTTTTTTGGAGCTGATGTGAGAATAAATAATTAAAACGAGGATGGTGTTGTCTTTCCTTGGGCTACTTTAAAGTGAGAGTGCTGCTCAAAATAAAGAATAAAAATGCAGATTTAGCGTCTTAATGATGACCACGGGCTGGCCGGGCTCACTCTGCCTCTGTCAGGAGGGAAAAACAAAAAGAGGGGTCCCCTCACAGGAAGTTTGGATCAAAAGATGAAAGAAAAGATGAAAATCTGCATAAATATGGAAGAAAATAAACACTTTCTAAGACTTTGATTTATCCGTCTTGGTGAACAAATGAGGGGAAAATCTCACAGATGAAGCATGGAAATTTGTGACTTCTCAAAGTCTGTCATTTTTTGCAAGAGAGCAAATTCAGCAACACATATTAAAGTTTGTAAAATCAATTTCTGCCTGTCAGAAAATTAAACAAAATTGGGGAAACTGTGAGAAACACATCAACAAGTGAGGGGATTTAAAATTTGGGACTTTTTTCTACATAAATATGATCGCAGTTGTATAATTTTGACTTTTTACATCAATATTTTAAACTGTTTTCCCATCATTTGGGCTCTATCCCAAAAATCTAACTCAAACTTAAGATGAACATAAGGTCCATTTATTCATCTCTCTAAATTTATAATCTCTTTCTATTATATTTCATATCAAATAACAAACCACCAAAATGTATACAAAAGCTTGTAAAGTAAAAGCCCATTTCTGCCTGTTACAAAATAAAACAAAAGAATCCAAAAAAAAAACAAGGGAAAGGATTTAAAAGATTTCAGTCATGTTGTTTTAACTTACAATGGCTTTTAAATCTGTATTTTAAACTGTTATCCCATTTTGACTGTACCCCCAAAAATACTGAAACTTAAATCGTACAAATTCTTTTTTTATAATTTCACCCTGTGCCATTTTTTTAAAGGCTAGTGTTCTAGCATAAGCTGAAAATCTTGAAATCATAAGAATTTTTTTAACCAATCTGATTTCACATGAAATGGCAAACAAATTAGATACTTCTGTTTGTCACATAGAGATGAATTCCACATGTGTGAGGATAACATGAAAACAAACTTGTTCCCAAGGAGAGAAACCATTAAAAGTTGAATATAAGTTTTATAATAATAATAATAATAATAATAATCATAATAATGAGCTCTGGTTTTGTGAATATGTGCCATGTTTAAGAGCCACAGACTGCATGTGATTATTGTTATTTTGTGCCATTTTTTTTAATTTGCTCTGTTTGGTTACAGATAAAATAAATCTATTAATAAATAAAATAAATCAAATGTGTTTAAAACATTTAGCTTTATTGTTTTATTTTTTTTAGATCCATACTATTATTATTGTTATGACTTTTTAAGTAATATTTCTAATTTCGTGATACTTTAGTATTTTGTCTTATATTCTTTTGTTGTATGTTTTTGATTTTGGTCAAAATAAATAAATAAATAAATAAATAAATGGTCAGTTTTTGGAGGCTGGAGTCTCTCATGCACGTTCACAGCCCCCTGACGCGGTGACGTCACTGGGAAGCACCGTCGCTCACGTGCACAAGCGGACCGCAGGAGCCCGAACAACAACAATGGAGGAAAAACAATCAGGAAATAATGAACTAAATTCATCCAGAATGAGAAGAAAGGGTGGAAACAACGTGAAGAAGTGAGCAGAGAGGTTTAATCCGAGCTGTGAGGTGAGTAAGAAGCTCAACACTCACTGACAGGAACATAACGGTCACCTGCTAACGGCTAACGTGACGGTTTTTAAGCTAATCCGGTGGAATAACTTAGCTGTGTCAGGAAATATGAGTGTTACTTTGACTAACGCTTCATGTTTGATTATTTTTGCTCAGTTGCTGACTAATAGCACTGCAGGAAAGAAGCACCAGCCGTGTGATGATGTTGTGACCGCGCTATATACGTAACCTAATGTTGCTAACTTTTTTTTTTTTCCATAAAATGAATACGACAGATTTTGAAGGCGTACAAACTTATTATAACGGCTAAAGTATCCGATGGGAATACATGGGTAACTACAGATGCCTGATCAAAACTGCAAACTATCGACTGTGTCAACTTGTGATAGCCTTTCGTGGTAACTTGTGATGCGGTCTGTGGCTACTAATTTGACCGATCATAGGCTCTACATGTGAGGGGATTTTTACAGCATTGGCTTGCTTAAATAGCGTGTTAATGTCAGTTTAAGTAGCGGCAACACATGTTAAATGACCTGACTCACAGAAGAGCACACCTGAAAACCTCACTTGTCTGTGGTACCTGAACTGTAGTTTTATGTTGAGATCGCACAGATAACGCCGCAGTATTACACATCATTCTTGTTGACATATAAATTCTAAATATGGTCTCACTTTGAAAAAAACATTTTCCAAGACATGTTCATGTTCATCTACATTGACATAACCGAAATCCAACCAAATACAAATTTATTGACTCAAGGGAAGGCTTTGGTATAGTCTGTCTTAGTGAAGAAAACTGTGGGTCAGATTCAGTGATCCAGGATTTTTACTTGCTGTCATACCTCACATTGGCAAATCACAAAATATTGATAGTTATTCATGACCCAAAAAATGATCCTCAGCAAAAAGTTAATGAGATTAAGCATGCTTGAGTGTAAGTTTGGTAAGTATACTACGGAGCATGCACTTGTAGTGCACTAGAAACTATACTAATTTAATACTTCTTCAGACTAAATTGGAACATTTTTCAAGTTAATTAAAGTATACTTTAAGTGTACTTTATTAGGTCATTTTGACTTTACATAAGTACACTTTCAAGTATACGACAAGTACACTTATCTATATACTACTTGTGAACTAGTTATATACCTCTAGTCCACATTTTAGTTTATTGAAGTATACTTTTGGTATACTTTTATGAACTAAAAAATACGATTTTTTGCTATTTTACTAGTTTACTTGTTTTAATTTAAGTACACTTGTAAGTTCTTCTTTCTTGTAATTCCCCTTCATGCGCAAATTTAATCAAAAGAGACTCAGTTCTCTATATCAATCAATTATGACAAAGAAAATACTCAAAATAAATTTTGCAATGGATCTTTTCTCTTTTCCTCGTTGAAGTGTCAGCTGTAAATGTTTTTAAAATTAACAAGGCTGTGCTAAAATTAGATCTTTAACAACATCACAGTATGGCACACTTCAGTTTGTGGAACACACGTTTCTTTAAGGTCACATAAATAACCATGTCAACCTTTAAATATGTTTCAGGAAAATTGTTCTGGAGCAGACCAAAAACACCTTTCTGTGCTGGAGCAAAGCCAACTGACATACTCCAAGAAGACCAAAAGGTAGTCAAGATGGGGTAACAGAGAGAACACTGAATAATAATTTGTCAGCATGTCTTTTTTTCCCAAAAATCTGACCTGATGGAAAAATGTTGGTTTATGGTCATATTTCACCTAAAAAATGAGTTACAGGCGTTTTCCCCTCAGGTCAGATGTTGAAAAAAACGACACACTTGGATAGAAATCTGCAGCAAACATGTTTTTTTGTACCCAAATATTTGAGTAGTTTTTTGAACCTGTTTACTAATAGTGAAATATGTTCATAAAATCATCAGTGTTTCCATTAATGTGGTCATAAAGGGTCAAATCTGAGTTCCTCCCTTACGTATAATGCCATCTGACACTCGAGTTTTGAACTGTATAGAAGAGTGTTTCTTGAAATTTTAAATATTTAGACATTGTGTGTCTAAAAGCATTTATATCTGATTCTGTTTCCCATGATAACCAGAATTTTGGGGTTTTTATCTTGTCCTTTACAGATTCTTATATTTTGGGGCAACAGTGCATTTTATGTGACAGCTGTTAACCTTATATTAATAAAATTGACTCTGTTGTGAGAATGCAAATGTTTTTTTTTCTAAAATATGAAGATTTAGAAGTTTATTTGAACACAACAACCTCAATTGACTCATACGTGAGAGAGAAAAACATAATATATAGAATATTTGTCCTTTGCACACGGAATAATAGACATCAAATATCTGTGTGAATGCATCAGAAGCACTTATTCGGTCTGAGTGTGTATTTTGAGCACATATGGAGGTTCAGAGACAAGTTAATTTTCCATCAAATAGTGTCAGAAAATAAAGGAATAAAGCCTGATAAATGAAATGACTGCACTAAAGACAGGCTGTATTATTGAAATGAATAGTAAAGCTATTACTGCAAGAAGTTGTGTGGGATCAACAGTGCAAATGAGAAAATATTTTTACAAGTCTGTACCACTAACATGCTCAGAAACATTAATGTGACAAATTAAAATATGTCACACAGTTAAACATAAAGAGCCAAAGGGCATCTGGCCATCTCCAAATGTAAACAAAGAGGTGAAAGTTCATTTCAACAGAATTAGATCACGTGATGCGTTCAGGTGCAATTGATTTCTGTCTGATTCATTGTTAGAACTAGAAAAGCACCTGGGGAGCGCAGGCCTGCGCCAAGATACAAATCCGGGCCACCACGTGGTCCGATATGACGGCCAAATCTCCGCTCATGTCTCTGCATGTGGAGAAATCCTCTGCTGGCATTGCAAGGGATGCTGGGTAATGTAGTGACATAGGCTTGAAAAACGATGACGTGAGTTTGCAAATAAACTACAATTCCCATAATGACGTAAAGGGGGCGAAACCCTCAGAGCAGCCGAGGAGAGATGAATGGGATTTGCCATTATAAACTTCAGTGTTTCTTTGTGATGTCAGTCTGGTTGGGATCCAGATGAAATTGACCATGATGATAAAGTTATATTATACTATATATATTATTGTGTGAATTTTAAATCAAATCCATGAAGTAATGTCAGAGATATGATTTTTTTTAAATACGGCCCAATGTGAAGTTAATATGATGATATAGTTATTTAATGCAAAATTGCGTGTTGAAAAGCCACTGCCCACCTCTACACATAAACCAACAATTAAGAAAAGTGAATGAGTAAATAATAACCTCTGACCAATCAGCTGCTGTCTTTCTGTTTCACCAGGTGGATCATCAGCACACCTGTCCTGCCTCAGCTCACCGCGGCCCGGGAGGGTCCTCCAGCCTCCTGTAGAGGCACAAAACAGCCAAACTCAGTAAAACCTGAGTGCAGGTTTGGGAAGCAGCCCAAATACACTTTCACTCTTCTTAAAATCTACTGGCAGAAAACTCTGCTCCTCTGACTATCGGTGGGTGAATTTAGTCGATCAGACTGTGTGCTGTTGTTGTAAATCTCTCAGTTTAACTCCTGATGTGGCCCAACAAAGTCATGCCTATTTAGGCCTCAAAAAGGCAGGAAAACGCCATAGTACATGTTTTTTGGCCCGTTTCACCTAGAAAAGCACTTTTAGCCCATTTCTTTATTTTTCAGACACACCAAAAATGTGCTAAAACATGCCTTTATAGGCCTCAAACGGGCAGGAAAACACCATAGTACATGTTTTTAGGCCCTCTTTCACCTAGAAATGCACTTTTTAGCCCTTTTGGAGGAGGTCGAAATTTTGAAAAACTGACATGCTAACATAACTTTTTTTATTTTTCAGCCCCACCAAAAATGTGTGAAATCATGCCTTTATAGGCCTCAAACAGGCAGGAAAACACCGTGGTACATAATTTTAGGCCCTCTTTCACCTAGCAAAGCACTTGTAAGAGCTTTTGGAGGAGGTCAAAATTTTTAAAAAATTGATATGCTAACATATTTTTTACGGCCGCAGTCAGATTTTTGACTCCCTCTCTCTCCCTCGTGTGAGTGCTCTTGTGTGTGTGAGTGTGCATGTGTGTGTGTGAGTGTGCATGTGTGTGCACACCCTCAGGTTGCTGCGCCCCCTGCACTGGTGAACCTTCATTGGCCCACAAGCCCCATGCCAGCCAATCAGGAGCGACTGAGGAGCAGTATAAGAAGCCGGTGGACCTCATGCTCCTCAGCAAGCTGTAGCCAGCCATGCTGGCGTGCGTCTTCGTGTTACTAACCGTTGTTCAAATCTTTGACAGCTTTGTAATCTTGGCTAGGCAGTAGTTGTTGTAAACTTTGTAACTTTTGAGCACACCACACACACATCATTTCTCTGTAAGACAAATTAGGGTTTTGGGTGCTGTTTTGTTTCAAAATTGTTTCTCTTTTGATTTGTTATATAGGTTTGGTTTTCTAATAACTCCAGTTTAGAGTTTCTTTTTGGTCTTGTGTTTTTTACATTTGTTTTACAGCTCTCAGTTAGTTCAGTCGCCTCCTTTTTGTTTTTTGTCACAAATTTTACTTTTTAACTAGTAAAAAACTTTACTTTACTTTTGGTTTTTAATGTTAACTTTCCTTTCCCCCCCATGAGCTGGTCAGAACGTACGAGTTTTCTTTATTTTTCAGCCCCACCATAAATGTGCAAAAATGCGACTTTTTAGGCCTCAAACAGGCAGGAAAACACCCTAGTACATGTTTTTAGGCACTCTCTAGCCCTTTTGAAGAAGGTCAAAGTTGAGGAAAAAATGACATGCTAACATATGACTTTTTTTCAGGCCAAGAAAAAAATATGCTCAAACATGACTTTTTGGGCACATTCCTGGCAGGAAAACATGCCAGTGTAGACGGTTTGGTCATGTTTCACCTAAAAAAATGAGTTGTAAACATTTTTCCTTCAACATTTGTTCCTCTCTGGAGTTTTGGGGCTATATTTCTCATCTGGAGGTTGAGATGAACTAAACCTGTACTCGGGTCCCTCTAGCTCTACATGGCAGAGAGATGAGAGAGCAAACAAGGCTTCACAGTCATCTCTCCTCTGTCCTTCACGTCCGCCACCACCCAAGTGCTGTCCTGGGTCAGTGAACGTCCTGAGGTCGAGGATACAGCTGCTCGTCTACCCTGCAGTGTAGTGTTGATACAGGCCCACAGAGGGGCCTCATCACCTTGTCCATCTCCACATCTTCTCTCCAATCAACCTGAACATAAACAAATCCCAACAATGTGAGACATGCGACGTGATTACATTGTAGTTTTGATAGCTGTGGATAGAGGCCTTTATATGAAATGAACAGTAGGATTTTTTTATGTACATGTTTTTGTGTTTATATTGGAGGTGAGCAAAACAGGAAAGATAGATATTAAAGTAATGAGTTTTCAGGATGCTCACTGTCCTATGAAAGCTTTTTAGCTGTGAGAAAAAAAAAACTTGTATAGCCCAATTAGAGACTTTATGTCAAAACAGCAAAAACCACAAAAATGTAGGTACTGAGTTAACCATTTTTTAGACTACATCTTGTAACACGTATTAGCATGCTCACAAAATGCTATAAATTACAACAGTAGTCTTTAATGTGTCATCAGAATGTTTTTAATTACAAAGAAAAATCATTGTCATATAAAAACACTCAAGGATAGAAAACTGTTATTTCTGTCTTCTGCAAAAAAATTTAAATGAAACTGCAGTCACAAATCCAAAAGTAGAAGTTGAAAAAACAAATGTGTAGGTGAATATGAACATGTCTGTGTATTGATCTATTTGGTATATGATGTTATATTTGTTAGCTGTTAAATCTTCTTTTGAAGGATTATAATGATAATTTCAAATTATAATGCAAGATGTTTTCACTTTTAGATGAAAGTTAACATTGAAGTTAAAATATATCTGTGCATAAAAATGTGAACTTTTACTGTTATTAATGAAGATTAATGACTGATAGTTACAGGAAAATGTCTGCTACAGTCTCTTTAGACATTCTTTTTTTAGACATTTATTGAGTCTTTTGTTTTAATGTCAAGATAAAGATAAATGCAGAAAAAAGAAAGCCTGAACGAAAGACATGCTGCATAACAATGACGTGAAGACTAAAGCCATCAGGAAATATACCCCTAACGAGCTCATAAACATGAATGTGATGAAGTGAAATGTGTCACAGAGTTAAATATGAAGGCTAAAGGGTCTCTGTCCTTTTCCAACCGTAAACAAAGAGGTGAAAGTTCATTTCAATTGAGTTCGATCACGTGATGCGTTCAGGTGCAATTGATTTCTGCCTGACTGATCAGCTGGTGTCTGTCTGTGGTTCACCAGGTGGATCATCTAGCACACCTGTCCTGCATCAGCTCATCAGCGGCCCAGGGGTGTCCTCCAGCCTCCTGCAGAATAAAAGAGCAAAACTCGGTAAAACCTGTGCGCAGGTTTGGGAAGCAGCCGCCAGACTCTGAGTCTTTTTAAAATCTACCTGCAGGAAACTGCTCCTCTGACTATTGGTGAGTGTTTATCAGACTTTGTGATGTTCGAAGTTTTAGTTTTACTCTAAATGTCTCCTCTGTTGAGCTCCTTAAATGTTTGGTAACGAGTTCCTGCGGGTCGATAATTAAACTTCTGTTCCTCTCCTTTGTAGACCTGCGGATGTGAAGACGGCAGAAGAAAGTGACAAAGCCTGAAGCTCTGAGGTGGGTTTATGTCCTCCACATTTCCGTGCAAACGCAGTTTCTGAGTAAATTAGACCGACACGTTTTCAGGGCTTCAGTTTCCGCGTGCGCACGACGTCAAGACGGCGTGGCCTACGGAGTTAAACCGTCCAAACAGAAAATGTCTTTTAAAACGCACCAAAAATGGACTCATAAGTTAAATTAATTTATGACGTATAAACAATGTTCCACAAACTTTCCTTGAATAACTTAACACGTGTTTAATCAGTGACGCCATGACGTCAGTGCGGCGTAGGGTACATACTCAGACGTTTAAAAGTGTTAATACGTTTAAAATGGCTTGAAAAAAAGTTTATTTTCCTTAAATATACTGAATTCGAATAGAGAATATTTTTATTTATGAAATACTCGAATATTTACCATAATTGTAGCTTTTATTTCTTGAACGTATTTATGCTGCGTTCGATTGTACTCGGAACTCGGGAAGATCTGACCTCCGAATCGGAAAAGCGCATTGAAGGGCTCTTAAGCTCGGGACTCCGACTCGGGTTCGGGCAAGATCGGAGCAGCCCGAATCGGTCGGAATGACGTCATAGCAAAATGCCGTCGCACACCAGAGTCACTTTGCCCTATGTGTCGTCTAGTTTAGCTTTTGTGACTAAAAGTGAAGAATTACTTTGTTCTGGCCCTGTTAATTAGTGATTTTAAAAAGCTCTGCATGTATGTAGTCAGGCCGAAAAACACAGGAAGTGTGTTTAAAATATAGTATGCCCTACACAGAATATTGTTTTTCCCATATTTAACCTGCAGTGGCCTATAATTGTAATGTTTAGCACTAATGCTGTAGTTTTTATATCCAGAAAATGGCAGTTATGACACATGGAAATAATAACTGCACTTATCTATCGTGAACGGTTTCTAGTTTCTAACGGTGGCACAGTTCCGAGTTCCATTGAACGCAGCATCAATCACCGACGCCGTGACTACGTAGTGTACGCAGTGACGCCAAAAGCCGGTAATCTGTTAAACGATGATTGAAAACAAGTTTGTTCTCCTTAAATGTACTTAAGTTGACACAGAGAATAAGTTTATATATAGTAAATGTGCTTAAATGTACCATAAATCTAGCTTTAATGACATTAAAACGCACATCAAGACGTCTTATCATAATGTGCTCAGACGTTAAAACGGATAAACCGTCTATGACCTTACCCTTTGAAAATGTAACAGTATTCACAAACATTACGCCAAGATTGTTTTTAAAGGTAATGTGCTGTAGATTAAATTCAATTTTATAACATTAACACGTATTAATCACCAGCTCAGTTTCCACAGTGGCTCATGTCATGTCCATGTGGAGAACTCCGCTGGCATCGCAAGGGAAACTGGGAAATGTAGTGACATAGGCTTGAAAAACGTTGATGTCATTTTGCAAATAAACAAAAATTCCCAAAATGACGTACAGGGGGCAGAACCCTCACAGCAGCAGAGGAAAAATGAATGGGATTTGCCATTATAAACCTCAGTGTTTTATTGTGATGTCAATCTGGATCTGATCAGCACCAAAATGTAATGGCTTTGTCCCTGGACCAAACCACACCTCTGGTAAAAATGTCATGTAAATCCATCGTGTAGTTTTGTGTAATCTTGCTAACAGACAGACCCTGGCGAAAACGTAACCTCCTTGGTGGAGGTAAAAAAAAGAACTAAAAAGCAACTAAAACAGAATTTAATCCACTAACATAAGAATGGGTTTCTGTAATGATAAATGTAATTTTCAGAAAACTGTCCCCAGACACTTTGGTGTAAGTCAGGTCTAATTGCCCCAATTTAATAGGTAATAATTGATGATTAAATAAATAAAAGGTTGCAGATTAGCTTTTTATTACCAGCAAGTAAACTAAGCAGAATTTAACGTTTCAGGTTTTCTAACTCAAGTTAATAAAGCCTGAATGTCACTAATGTTACACAGATACTTCCACCTGTGTACTGCTTTTATATCAGCAGTTGTAATAACTGTAGGAATTAATCAACAAAATTAATAAATGATTGAAGTTGGTTTGTTTTTAGTTACATGGCTTCAACTAACTTTATCCCAACTTGCACTAACAAGTAAAATTAAAATGAACCTGCAGATGACAACAAAATGAAATGTATGCTGATTGTAAATAGAACTGTAGTCATAAACTGCCTCTGGAATAAATCATAATTACCCTGACATTATCTAACCTGTTTAACTTACAGTATGTTGTGGATTGATGAATAAGTTTGAAGTGTTGAGCTCTTTAACACATTGTTAAATGTGTGATCCTTTTTAAAAAGAGTTATTTCAGATAAAATTGTTTTAAGTAAAAAGAAAAAAAAAAGTAATTATGATAATAATCCTTACAAATCTTGAAAATTTTGAACTTGTGATTTCATTAAATTAGCTTTACTGGCATGACATTTTTAACCCTAATAAACAATATTCCATTTGTTAATCAGCACTTCCACAGCAGTTGGTACAAAGAGTTCAAATGTCCTGTCTGTCTTTGTGCAGGTGGACGTCTTCCTCCTCCATGTGAGGTCTGAAGACTTGTCTCTGCAGCGTCCTGAGGGTGAGATGATTGTCTTTATCATGAGTTCAGTTTCAGTCGAGTTAGTCAGCGGTCAGGTTTGTTGGAGTAGTTGTGTTTCTTAGTCTTAAATGTTTAATTGATTGCTTTATTTCTGATTTGTATTCAGTGTTGGTGTAGTTTTTATTAGCACCGTTTTCTATTCAGACTTCTGTCGATTCAAAGCATTAAAATGTTCTTTCATTCCTGATGGCGAGATGTTTACAATAGAGTGACGTTTTCTTATGTCAGCTGATTAGTTATTTAAAGGTTAAAATTTTTACTGCAGTTTCTTGTTTAGTTCATGAGCTCAAGTGTAGCATTTGTGTGGAGTCAGTGCTATTTGAAGCTATTTTAAAGTAGTAAAAATCGATTCAGTTTTTCAGCATTAAACTTTTCTGTGCACTAAGTTCATCTCTTCTACTTAAGTCATGTTAATTTAGAAACATGAATTAGTGGTGGGTAATTGAGGTTATAAAGGACAGATGATTAAACTTAGTACAGAAAAGTAAAATGCTGCAAAACTGAATCAATTTAAAGAAGGTTAAAATAGCACTGACTGTAAAAAAAAATTGCAACACTTGAGCTCATGAACTAAAAAAGAAACTGCAGTAAAAAGTTAAAACTTTAAATGACAACAATTCAACTAACATGAAGGAAAGTGCAATCTACACAGAAAACGTGTAACCATCAGGAATGAAAGAACATTTTAAGATTCTAAAACCAACCAAAGTGGATAGAAAACAGAAATCTAAGTGAATAAGACTGAATAAAAACGTAAATATAAATTCAATTAACATTGAGGAGGCTTCACCACAAACCTGGACAGCTGGAAACGGTGTGGGGAGGTCCTAACATGTGTCTGTCTTTGCAGGGGGGCCTGTCCAACCAGAGCAGGGAGGATGACGCAGGGCCGGAGGCTGAAGTGACACAGACACAGGAGGACATTTACAGCTGATTGAATTTGTTGAAATAAAAAGTCAAATCATATTAATGTGTGGTCTCTTCTGCTTTGGTGCCCCAGAGTGTTGGGGGGCTCCGTCCCAGCCTCCTCCTCCTTGGACTCGCTCATGGTGGTCAGGCGCCCCGTGATGTTTTGTTCAGTTCCAGTTCTTTAAGGTTTCACAGACTGTTAAAGTGTAGTATTTCTGTCATTTCACTTTTTCTTTATTGATCAGACGCTGAGAGTCAAGTGAAGATAGGGAGAAACTTTGAGACATTTAATTCAAACCTTTTATTTCTCTATCAGGCATTTTGGTGAACAGATAAATGAAATGTCTCTGAGGTTGTTGTTAGAAAGTGTTTCAGCTGTTTGTTGAAGTTTCGTAACCCTCTGGTGGTCACTGCAGTGGACAGCTACTGAAAAGGTCATTTTCTGTTAAATGCAGTGGTTTCTATGGTGGAACTGCACATCAGCTGCTAGAGTGCTCTCTGCTGCCCTACCTGATTGAGGTCTATTCAGTGGTCAGTCGGTGTAACTGCAAGTAAATTTTCTCTGAATCCAAGATGGCCGAGAAAAGGCAACCCTGTCGAGTACTGCTGGCATATCCTGTCAATCCTTCTATAGTAGAAGTACCCCAGAGAAAAAAAAATGGTTCGTCGTTCAGGATCATCTATATTAATCACTTTGTTTATTCACGCATCTATCTGTCTATATTAATCATTTTTCATTTATCCATTCAATCTATCTATCTATCCAGTGGTGTAGTCTGGTTTATTCTGATTTATGCACGGTCCACTGAAAACAGCTCTGAGACCCACTTATGGGCCTCCACCCACAGGTTGAGAACCGCAGCACTAGTAGATTGTATTTGAAGCTTGATCCTTCAAAGATTGTTCTTATATCACGGAGAATAAGTGATCCAGGATCCCTCAGGATGAGTTTATCATTTAGAAAACAGAGGGTGAGTGAAAACAGGAAGTGGACTGATGAAGAATGTTGAGTTTTGATTCATCAAAGGCTGACTCGTGACATTTTTTAAGTCTTTGGGCTCTAATTTCGTGGCGCAGGGTGGCACAGCCTGGCGCACCTCCGTGCGCAGCCAATTTGGCAATTTGGTAGACCGGCTGCGCTGAGATGGGTGTGACTGCGCGCCAGGGGGAGGTGTCGAAAGATTCTTGAACACAGGAGGCACATGAGCTATCAAGACACCGTTTGAATTATAAAATCACACAAAGTGACTGATGATCCCTCACTGTCCCTGCGATGCGCGTCTATCTGCGTCTTTACGCGCACCGGCAGACGGAGGAGCGCGCGCGCGCAAAGACGCAGAGCGGGGATTTAGATCAAATGTTCACATGAACATCGGATGAAAATGAAAGCGTTAGTTAAATCAGTGAATGTTTCATTCTTGTTCTGCGCTGTTTAACTGAAGGCAGCGTTTGTTTTGTTGAATGGTTTTACGTGAATAATCAGACTCTGTGCAGGAGAGAGAGGATGGCTTGCGCAGCATGCAGCGTAAATAGTCAGATGACAGGTCGGAGGGTCAGAGGAGAGGAGAAATGCATTTTGCATAAATTCGTGATTTATTTTAGACTCTAAAATTGCGCAAATTAGAGTACGCTTTTTATTTGATCCAGTTTCCGACAGAAAACAGTGTGGGTGGCTGAACAATTAATTACACGCAATCACCAATCAAATGAACGCCTCTCCTCGCCTTTAAATGCGCCGCGGGCGAGGCGCAGTGACAATTTCACCTCGGTGGAGAAGAAGGTCAGAGCCGCTGTCACTTTTACAGCAACTGGGAGAGCGCAGGGGCCACCGGGCCGCGCATCGGAGGACACGATGCGCGTCACCGTGTGGACCACCTCGCGGGACAGATGTAATCTATTCCTGTGTCACAAATACGAGTACCAAATTAAGTGATAATTACATTTAAACACAGCAGCAGGCTAATCCATTCATCATGCTTGTGATCCACCTGCATTACTGGTCTGTCATTGCCAAATAGCAGAACCTTAGGTGAAAATATATCTCCTCCTCATCCTCCTTACAATAATGTTCTCCATCTTTTTAGATCACGTTAAGAATAAAGATATAAACAGAGAAATATGGGCAATCACAGGTAAATCCTTAAGACACCGAGTGACTTACATTTATTCAGCGAGCGTCTCTCTCTTTTTTCTTTTCTTTTGAATTTCATGAGATGAGAGAAGCCGGATACTCCGTATCGGATGATGTGGCTGTTTGTGGTTGGCTGAGAGATATGAACTCGTTAGTTATGACAAACGTCTCTGATCTGACATCAGATGTGACGGGACAATTAACATAGATACAAATGTATGTGCTGGTTCAGACGGTTACATTAAATAGTGGTTGCTGTGATTGTTTATTGCATTGAAATGTGCCTGACACTCTGGATACCTGCCTGTGAGGTTTTGGTGACGTGTGCGCACTGTGCGCCTGTCAGCCAAATTACCACTGCCAGGATCCAGGATCCCTCAGGATGAATTTATCATTTAGAAAACAAAGAGTGAGTGAAAACAAGAGCTGGACTGATTAAGAATGTTGAGTTTGGATTCATCAAAGGCTGACTCCTGACATTTTTTAAGTCTTTGGGCTCTAATTTCCTGGCGCAACTCGGGTGGCGCAGCCTGACGCGCCGCGCAGTGGTAATTTTGTCCGCCGTGCGCAGCCGATTTGGCAATTTGGTAGACCGGCTGCAATGAGATGGGTGTGACGGCGCACCAGGGGGAGGTGTCCACAGATTCAGCTTGGCGCAGTGACAATTTCATGCCAAAAAACGGAGCGGAAGGTGCGCTGAAAGCCCGCCAGCTCCAACCTGGTCTATTCTCGGCGCAGGTGAGGCGAAGCCGGGGCAGTGGTAATTTGGCTGACAGGCGCGCAGTGCGCACACATCACCAAAACCTCACAGGCAGGTATCCAGAGTGTCAGGCACATTTCAATGCAATAAACAATCACAGCAACCACTATTTAATGTAACCGTCTGAACCAGCACATACATTTGTATCTATATTAATTGTCAGACAATTGGACTCGAGTCGTCTCAAGTCGCTAATTTGACGTCTTGCGACTGGACTCGGACTCGGGGGACTATGACTCCAGACTCGACATGACTTGAGACAACATGACTCGGAAAAATTGTAGCATATGTTTTTCTTTCACGTGGATATCATATCATTCTAGCATGATCAGAGCGCTCTGTGTGCGGCCGCGCTCTCTATCAGGTTCGGACAGGCTCCGTATTTTTTCATGTAAGCGAGAAGCACTGACAGGCTGGAAGCACACACGCACTGTGATTGTTACATGCGATGATCAGGCATTATATGAAGAGCCAGACAGGAGACCAGAGCATGTGAGCGGAGCGGAGCGGTTTTTTCACAAAAGCTGGAGCGGCACCTCATCTGTCGCTCCATCCCGCTCCAATTTCGCTCCGGTACCGCTCACACCAAGCGTCTGAAGCATGTCTCACACAGAGTGCATCTGCGTGTAATTAATTGTTCAGCCACCCACACTGTTTTCTGTCGGAAACTGGATGTTGACAACTCGGATCAGCACCGCGGACAGCGCAAAAGCTCTCAGACCTCAGTGCAGCTCACCTGCAATCGTCTCATTTTTTTATCCAGTCAATGCAATGCGCTTCCGTATTTTCGTAGAGTGAGTGGTGAGTGATTTGAGTGGAGCGGGTAGAAATTTGAGTGAGCGTCAGAGCGGTAATAAGCGGAGCGGTGCGCATGCGCTCTGAGCGGCGGAGCGGGTGCGAGAACAGCTGTGTGAGCGAGGAGCCGGAAATCTCACTGCGCCACTCTGCTCACATGCTCTGCAGGAGACATACGGAGCTCTTACCTTTTAGATTCACTTTATTGATGCTCCATTCATAGTACACTCGGTCCGTCACCTATTATTGTCCCACACACGACACAGTACACACATACGTTCCTACTACACATCCGCGTCCGTTACAGTGATGATCAGTGTATGTAATACAGGCACTACTTGACTCTATAACATTTAAACAGGACATTAACTTGCACAAATAATTCTCAGTGTTTCCCCTATAGTTCATTTGGGTCGGCGCCCCGCCGTCGCAACGGACACCCCCGCCGTGCCAACAGGATCCCCACCCATAAATTCAAGAGCAGATTTAAAGAAAAAAAAACATTATTTTATTTTTATTTTAATCAAAAGGGCGTTTAACAGGCATTCTTTTTATCAAATAAAAAGGCGTACTCTAATTTGCGCAATTTTAGAGTCTAGTGCGTCACTATCGTTTTATTCCATTCATTAAAATGCAAAATGCATTTCTCCTCTCCTCTGACCCTTCTCCGACCTGTCGTCTGACTATTTACGCTGCATGCTGCGCAAGCCATCCTCTCTCTCCTGCACAGAGTCTGATTATTCACGTAAAACCATTCAACAAAACAAACGCTGCCTTCAGTTAAACAGCGCAGAACATGAATGAAACATTCACTGATTTAACTAACGCTTTCACACAGAGCAGAGAAAGGAAGGAAAAGCTGAAGAAGAGAGATTTTCATCCGATGTTCATGTGAACATTTGATCTAAATCCCCGCTCAGCGCCTTTGCACACGCTCCTCCGTTTGCCGGAGCAGCGTGATAGACGCGCATCGCAGGGACAGTGAGGGATCATCAGTCACTTGGTGTGTCACTTTCCTGCCGCAACTCAGGGTGGCGCAGCCTGGCGCACCCCGCGCAGTGGTAATTTTGTCTGGCGCACACATAGCCGCGGGAACTTATTTTCAACAGGAGGTGCTGAGAAAAAAAAAGAAGCGCCCCGCAGCGCCGTGCTGAGCCGCGGTCTTGCTCCGACTGACAAATCCCACTGGATGCGCCGCGGCGCACCGTCCCAAAGGGGGAGGGCTGATCCCCGGAGAGACACAAGCTCTCGTGTGAATAGCGATGTCACACGATAACAAAACATGTTATAAACTGAGAACAGAAATAAACAACACCTCACTTCGCTTCTCTAAGGTCGCTTTGCTGGTCCAACCACACAGCTTCGTGATTTATTTCACTTCTATCTGCCTATATCCTTGGAGAAAGGATGTTTGGTGTCATATATAATGTCATATATTTCTGTACCTCTACGATTCACTTTTCTTCGTCCATGGAGTCGTGTTGCCTCTGGGACCCTCTGACCAACTGTTGACCTGATGCTCGTACCTCCGGTTGTGAAGTAATGACGGTTTGGAAGCGGCCGCGCAGAAAATAGACCTGAAGTGAATCTCCAGCGCCGTGGCGCGCGCCGGCGCTTCAGCGACGCGCCAGCGCCGGAGCGCGCGCAGTGGAATTGCTCTGATCGATGGACTAGAGTGGGAGCGAAGTGCTCCGCAGTACGATTCAAGACCGCGGCGCTTTCGCGTTATGTGAAATTTGGGGATATGAGTGTGTGCGGGGGCGCGCGCACACACACACACACACACACACACACACACACACACACACACACACACACACACACACACACACACAGGTGCCAACGAGATCTGCTTCTCTATTTTGAGTGCTCTTGTGCTGACCGTGGTGCTGACCATCAACATCACATTAAAATCACCACACAAATGCAGACTGCTCAGCGGCAGCATAAAAAAACACATGATGAACACATGTGCAGGCCTAACAGGATTAATGATGGCATAACATGATACAGCCGAAGTAAAACTGGTATTTCAATACAATACAGCAGTTGATAAATCATGTCTATTGACGGCACGGCGGCATAACACTACATTTCGTTCGGGGGTGCTGCAGCACCCTTCGCACCCCTAGTTCCCGCGGCCCTGGGCGCACCGCAGTGCGCAGCCAATTCGGCAATTTGATGGACCGCCTGCGCCGACATGGGTGTGACGACGCACCAGGGGGAGGTGTCGACAGATTCAGCTTGGCGCAGTAACAATTTCGTGCCGGAAACCACGCGGAAGGTGCGCTGAAAGCCCGCCAGCTCCAACCTGGTCTATTCTCGGCGCACCCCTTGCAGTGGTAATTTGGCTGACAGGCGCACAGTGCGCACACGTCACCAAAACCTCACAGGCAGGTATCCAGAGTGTCAGGCACATTTCAATGCAATAAACAATCACAGCAACCACTATTTAATGTAACCATCTGAACCAGCACATACATTTGTATCTATATTAATTGTCCCGTCACATCTGATGTCAGATCAGAGACGTTTGTCATAACTAACGAGTTCACATCTCTCAGCCAACCACAAACAGCCACATCATCCGATACGGAGTATCCGGCTTCTCTCATCTCATGAAATTCAAAAGAAAAGAAAAAAGAGAGAGACGCTCTCTGAATAAATGTAAGTCACTCGGTGTCTTAAGGATTTACCTGTGATTGCCCATATTTTTCTGTTTTAATCTTTATTCTTAACGTGTTCTAAAAAGATGGAGTACATTATTGCAAGGAGGATGAGGAGGAGATATATTTTCACCAAAGGTTCTGCTATTTGGCGATGACGGACCAGTAATGCAGGTGGATCACAAGCATGATGAATGGATTAGCCTGCTGCTGTGTTTAAATGTAATTATCACTTAATTTGGTACTCGTATTTGTGACACAGGAATAGATTACATCTGTCCCGTGAGGTGGTCCACACGGTGACGCGCATCGTGTCCTCCGATGCGGCCCGGTGGCCCCTGCGCTCTCCCAGTTGCTGTAAAAGTGACAGCGGCTCTGACCTTCTTCACCACCGAGGTGGAATTGTCACTGCGACTCGCCCGCGGCGCATTTAAAGGCGAGGAGAGGCGTTCATTTGATTGGTGATTGCCTGTAATTAATTGTTCAGCCACCCACACTGTTTTCTGACGGAAACTGGATCAAATAAAAAGCGTACTCTAATTTGCGCAATTTTAGAGTCTAATGCGTCACTATCGTTTCATTACATTCATTAAAATGCAGAATGCATTTCTCCTCTCCTCTGACCCTTCTCCAACCTGTCGTCTGACTATTTAGGCTGCATGCTGCTCAAGCCATCCTCTCTCTCCTGCACAGAGTCTGATTATTCACGTAAAACCATTCAACAAAACAAACGCTGCCTTCAGTTAAACAGCGCAGAACATGAATGAAACATTCACTGATTTAACTAACGCTTTCACACAGAGCAGAGAGAGGAAGGAAAAGCTGAAGAAGAGAGATTTTTATCCGATGTTCATGTGAACATTTGGCGCTCTAATTTCCTGGCGCAACTCAGGGTGGCGCAGCCTGGCGCACCCGGTGCAGTGGTAATTTGGCTGACAGGTGCACAGTGCGCACACGTCACCAAAACCTCACAGGCAGGTATCCAGAGTGACAGGCACATTTCAATGCAATAAACCAGGCATCACCAAATGGCAGACCTCGGTCCGGATCCGGACCGAGTGATGGTTCTGTCCGGACCCGTGCCCAGTCTCTGATAAATTCACAGGAATAGATTTTAATTGAGCATTTTTTCCGACAGTCGCGGATATACAGCGGGCACGCCCGCCAGTAGGGGGGGACAAACGGTTATGTTGTCCCGGGCCCAGGGTGGGGGTCGGGGACCAGAACTGGGCGGGAGGGGCCCGCTGCCCCGGAGCGGAGGGACAGAGCCAGGCTACCGATGAGAGAGAGAGAGAGAGAGACGGTGGAGCGGGGGTGGGGGACATCTGATTATTTTGTCCTACTGTGGTCTGATCACAAGCCACTCATGCCACGAGTGTGCCTAAATATATGTTCTGTATGTTTTCTGAGGCTTTAAGGTTGTTTAATGAAGCACTAAAGAGGAACGATCCATTTAGCTGAGGTGATTTTCCCGCCGCTATCGTGTTTACAGCACGAGCTGCAGCAGCCACAAGCAAACAGGAGGCAGAGACAAATAAACAGTCTGTGCAGAAAAATAAGACCCTTGTCACCTGCAAGCTTTGCGACCGACCTGTGTGTGAGAAATGCTGATGAGGGCTGAGAGCTTTTGCGCTGTGGTGGCGCTGCACTGTCCACGGGCTGATCCTGTCCTTTTTCTAATTGTTCACTAATGAGTTGATCATTTGTTCGTGTTATTTTCATTGTTGCAGTTCTACAGTTTTTAGCACTAGTTTGTTTTCGAATGTTTCACATTTTGCAAGTTCTATCAACACTATTCTGTTTATTTATTTATTAGCCTATGTGAGTGTGGGCTCATGCAATGTGTGCAGCGCTGTTTGTGTGTGAGAGAAAGAAAGGGAAAGACTGAAAGACAGAGAGAGTGAGAGAGAGAGAGAGAGAGAGTTAAAGACAGAGAGCTAAAGAGAGAGAGAGAGAGCAAAATCTGGAATCTGCGAAAATGAAATATTTATCCATCACTTTCTTGTTACATTATATTGTAACAACACAGCAGTAACAAATGACAAATAATTGTACTTTTAAGAGTTAATTTCTTGTATTATGAGGATGTTGACTTTTTTTACTGGAAGTATAGGTCTTCAGTTTTTTAGGCTGTGACCTCTCTTATTTAAGAAAAAAGAAGAGGAAAAATATTTAGTCAGCACTTTGTATGCACTTGATTTTTCCTAAAAAGAGCGACCTTTATGGTTTTCTGAAGATGCTGACTTTTTTTTCTTGATGTGTAGGCCTTCAATTCTTGGCTGGGAAGAAAACCTCGGCCTGGTTCTGCTATTTGGCGATGACAGACCAGGAATGAAGGTGGATCATAAGCATGATGAATGGATTAGCCTGCTGCTGTGTCTAAATGCAATTATCACTTAATTTTGTACTCCTATTTATGACACAGGAACAGATTACATCTGTCCCGTGAGGTGGTCCACACGGTGACGCGCATAGTGTCCTCCGATGCGCGGCCGGTGGCCCCTGCGCTCTCCCAGTTGCTGTAAAAGTGACAGCGGCTCTGACCTTCTTCTCCACCGAGGTGAAATTGTCACTGCGCCTCGCCGGCGGCGCATTTAAAGGCGAGGAGAGGCGTTAATTTGATTGGTGAAGATCACACTCGGCTGTGCTAAACCAACTCACGCCTCCTCTCCTCCCACTCTGCTACTTGCGCCAGTGGGAAGGACGGAGGTGTGGGTGCGCCTCCTTGCGCCTGGTCTACGAAATTAGAGCCCTTTGTGTTCACTTAAACCGGGCACATGAGCTATCAAGACACCGTTTGAATTATAAAATCACACAAAGTGACTGATGATCCCTCACTGTCCCTGCGATGCGCGTCTATTTGCGTCTTTACGCGCACCGGCAGACGGAGGAGCGCGCGCGCGCAAAGACGCAGAGCGGGGATTTAGATCAAATGTTCACATGAACATCGGATGAAAATCTCTCTTCCTCAGCTTTTCCTTCCTTTCTCTGCTCTGTGTGAAAGCGTTAGTTAAATCAGTGAATGTTTCATTCATGTTCTGCGCTGTTTAACTGAAGGCAGGTTTGTTTTGTTGAATGGTTTTACGTGAATAATCAGACTCTGTGCAGGAGAGAGAGGATGGCTTGAGCAGCATGCAGCGTAAATAGTCAGACGACAGGTCGGAGAAGGGTCAGAGGAGAGGAGAAATGCATTTTGCATTTTAATGAATGTAATGAAACGATAGTGACGCATTAGACTCTAAAATTGCGCAAATTAGAGTACGCTTTTTTATTTGATAAAAAGAATGCCTGTTAAACGCCCTTTTGATTAAAATTAAAATTAAAATCTAATAATGTTTCTTTTCTTTAAATCTGCTCTTGAATTTATGGGTGGGGATCCTGTTGGCACGGCGGGGGTGTCCGTTGCGACGGCGGGGCGCCGACCCAAATGAACTATAGGGGAAACACTGAGAATTATTTGTGCAAGTTAATGTCCTGTTTAAATGTTATAGAGTCAAGTAGTGCCTGTATTACATACACTGATCATCACTGTAACGGACGCGGATGTGTAGTAGGAACGTATGTGTGTACTGTGTCGTGTGTGGGACAATAATAGGTGACGGACCGAGTGTACTATGAATGGAGCATCAATAAAGTGAATCTAAAAGGTAAGAGCTCCGTATGTCTCCTGCAGAGCATGTGAGCAGAGTGGAGCAGTGAGATTTCCTGCTCCTCGCTCACACAGCTGTTCTCGCACCCGCTCCGCCGCTCAGAGCGCATGCGCACCGCTCCGCTTATTACCGCTCTGACGCTCACTCAAATTTCTACCCGCTCCACTCAAATCACTCACCACTCACTCTACGAAAATACGGAAGCGCATTGCATTGACTGGATAAAAAAATGAGACGATTGCAGGTGACCTGCACTGAGGTCTGAGAGCTTTTGCGCTGTCCGCGGTGCTGATCCGAGTTGTCAACATCCAGTTTCCGACAGAAAACAGTGTGGGTGGCTGAACAATTAATTACACGCAGATGCACTCTGTGTGAGACATGCTTCAGACGCTTGGTGTGAGCGGTACCGGAGCGAAATTGGAGCGGGATGGAGCGACAGATGAGGTGCCGCTCCAGCTTTTGTGAAAAAACCGCTCCGCTCCGCTCACATGCTCTGGTCTCCTGTCTGGCTCTTCATATAATGCCTGAGCATCGCATGTAACAATCACAATGCGTGTGTGCTTCCAGCCTGTCAGTGCTTCTCGCTTACATGAAAAAATACGGAGCCTGTCCGAACCTGATAGAGAGCGCGGCGTGCACACAGAGCGCTCTGATCATGCTAGAATGATATGATATCCACGTGAAAGAAAAACATATGCTACAATTTTTCCGAGTCATGTTGTCTCAAGTCAAGTCGAGTCTGGAGTCATAGTCTCCCGAGTCCGAGTCGAGTCCCGAGTCTTCACCTGGCGGGTCCGAGTCGAGTCGCAAGTCGTCAAATTAGCGACTCGGGAGGACTGGAGTCCGAGTCCCTGTGACTCGAGTCCAATTGTCTGCTAGACTTGGTGCTAGGGCTTCGATCTGCTCAATTATCTGTACTTTTTTGATCAGTTTAGAATGATTTGGAGTCGTTATTTAAATCGAACAGTCATTTATATGTATTTATATGACATGACAGAAAAGCTTGACCGAGGCGGGTGCTCAAATTGTTTGGTATTTTTATTGACCTGTTAACACGATTGTTGGTGAAAGTTCCATGTTTGTGTCTTGAGAAATGGACCAAAAGTCATAAAGTATTTATTGTATTTATAAGCAAAGATAGCCAAGAAGTTATATAAGCTGTTGTTCCTCTAGTGTAATGAAAATCCTTTAAAGTTAATATGTTAACCAGTTTATTTAAGAAAAAAGTTTCCTATATAAACATGATGATGAGTGCATAGTAAAAAAGAACAGACTTTTATTTATTAATGTTTTGTATGTAGTAAAAAATGAGGAAATAAGTGTTGTGTATCTAAATATGTTTTCAGTGATGCAAAATGCATCCAAGGTCACATATTAACATGTTTAGTAGTGAAAAGGGAAAGGCATGTCTCACATTAGTATGTAGTTTTTGTATGTAAGAAATAATCAAATGTCATGTGATAGCATGCCATGCTGCATTAAAGAAGTACCAATAAAGTCATATTTGGGTTACAAATGTCTGTTGTGTAAGCTGACCAACAAACAACAAGCATGTTGCATATATCTACCTAAAATGTAGTGAAGTGTAAATGCATGCTGTCAGTGGAAAGGTCCTAAAGTACTTAACCAGCATGAAAAAAAAGCCCCAAAAGGTCCCCTGAAAGGGCAACCTGTCATCAAGTATGAATCCCAAAAACTTAAAGACACAAACCAGCTGAAAGTATAACAGTGCTTTCAGGAAGTGTGGCTTTTGTTGTTTTAATATGTAAAAACAAAGTTTAGTTGTATCTGTTTTCAGAAGAAGTTGCAGCTGACAGAGCTGATGTCGAACTAAGTCCAAGGCATGCTGATGATGATGATGATGATGATGATGATGGTGGTGGTGGTGGTGGTGGTGCTGAAAATGCTCCTGTCTCTGCAGCAGTGTTTCAGGTTATTTGCTCTGAAAACACTGACAGTTGAAGTTCTGCTGCTTGTGTAGAGTGTAGAGAGTGAAGTTTCAGTTTCAAGAAAGAAAGTACAGGAGGAAATGGATGACACTGCAGGAGGAGAGTCAGATATTAACCAACGTAATAAGACAACCTTCTCTGTTGTGTTCATTAAAGGCTGTGAAGGACCAGGACCTACAGGCCTGACTATCAACAGACCATGATGACCTGCATGTCAACACAGCACAATCCTGCATCAGCATCCACGCCACAGCGGCTGTCGTCTATCTGCGTCCACGCCGCAGCAACCATCTTCCATCAGCACGGAGGCAGGAGAACATCTCCCAACACTCTGAGGTCAGCTTTTGTGTCCAGTCAAACGTGGTTTCTGTGAACCCATAACCAGTGTCCACATGTGCAGTGTATGTGATGATGTTTTATTTGTTATTGTCATCATCTGTCCAGGTTTGACCTGTTGGCTCGGTGCAGACAGGAAGTCACGGGGGACCATTTCAGAGACATGAAGGACAGAAAAGAGGACGTGAAGATGTGGAGGTAAAGTCAAGATGTCTTATTCATGTGTCAAAGATGAGATGTTTTGTTTAGTTTAATTACGTCATTATCAATACTTTCCACCTTGTTGTGATCATTGGGCAAATTAACCCTTGGGTAGAGTACTAAAGACACACCCCATCGTCCTGTTTTGTCTGTTAACAGCCACTAACTGTAGCTGCTGTAAAAACATATCAATGAAGTATTAGCTAAAATGTTGTTTAGCTCAAATCTCTTCATCAAGCTTGACCATAATCCAAAGCAGCACTAAATGGTTTTCAATAGGTTTTAACCCTTCAAATACCAATTCCATAGGTGATGTCACAGATTTGGTGGAAAAAACACACAAAATGACAGTTTTTTAAAATGAAAAATTACTGGAGTTTGGGGATTTGTTATGTGCTGTCACAGTCTTGGATATGTCAAAGATTAGTAAAAACACTGGCCCTGTAGCATTGTTATTTTAGTGCAGCATCAGATTTGAATTGTTACTCCCACTGACTCCCATTATAACTGTATGTTTTCATTAAATCAGTGACATCACCTATGAAATGGGCATTTAAAGGGTTAAAATCCATGTCTTTAAAAAAGATTCAATATATTTGATCAGGGCTGTCTGTCATTGATGAAGAGACTTGATCTGAAAAAGTTAGAAAAAAAAGTCTCTGTTTGATTTTCTTGTCAGCTGCCAAAGTTGGAGGGTGTTAACAGCCACACCAGGATGAAAGGTGTCACAGATTTGAGGTGACATTGTAAAACTAACGCTGGTCTCAGTTAGTCTGGCCCTCAGGGCGGTTTGGGAGGCATAGTGGCCGACACAGGCCTCATAACAAGAACCAGGCCTTGGGATAAAACAGTCAGGTATGCTGTGCCTCTGCCTGCTGAGTTTCAGAGGGCTCACAGATAAAACCGAGCAGATAACCAGAGCAGCACATGATGAAGGGTTAGGTTCTGACAGAAGCTTATGCAGCTGACAGCAAGTGTTTGTGTTGAAGGTATTTAATGAAAGGTGAGGAGGTCACAGTTGTATTTCTAAATCCAGGTGATAGTTGACGGAAAGGGCAAGTTGGTGAAGACGGATGGTGAAAGTTGACATGATTCAGCAGAAGCAGACCCAAGGAAGCGTGCGTCACCTCAGAAGATGAAGATTGTGTATTGGATCAGCTGCACCTGATAGGGGATAAAAGGACAGTGAAAAGCAGAAGAGAGTGTTCGTTTTCTCTGAGCTGAGGTCGCCTGATCATCAAACCCGCCCTGAACAATGTGATCCCTGCTGAGCAGAAGATGGAAAGACTTTGGAGCCAGGAGACGAGCCCTGCTGCAGGCCTTCAGCTTCACCCTCATCACCGGAGGATTGATCATCCTGTCAACGGGTGAGACGTCTGCGTTGATCTAAACAGGTCGTATGAACAATTCGACATTTCCTCTTTTAAGCTAATGTGTGTTTTTAGTGATTAATGCAGTGTGTCTTCACTGGGAGGAAAGAGTCGTGCTCTGGAGTAAGACTCTGGAGAGCTGAAAGGCCTCCTGGAGCACCGAGGCACCGACTCTGACCCCCAGCTGATGCTGTGATCCCCTCAGAGCTCGAACAAACTCAGCCGAGGAGGATTGTAGTTGAAATTGTAACTGTTTATTTTCGTCATAATTTGCGTCATTGGACTTGTGAGCTGAAAAGGACTTTCTGAGAACAAAAAGGACTTTTTCCACGTGTGCACAGTAAGAACTGTGAGGGTCGTTCCTACAGCGAAGGCCAGTTATAGGCCAAGGCTCAGCGGTATCACGGTTGTGGTTAGCTCAACTTTGATAATTCCCTGGCCTCGTGCTTGTCTTGCTGTAGTTCTGTCTGGGGATGTGGTGGGTGGATTAAAGTAACTGGGACACATAGCACAGGTTGGTGTGTGTACATCTCCATCAAGATGGCCATCAGGGGACATACCTGTCCGCATTATACGCAGGTGTAATGTAGAAGGCTGACAGGTCTGTGTTTGCTGATAGGCTCCTCTGTTGATGAGCGGTTCACCCACGTGTATTAGAAATGTATATACCAGTGAAGAAGACGGCTGTGTAAGTCCGGTCTCAGGAGCAGTCCGGCTCGGTTCAGGAGTTCAGGTGTGATCTATTTTTAATCAGTATTTAACCCTTGAAGTGATGGTTTAAGCCTTACGTTTGCCTCCCGTGTCACATATTAATGTCAATGCTATGTGGTCTAAGGGTGTGTGCTAATTGGTACAAGAGTGTCCTATAGGTTTGTGAAGGCTGCTTTAGCATAAAGTAAGGGCTGTTTAGCAAAAATGTTGTTCATTTTTTCAAATATTTTAATAAAATTTTTGTAGACAGTACAAAAAAATGATGTTGCATATAGTAGCTCAGAGTCTCTGCGTGTAACAAACATAAAAACCCAAATACAGTCAAGAAAAGGTCATATAAAACAGAGGTATAGTAACGTTAAATACCCATTGAACTCGCCCACCCTCAAGCACCCAGCTCCTGAGACAGTTGATCATTAGTGTTCAATGTTGCAACGTCATTAACAGGCAGTACATGTAGACAAAGAACATATACCTATACATAAATACATCCAGTTTAACAAATAAATCAAACATTCACATATATACATACATACACGCATATACATACAAACATAAACATATATAAATATACATACATACATACACATGCTCATACATACACACAAATGAATTTATATATATACATACCCATAAACTGATAAGTGAACAAAGTAAGAATAATTGAAATAAAATAAAGTAAAACAAAAAAAAAAAAGGGGGTGGGGGGTGGGGGGGGGGGGGTGGGTCTCTCTCCAGCATTTAACTCTGCTCAAGTTGTGTCTGTAGTATCTTCAGGAGTGATAGTGAGCTTGTTTCTAATAATGTCTATTAGGGAGGCCAAAGTTTCATTGAAGGATGTTAGTGATCCCTTTTGAGAGAATCTTAGCTTCTCCAATTGCAACCATTGTAAAACGTCCTGTACCCATTTATTGTTTGGTCTGGTGAAATTACTGAGGGCATCAGCTTTTGAAGACGGAGGGAGAGAAGTTTTGCAAGGAGTTTGTAATCTACATTTAAAAGCGGGACTGGTCTGTAACTACTACAAGCAGTAGGGTCCCTGTCCTTCTTTAGGAGTAAAGAAATCAAAGGCTCTGATAAAGTTCCTGGTAATCGTCCACTGTTAAAAGAGTTGTTAAACATTCTTGCAAGGATAGGAGCTAATATAACGGAGTATGCCGTGTAAAACTCGACCGTAAAACCATCAGGATTGGGTGACTTCTTGTTCTGCATTGATGGGATGGGTCTAAAGATGAGATAGGTCTGCCCATTTCCCTGGAGATGTTTATGTCAATTGTGGGGTAAGTTAAAGAACCTAAGGGTTTGGGGGTTATTACAGAGATTGGGGGGGCACTCCGATGTGTGTAGTTTAGTGTAGAATTCGGAAAAGGATCTGTTATTGTCAGCTGGGTCAGAAGTGTAGCTACCATCAGCTAGTTTGATTTAGAGAATTGATCTGGAGGCATTAGTTGCACAGTCCTGTGCTAGCAGCCTACTTGCCTTGTCTCCCTGTTCAAAGAAGCACTGCCTGGACTGTCTTAGCTGTCGCTCCACTATGTTCGTCATGAGCAGGTCATGCTCTGAATGTAATAAGAGCTGCTTCTTATACAGAGTTGGAGATGGAGAATTGGTGTACACCTTATCAAGTTTGAAAAGTTCTGGTCTAGTCTATGGCTGTTTAGCTCTTAATTAAAACGTGTCCTTGGGATCAGTGGCTGATCTGTAAAAATGTCCTAGTCAAGTACCAAGTGCCATTGATTGTTAAGAGAAGAAGCTTCTGTTCACAGAGGTGTGTGTTCTGAGATACCTACTCAGGCAGTGGGTTATTGATGTAGCAGAATTGTCCTATCTGGTAATCCCCACTAGGCTGCAGTTAAATCTGGACCCTCTAAATGGAGACCTGGTTCCTACTTAGGTCCTAGAGTAGAGTACAAATGTTTTCAGGGGCGAGGTGGTCCTGGATCAAACACAGCAGTACATTTGCAGGAAATGTGTCCACAGTGTATTTAGGACAGATTGAAATATGCACTTTGTGCCGCATGTTTTTTGTATGAAAAGTGCTTATAATAGAATTTTGATTGATTGAAATATCTGAAATCACATTGTCAAAATGGATGTATAATTTAGGTTCCTCACCAAAAATGATGTGGCACTAGAGTGAAAGTTATGGTCAGAGAAGTTGTAAATATTATCCCATAGTTGTGGCAAACAACCACACAGAGACCTAAGGGTTAAGGATGTCCTGCTCCACCAGAGGCAGCCACACATGACAAAGTATCAGAGATGTGATCATGGCAGACAGGAAACAGGCAGGGTCAAAATGATGTCTGAAATCTCTCCTAAAAGATGTGTCGTGAACATGTTTTGTAAGGTGCAGAAGTGTTCATCTGTGCAGCCTGGCTCTAAACACCTGCAGTGACATGTTTGATGTAGCTGCTGCAGAGAATGTATGAAGGCTGACTAACTTTTGCTGTCATAGAAATCCAGATGATTTGATAAGTGGATCATGACAGAACTGGATTGGAAATCAGAATCAAAACTGGAATTGGTGCATCAAAAATATGAACCTTGTTGGAGCTATTTTCCCAGTTTATTGTTGAAAAGGGATGTATTTTGTGTTTTGTTTTGTTAGTCCATTTTGTTAGTCCAAAGTTAGTTCCCTTCTGTTTTGGAAGGCTTTTTTTTATGGACAAATAGCCACTACAAACCTTATGTTTCCTAAAAGTGTAATAATTATAGTATTCAGTCCTGAAACAGATTTCAGAGTGATCCATCAACAGTGAATCACCTGTAGAAATGTGTGTGACAGATGATTAGGGAGTAGTTGATGTGAAGCAGGAATGATTGTGAGGCATGACAAATGAATGAGGTGACAGTGTGTGTGTTTGATTGAAACAGAGAAAGTAAAGTGTAATTATGAAACCATTCAAAAGTCAATCAGGAATGGCAAAGCGATGCATGCCAGTGTTGCTTCACAACATACAGGACCTGAAACATACTCTGAAGTTTGTGTATTCAGTCAAATGAGATGCTTAATGTAGTTCACCATTAGCATGTTTAAAAGAGTCAACTGTGTCTATTTTGTGGCTTAAACTGTGCCAATACTTAATGTCATAGGCTCACGTGGTTGTCTTGTTATTGTTATGTTACAGCCATGTGGTGGACAGGCCATTATTACGAGGTAGAAGTGAAAGAAGAAAGTCTGCAAATGGAAAATGGACTTTTAGGGAAACAAAGTGAATGATCTGATCAGTGTTTTAGAAATAATTGTGAAGTTGCACAAACATATGGATAAAGCCATAAAAGCAAAAGGAAATGATCTAAAGTCAAAGTAGGATTAAGTTCTTGTCAAAGTTTTTCACTTGTTGATGTATTTATGTTACTATGTGTTAACACTGTTCTTGCATGGTAATGTAACATTGGCAGCTAACTCCTATCATGTCATCTGGGATAATTAGTGATGTATGCACTAACAAGGGAACAGTCTGGTCTCTGTGGTTTCTGATGGACTACATACAGTTCACATGTTTCTCAATCTGCTGACTTTGGGTCATATCTGTGTAGGGGTCTTATTAGAAATGTAATGAACTCAAAGATCTCATGCATGTGTGAGAAGTCTGTTATTGTGTCTTTATATAACTAATGTAATCAATCAGAGGCAGTTAAGTCAGTGTTTTATTAAATGGCCTTTTGAGTGTCATCCCACCATCAGGGGGTGACAGAAGCACACGGTAAAGGTCGACTCAGGAGTTCTGAGGCAAGTGAAGTCTTCAGGGGGTTTGTTGGGTTCAAGGTGGATGCAGTGCCCATCGTTGGCCTGAGGGTGGTGCCGTTCCCTCCATGCAGGGGATGCGGCCAAGGTCCGACGTAGTCTGCGCAGAAGACGGTGCCCCTGCAGGTAGAGATGGAGAAATGGAGGTAGCATTAGCAAAGCAACGGAGGCTGGAACAATGGGAGCACATGGCGGTGGTGTCGGTGAAGGTAGGACTGAGTACTGACCTGTAGTTGATGAGCTGAGCGCTGTGGGCATGTCTTTCTCCAAGGATGTTCCAGAAGACCTGCTTGGATTTAGGACTGAGTCCTGTGAAGAAATTCTCCACAGGTAAGCCAGCCTGAAAGAGGGATCAGAAGAAGTTGTTTCATGACAAAGGAACTTTCTGCAGAACCAAACACACAGTTGCCGCCCATACAAGCACATTCAACATTCTAACATCCACACGCTTACCTTGTGAAGCACACGGCAGAAGATGTAGGGTGGGGGCGGCATCCGGCATCCTCGCCACGGTAGACTCGCTTAGGTTGACTCGCGTCTTTGCACACGAGGGTCTTCGCACAAAGAGGTCGCAGCACAAAGAGCTGCACGATGAGCTGCCGCATGGGCTGCCGCCCTTGCGGGGTCAGCCTTCTTTTATACCGCAGACGGACACAGCTGAATCCCATTAACGTCAATTAACGCAGCTGATGGCACTCCCTTGATTGACAGGGTGTGGCCAAGGTCACGGTTGGGTTCACCTGCTGAGTCCAACGAACACCTGGTCCCACATATCACTGCAACAAGAACAATTTCAAATCCTGGCAGGACACCGCCCTGAAAAAGTACACAAAGTAAACTTTACAATCACATACAAGTTCAGACTCTGCCATTTACATCCTCTTTTCAAAAGCATCTTCCAAAGGCACTTGCTATGACTTGGTGCTACACTACTAAAAAAAGAAAAACAAAACCATTCATCTCAAAACAACAACAAACATCAACGACAATAAAGACAGAAACTAAGTCATAACCCCACAGGCTGCAGTACCTCTACTGTCCACTAGAGACAGTCAACAGAACTAGCAAAAGCTCCATCAACACTCAATGTTCAGAGTGGACACAGTCAAGAAGACCTGCTGAAACTCTATAGACAACCATCAGACTGGAGACTTCACCTGAGGTCAGTGGACAACAATCACATCATAGAAAGGCCACAGAAATCATTGCACGACTCATTACAACCCCTACAGAACCAAACAAAAGAGCTCAGCTAAGAACACCAATACTGAGGCTACAAATCACATACAAGACTGTTAAAATGTCTCCTGGTCTGATGAGTCTGGACTTCCACTCCACATTCAGATGGTAGGCTCACAGTTTGACGTGAACATCATGAATGCATGGATCCATCCATCCTTACATTCCCTAGTCCCACCTGAGCATGGTTTACACCCCACAGCCTACCTGAGGATTGCTGCTGACCATGTCCATCCCTTTACTCCAGACTTCCAGCAGCGTCCTGTCTCAAAGCTCAGATCATCTCACACTGGTTTCTTCACTGTACTCCAGTGGCCTCCACAGTCACCAGCTCTCAATCTAATGGAGCAAAAACATCATTTGCACAACTATCACATCATTTGACAACATCTTCAAACACCTCACTGATGACCTAACCTGACACACCACATGGACAGTTCCATAGATCCACCACATAAATATTCCCCTGGTCCATCTGGAGAAGAGCCCACAGAACCCGTTTTCAAAGGCAAAACCTTCAAAAACAACTGCAGCTGCTGATTGGACCATCAAGCCACTGTATGACAGAACAGCTAGACCCTGTTGTTAGCATTACATTCCAATACAATTCATTTCAAGACTGTCATCTTACATTAAATTATAACACACAGATGTAACATTTACCACCCATACGCCACATGAACCATGTCAATGACAATCCACAACAACTTCTCCCAGTAAACTTCTGAGGAGAGCACATTTCACCAGGTATCACTGAGTAACCATGACAACCAGAGACTAACCGGCATCGCCTGCAGAGGATTTTCACATTCTCTCCCGGCTTCCTGGCTTCTTTGATTTAATCGGCAACCAGCAGAGACCCCATTATCACGGTGGGGTTTGGACTCCTTCCCATCTTTTTCACCAACAGAGGAGCCAGTTGCTACTTCAAACTCTCACCAAAACCTGTCAAGAGAAGAGCAAAAACATGGTTTCCCATAAGATAAGATTCAAGTCACATTCTTTGACCTTACTTTAAACAGCTCTGACCATCACTCCCTGATTCTGTGGCTGAACACTCACTCATGCTTTCATAACCTCCCACCTGGACTACTGTGATGGAGTCCTATCTGGAGTACCCAGCAAAGCCCTGGACAGGCTTCAGTACGTCCAAAACTCTGCAGCGACAGTCCTCACACGCACGAGACCCTGGCTACACATCACACCTCCTCCCTATCAGGTCCCATATCAGCTACAAAATCCCCCTCCTCACATACAAATCTCTCAACGCCCAGGCTCATCAGTACCTCTCTGACCTCCTCCATCCAGACACACCATCCCACAACCTTTAACCTTTGATGTAAATAAAACTGTATGATGTAAAAGTAAAATTGTATCCATGTGCTTCTCAATGCATAATAGGCCTGCACATGATGTATCTGAGGTCAGGATTCAGAACAACATCATTGATTAAGTGTATTAACTTAAGTACCTTGGCATCATCCTGGACAAAACGTTAAAGTCTGACAGTCAGGTTAAGTACATCAGCAAGAAAGTAGGACCAAATCTTCACTGCTTTTGCTTTCTTAGAAAGAACCTGTCACATCAAGCTACAAACCTGTACATGCATGCAATGACTTCTTCTCATCTGTCATATTGCATCACATCATGGTCACACGCTTCTCCAACCACATTAAAACCCATAATCTCAATATACAAGCGGGCAATACAAATCACAGACAGGAAAACAATGCCATGGCATCACTGCCGCATTGTAAGACAACACAACTTCTTCACCTTTGACAATTTTATTAATTTTAGTACTCTAACAATGTTTCTTGAAATGTCTTAACAATCTTGTGTCACTACTGTTTCCTGAACTGGCCACCAGGCGTCAGAGCTCTCACAGAGCGGCCACATCATCCTCCACCAGCGGTGATCATCTTGTCCCAAGATACAAGACTTCACTGCGTCAGTCTGCTCTTTCTGTAAAATGGACAAAACTTTACACCTCTCTACCCATTCATCTGAAACTACAGACCAACTGAAATGCTTTTAAGAAAGGACTCAAACAATGGCTACAATCAAAACAACAGAACTCACATGAATAGTTTTAACTGGTTGATTTCTTGACCATGTTGCCTTGGCTTCACAGCTTAAGTATAAATTTCATCTGGAAAAAATACTTCTTTTTTATTGTACTCTATACTTTTTCTTCACTCTCTTCTCTTATTACTTTTCCTACCTTATCATCTCAAAGGCTCCTGTGGACAAGCGTTGTGAATTAGCACCTGTGCTAAAACATTCAAACAATGCTTCTGGTTTGTCCAATGCCATTATAATATTCACATCAAATAAACAATAAATCATTACAAAAATGAACTATTTAGTCTTCAAACACCGGTCTACTTTCCACACCCAAAACTTAACTCCAAACCTATGGAGACAGAGCCTTCACCCTCTGGGACACTCTCCCTGCAGACATCCATACCGCTCCAACTCTGGACATTTCCAAAAAACATCTCAAGCACCACCTGTTCACCACAGCATACAGTCTTCATTACACCACCACTCACACTCATCTACCACCACACAGTTTGTCCATGTCCATGTCTATGTGTCCCTGTAAAGCATCCTTGGGTTCTGGAAAGACGCTATATAAATTCAAGACATTATTATTATTAAGAAGAATCCTGCAGATATTCACATAGACCACTTCAGACGCCGCCATTGTTCTCAAACATGCAGTCATTTCCTGTTGTCGTCACATCTGCAGCTCCCACCTCTCTTCTCTGATTGGGTTTTTTGGCTTTTAGCCAAGTGAAGTGAGCTTGGCCAGATGGATCTGTGTGATTTCAGACAATGAATCAGGTACGTCCATCTGCTCTGCAAAGTTATTGATGAAAACCTTCATTCTGATACTTCTCAGTATTCTCTTCATCATGTTTGGACACATTGGCTAATGTCCAGTAACTGCACTGCAAAGCTACACAGCAAACACAGGACTCCATTTCTTACAGAATTTTCACTTTAGAAACACCAGCGTTTCCTACAATGCTTCCTGTAGCACAACCTTAGCTCTGAATCCAGCAGAGACATTCAGAGGACGTGCTCATACACATGGCAGAATGGATTATAACTTCACACAGCAGCCACCAGGTGGTGTCACCACACCAGCTTTCTCTGCTTAAACCCTGTGAGCACATGACGGTACAACGATGGACTTAATTCTCATGACGTATGACTGTGAGCCTGTGGATGCAGCTCGATCAAGAAGCTGCAAGAGAACATCAGTCCAACATGGAGGACAACATTCACAGCTACAGTATACACATCGAAGACTCACTTAACTCACTTAATGCAACACAACAGTCACATTCTCGTTTCCAAAGTTTGCAAACACACATTTCAATCATCTACCCTGACCTCTTCGATCTCATTTACCTCCATGACACCACATTCACTGCATTAAAACATGGAAGATGAAAAGCACATCAAAAGTCACTCGTAAAAGATGCTTCATACTATTTACAGGATATTACTATGTTTAATTTGCCCTCATGGCTTCTGTGTAGGTCTTACATGAAATCATACCAATGCATGTAGGAGAAAAGTAAGTACAATGATGAAGGATGCACCACATGGGACTTCTGCACACATCCCACATGCCAATGTTTCAACACTCACTATCAAACACATTTGTGGTCAAATGCACAAAGCCTCCACTGAACTACAAACATGTTACAAACTGATGTGAAGCAAAAACAGGAGCACTAATAAAAGACTACTTTCATTTGTTAAGTGGACATTGAAAAAAGATGGCAGAAAACACCACAGCACAGTCAGACATTCAGACAACACTGCAGCCAATATGCATCCAAATCATCTGCAAACGTTTTCAGATCTGCCAACAACAATAATCAACTTCAGAGGCAATTACCTGCCTCTAAGTATGACCTTTCATAACCTTCAGTTCTTTGACTGCTACCTTTGACAAGTTAGATATGACAGCAACGTTTTATCATCAATGGCATTTTCTACTTAAATTAATTCACCATCTATTTACTACATTCCTGACAAACCCTGCTTACCCAACCAGCCTTGACCTTGACTTTTACCTTATCAAATTCAGCCCTCATGTTTGGTTTTCTGCTTGAAAATATACATTTAGTCTTCTAACAGTCTAGTCTTGTTATAGTCCAGTCTTCTCATAGTCTAGTCTTCTTTTTGTGTAGCCTTTGGTATTTATCATATGTTTTATGTTGGGTCTTCATTTTCAATTGCACAGTCCAATCCAATCCAATCCAATCCAATCCAATCCAATCCAATGTCAAATACTTACAATGAACTAAACAGATCACTACCCACAGGATCTCAGGGAAAAGGGCGTTGGTTTTTTTTATGTTAGACATGATTTTAAGTCACCTCATCCTAAAAATTGTGGGGGTTAGGTTCTGAGGGGGAGAAGGGTGCAGGCTTATTTTTAGGTCTATTTACCGAGTGTTTTGCACAGGGTGTAGGGTGAGGTTTTGGCACGGTTTAGGTAAGGACAGGGAAGGGTAAAGGTTCAAATGGCCCATGGAAGCTTACCTGGAGGCTCTATAAACATCTCGTCTATTCATGGTACATCCTCTGCACTGTGGACCAGTTATTTTTGGTGTCAAGGGCCAGACAACAGATATCAAACAGACCACAGGCTGTAAAGTGCCTAGATAGGGCTTTGGACTCATCCTGGTGTCTGATTTCGTAGATGTGATCCAGTATTCTGGTTTTCAAGGGCCTGCCTGTTTCCCCTACATACCACATCTCACAATTCTGACACTTGACACTGTAAAAGAGGTTAGTGGACTGGACATCCCCTGAGACTAGGTTTGCAACCCATCTCCCAGGTATGTGCTGGTTTATTACATTTATCCAGGGCTGTGTGAACCAATATGTCCTTTAGGTTTTTTGTTTCTTTTTTTGTTTTTGTCTCGCTGTGGACAGACAGCTAGAACATTTCTTTTTACTTCAGACCACAGAGGTCCGGTGCAGTCTTAGAATCAAACCACCAAAGGGAGCGTACGTCCCTGTTAGAGTGTTGTACCCCCTGGGCAGATCAAATTGTTGTCTAACTTCTGACTTAATATCCCACAGGAAACAACACGAGTAGCCACAAGGCTATGAATAACGTCCGAGTGGACTCTTCGAAATCATTGAGGTAAGTGCTGATTCTGTTGTGATCTGATGACCCCTCTGAAGGTGTGTTTGGCCTGATAACTGGATCTGTGTGATAGCACATGTCTGTCCGTGTCTTTGAGGTGGACCCTTGTGACCACAGGGTAAATGAGACCTGGGTTTTAGTTTTATTTTGGGATGGTGCGCGTTGATAATTGCTATAAACTGTTCAAATTCTGCTGGTGAGTGGTGCCACAGGCCAAACATGTCACCAGGTAGCAGAGGTATAGGAGAGGATGAAGAGTCTTCTGTTAGTCCAGTCTTCTTACCGTGGGGTCTGCTCCACGCTGGAAGAAGGCTGAGCCACGCTCAACTCCAGCTCTGTGCTCTGAAACACACAACAGGCCCAAATCAGATCTACATCTGTCATATTCACAGAAATCAAGAACATGTACAAAAAAGGCCTGTACCTTCTTAATCCACGTGGTCAGATCCTGGATGAAGACTTTGTGCAGGTTTTGAAGACTCTGGAGCTCTTTAGCCTGAGGGAACAGATTCTGGTCATGATGAAGAACAATCAGTGCTCCCTTTAAATATATTTATATATATTATGTATATTATATATACAAGTAGGTACTTTTTAGTTTTTCCTCAACGTGTGAAGAAAAAAAAAACACTTCAAAAGACAAATATAACCAACGGTTATTCTTCAGATGGTCAAGCTCACTTATATCTGACTCACTTTCAGACAATGAAGTTTAGGTTTGTTTTTTATTGTGTGTGTGTGTGGGGGGGTGTGTGTGTGTGTGTGTGTGTATGAGTGTAAATAAAACCCTTGGAAATGTTGTTTGGTATCGGTCTCAAAGCTACAGGGGCAAAGACAACTGTTACATAGTCCAGAAGTTGTTGGATAATTATCCAATCCAGGTAAATTGGGGTTTAAGTTTAAAAAAAAAAATGAAAATGAAATATTTGAAACCCTTTCAACAATATCGACAGGTGAATATGAATGTAGTGGGTGGGATAATTTGGAGCACATGAACTGTGTCCATAACCCTTGTTACAATCTGTGCCAAAATATAAACAGATGTTGGACACAAAAACAGTATTAACAGGTGTCTGCTTGGGATAAAACTTGTTGATTCAAGTCTAATCTGTGGACAAAAAAATGGTCCGTGGTCTATCTCGATGGCTGAGACTTGAAGACTTGTCAGCATCCTTAACCCCTCTTCTTTCGTAGATGTTTCTGTACGATGAACTTTAAAGGCAAGAGTGCAAATATAAATACATACAGATAACGTCAGAACAGCGGCTATAATCAGAAATTCATAAACATCAGTTTTAATAGGACATTTTAAAGCAGGCACAACAGAAGAAGCTCCATCACCTCCAGGTTTTAGTCTGGCCTGATGATGAGGGTGATCTGCTCTGCTCTGCTCTCAGGATGAAGGTGATATGTTTCTGCTGCAGCATGGACATTTACTGAGAAGAACCAAAAGCCTGAATCACTCGCTTCAAATTGTTAAAAACTAGAAAAGCACTCAGAGAGCACAGACCTCTGCCAAGATACAATTCTGAATCACCACGAGCTCCGACTGGACGGCCAAGTCTCTGCTCATGTCTGTTCATGTGGAGAACTCCGCTGGCATTGCAAGGGAAGCTGGGAAATGTAGTGACATAGGCTTGAAAATCATTGATGTCAGTTTGCAAATAAACTACAATTCCCATCATGACGTAAAGGGGCTGGAACCCTCACAGCAGCTGAGGAGACATGACTGGGATTTGCTGTTATAAACCTCAATGTTCATCGGATCCAGATGAGTCATGTTATATAAATGATCCTGTACATTTTGAAGCAAATCCATCAACTGATGTTACAGATATGATTTTTTAAAATACAGCCTAATGTTAAGTTATGGGACTTTTCGCAAATTTGGGTAATTTTTTTGCATCCAGACAAATACGCAGATCAGCAACAAAGTGTAATGCATTCCTCCTTGGACCAAACCACACCTCTGATAACATTTTCATGTAAATCCATTCATTACTTTTTGAGGTATCTTGCTTAGGGGTGGGAATCGAAAACCAATTCCAGTTGAGAATCGTTAACAGCTCCATCAAAGTATCGATATCATGACTCTTTTTACTTATGAATTCTTTCCACTGACAGGGTTCAGAAGTGGTCAGAATTGTGGCTTATCTTTTTTACAAGAGGCACCAACTGCACAACCTTAAGTGAGTGGAAACACCAGCAACTTGCAGAAGCAGTTATCTATGCTGTGACGTGTGTTTGACATTGTTGCCACTGAAAATCTACAGGCCAACATTTGACCACACGGAAAATCTGCAGGACTCAATCAGGGAATCATTAAAGAATTGGATCGATTAGCAGGATCGTTAATAGCATTGCTATTGAGAAAATCTTATCAATCCCCATCCATAATCTTGCTAACAGACAAACACACCCTGGCAACAACATAAGCTCCTTGGCAATGGTAATAAGTTGACGTCAGACTCTTTCAGGTTCCTCGGACTTGCGTGTGATGACCTCCCCTCCTCGACCTCCCTCCGTGGATGTGAAACATCACCGATCTTGTGTGTGGACGCGTTAAGCCGCCTCTCAGCGCTCACGTGGCCCCGGGCCGTCTGCGGTGTGGCAGCAGTCAACAGGTAATCGGGGCTGAGAGCTGCATGCATCAAAACTAATTACCTTAAATAGCCTCGGCCCCGGGCCTTTCTGTTCCACTCCACGTCTCTCCAATCTGACAGCTGGCAAAGGTAGCAGTGGCGGTGGCGGTGAGCGAGGTGCTGCGTGGGACTTTTCCTCCATTAATTAAGCGTGGAGGAAGTAAAGCGTGAAAAGCAGCCGACAGGAGGAGGACAGGTCCGGGCTGCAGCCAGGTGAAACTGAAACAGAGACGAGGGTGGAGGTTAGGTTCAGGTTCATCTGAGGCTCCGAGCTATCAGGGCGTCCAATCACAAACACTTTCCTTCACTCAGCGGGTAGAAGCGGCCGTTCTTAAGTCAGAAAATGGTTTTGTTTGAAGAGCGGCCTTCATGAAGGAACAACAAAAGCAGCTGGAGAAACTGCTGGGAACGTCGGCCTTAAAGAAAAGCCGATGATTCGGACTCTGATAGTACAACCTTGTTAGCACGGCGGCTGATTTCCATTTTAACGAGCCCCTCAGAACCTTCAAAGTTATGAATAATTGACAACAAATGAAATGTTTTGATTGTCGCCAGAGTCTTTAATGTTCCTATGTTGCTTCTGAGCTAATTATGGAGATGGCACATTTGTCAGAAACATGTCCCCCTCCTAACCCCTGCCCCGGCCCGAGCCTCAGACGGGGGGGGGCAGACGACTTTACGGGCCCGGTAGTAATTAGCTAGCAGGGAATGCTCAACGACCTGGGAGGGAGTGTGATGGCTGCCAGCGCTCACAGGCATCGTCTGAACACAGAAACAGACGATGATGATGATGATGAAGACGAGCGGACGGGGACATGGGTCTGCGGAGCAGAGGTGGTCCAGGATGAAGACTTCACTTCATCAAACTCTTCTGTCACATTTTAACACTTTGACACTGAAATTCAGTCACTTCATCTGAAACCTTCTTAAAAACTGATCGGCTTTACCACTGAATCAAAATCATCAAACGCTGGAAGGTTTTGTGATGTCGTCATCTATTGATCAGTTTATAATTATTACTATTATTATTATTATTATTGTTATTGTTATTATCATCATTATTATTATTATTATTATTATTATTATTATTATTATTATTATTATTGTTATTATTATCATCATCATCATCATCATCATCATCATTTTTCTAAATCTTCTGTGTTAATGTTATGGGGCTCATTTTAGCCATTTCATTTTTAAATTTTGCATTTTCTTCCTGCCCCTGACTGTTTATGCTCATTTTTGTTGTTTCTTTACTCTGTACAGTGCTTCATAAACTTCTGCTTTTGGAGGGACATTACATATAAAGTCAATATTTTGGGGAAATTAACTGCAATCTGGACAGTATGTTTGGTTAGGATTGACTACAAAAAGTCCTTTGACTTTTTGACTTTAAAAAACTTCAGTAATTTCTGGAAAAGGAGACAAAATAATCAGACATTAGCTTTAACTGGGGGGGATTATGGGGCTTATAATTTACTATGTTGAGTTCAGTGATCATATGCTACTATTTTTACTTGTTTTGATTTACAATTTGTCACTACAGTTGAAATTATATATTGAGTATTGTCCATCTAGGATTATTTAACGTGCTTTTGTAACTTTTAAATATATATATATATATATATTTTTTTTTTTCTATTTATTTCACCAAATCACTTTCATTTACATTTGTACAAGGATGCTGGTGATAGCTGTTTTTGTATTTGTTTGGATGTCATGCCCCACTGTTCTAAATAAAAGTTAAAAAAAATACACAACAATAAAAACATTTGGTTTAACTGCGTTTCAATCATCTGCCTCAGATGTCGATCTGCCGCACCAAACTGATTCAAAAATGACACCAAACTGCTGATTTAGAGACTTGTTTGTAGGAATGTAGAAATGCCCTTTGACCTTCGATCACGATTAAACAGGAGAGAAAATATGAAACAAACTAGAATGCACTCAGTGAGCGCAAACCTCTGCCAAGGTACTTCACATATTGCTGTTAGATCTATAAACAATAGTTCATGATAAAGTTAACATAGTAAAATGATTCATGACCCTGAAAACCCACACCTAGCACACACAATCATGTTGACATCATGATTAGTTAAACAGTTATTGAGCAAAAATGATCGTTCACAAATGGAGGTCATCTGGATCACCAACTAAATCAAACCATTTCTAAGTTCGGCCATTACCAACATCTCCTGAAAATTTCAGCAACATCCGTCCAGTAGTTTTTGTGCAATATTGCTAACAAACAAACAAACAAAGGACTCTGAAAACATCTGTATTGATTTGACACACAGATGTGTTTGGGCTGTTTTTTTCTAAGTCATCAAAATCTAAAACTGAAAGAAAGATTATTTAAAATAATCCAATATGGCTGCTTCACCTCCTGTGAGTAAAAACAGATTATAAATAAACTTTGAGAGGGTCAGTAATGTGGTTAAACTGAGGTCAGAGGTCAGAGCAAACAAATCAAACATCTTCTTCAGATTTTCTTCGTCCAAACTTCCCAAACTGAACTCTTGTAATAAGTTTAAGTTTTTGGCTGACACCTCGTCTCCGTGATGCACCTTGACAAGACGATGGACTAACGAGAGCTGACAGACGGCAAGTGTGTCAGACAGACAGACGGACGGACGGACGGCTGAGTGTGGTGCTAAATTTGGCTCCTGTCGGTGTGTCTCTGAGTGTTTGTGAGTTTACGTGTTTTTGTTTCAGCTGTTGTCATGGTCCAGTCAGGTCCCGTGTCCTGAAGACACTGTCAGCCTGATTGATTTTCTCCCTCCGATCTGTGGACGTGTTCCCGTAACACAGCTGCCCCCCCGAGTGGCGTTACCTTGTCATTTTGAGACACGGATCAGAGCCAAGACGAGCTGGAAATAGACGCACGGCGACCTTGAACTCAGAGACGAGGAGACGGGAGTGATGGGAGATCTGAAACACACAAACAGTAAACAGTCGTGTTTTACACAGGTTTCAAACTGTGGTCCAGGGGCCAAATGTGGCCCCCAGAAAACTCCACAAAGTACAATTAATGATGGCCGTCACTGGAACATGGAGCAGGATGATGGCAGCAAATCACACTGAGAATCTGCGACCACATCGAGGTCCAAAAAAGCCCCAACACTCCCCAAAAGTTTGTCAGCCTCTGGGCCACATCGATATCATCCCAACCCCAAACCGCAATGTCGAAGCACGTGAGAGCGGCCCCGTCATACGTGTATTTTTCTGTACGTGGCTCTTGATGAAAAAGTTTGGACACCTCTGGCTTTGAGAACCAAAGACATTTAAACTGCAAAAACTGAAATGACCAGAAGAAACCAACAAAACAAGCAAAAACAGAGTTTCTCTAAAACTCATGACTGTGAATTAAATATTAATTAGGCTACTTATGAGGCATAAATCAACAAAAAGACGAGAAA
>JBAMNC010001155.1:0-108635 GCA_037902135.1 Cetoscarus ocellatus
ACTTATGAGGCATAAATCAACAAAAAGACGAGAAACACGTGTAACAGTGAAAACACTTTGAAAAAAGTCAATTTTTATTCAATTCGACAAAACTATCAAGAAAGAGCTCAGACTGTGCAGGAGAAAAATAAAGGTCTGTTAATGACACTGAGTTCTAGATCCTTTATTTGGCTTATTATTTTAATTTTTAAATATTTTCTGCTGTTTGAATGTGAATATTTTATATTTCTTGATCACAAAACAGGACAGAGTAATAAAGAGAGACGACCTTTAAATGAATAAATGTCTCTCTGAAGACCAAATTTGAGCAGCTTCATTGAATCTGCTCTATTTGCTGTTTTCCTGCTCATTTCTCTTTCCTGCATCGTTTTTGTTTGTGCACAAACATTTAGATGAAAATCAAAAATAAGCTTTCAAGCTGAAGATGATCTCCGCTGCTTTTGTGCACTTATGCATCACAAAAACCTGATCCTGTGGCTGTTTTTCCATTTTGTATTTTTAATCTGAATCTACAATCAAAATGAAAATGAACAATCAAAAGAAGGACACACGGAGTTACAAGGTCACAACTAGAAAAGTTATTGTAGTTAAAGAGGTACGATAAAGACTTTTAAACCAGGACGATGTGAGTCAGGGTCATTTAGTCTCACAAGTGGTCCAAAATGTTTGTAGATGTGTACGGTGAAAATAATTTTATTCTTCTTTGTTTGAGTCCTAAATGACCTGTAAAAAGTCTTTCATTTGATATCCAAGTGTGATTTAATATCAAAACATGACTTTGGACATACAGGCTGAGAATGTTTAAAAAGAAGTCCAACAAACAAATCTAATAACTTTATACTGATCCCTGACGTTGTTATTAAGAATTTACCTTTAGTTAATTTGTTATTTTTTTATGAACAAAGCCTCATATTAGTTTGACACTTGCTGTCTCAGCATTTCACAAAACAAGATTTTCTTCTTTAGGTAATTTACTTCACAGGATAAATTTTGGTTAAGTGAGCTGACGATTAAAAACATGTTTAAGGTTGTTTTCAGCCTTAAAGTTAGTGTGTTAGTTAGTTAGTGTGTGTGTGCTACGCTCACAGCTTAAGCATGAACATATAAAGAGGTGAACACTCACAAACTCACAATATGTACCAAATAAACACAAATATAATTTTCTATCCTGCAGATTCATCACAACACAAACACTCTGCTGCTGTTCCTCTGAGCCTCCACCAGAGGGCAGAACAGCTCCAGGAAACACGAGTCCGTCTCCACCTGCAGCACGGAGCTGATCCTGACCCCCAAAAACCCTCTGTGACCTGAACCTGGACCTGGCAGGGTCTGCAGACAAGTTACAGACACGTCTTCATCGCTCTGAGAGGGAACTCCTCCTGCCTAAAACATCAGGGTGAAGAAATCAAACACCTCCAGCATGTTTTAAACTCCACAGCTCTTGTGTTTCCTTAAAAAATGTAAACGTAAAACTATGCAAATATAAAAGTATATCATAAAAATAAAAGTGTAGGACTCTTCAAAAAGAATAAACAACATCTTATTTGTTTTTAAATATCTCCAGTTTGAAGACAGTCTCACCTCTAACTCTATGACTTTAAGTTTCTGCCTGAAGATCAAAACATTATTTGGTGTTATTCACAAAATAAAAACTCATTTCGCAGAAATAAAAGTCTGTCCGCAGGGGTCGCTCACTTCTTTGAAGGCTCTGCGCTAAAAATATGAAACATGTTGCTTTACTTTAACATCAAATCAAATGTTTTATGAACAAATGAAGGGAGTTAAAATGTGGGGAAATTAAACATTATCATTTAAAAGGAGGAAAACTCAAGGCCACTGATCGTATCTTTAGTAAGAAAAAGTGTTTTTTTTTTTTTTTTTCTCAACATTTACTGAACTTTCTTCTGATTTCAATCATTCAAATTAGAGTAAGGTGGCATTAAGACAATTGTTTGTGGACCAACGTGGGACATTTTAGATTTAGTTTATGAAGATTAGCAGTACAGCTAGAATCTTAATTTAGCTGTCAGCAGGCTTTGGGGGCTCTCTGTTTTGGTTAAAATAACATGATAAATGTCTACACGATGCGATAAAACAGCTGATAAAGAGGATTAAACATGTATGGCTTATATGTTTAACAGATAATGTGGATCAGCTGTAAATACAGGCAAAGATGTTCATGATGTTCCAATACTGTGCTGAAAACATAATGCACCCTAATTTCCACAGATAATTGTCTGCAGATTTAAAACACACTAAAAGACAAACCCTTAAATATTCTGTTAAATATTCCAATAATAATACACAGAAGGATCTGGAACAGTCTGACACATACTGAAGTATTTAAGATGATTGTTAGGAAAATAATAATTCACTGTGTAGGGAGATTGGATTTCTGTCCTTGCATTTGTAAAGTTAACATTGTTTTATTTTTATTTATGTTATGTAACCAGCGCACTACACACTGAATTCTGTTTTCAACCCTTTTTTTCTCTATTTGATAATTTTATCTTCATTATTGGCCAACATTTGTTAAGGATACTTGACTGGCTAATGATTCATCGAGGGCCCAGAGCCCCCACTTTAATCAAACTGAACTCTGTCAGTGCACCCTCATCAAGCACTTTTGTTTGACCTCCATGTGACATTCAGGATCTCACAAATCCTTCACCCTCTCGCCTACTGCTCCCTCATCCACTAAAATAAAATCCTTCAGTCAAAAATACTCGTCCAGTGTTGAAGTCTGAGCTGAAATTTGCTCTGAGACCAACAGCAGCTAAGCTAAATGAGCAAAACAGCATGCATGATGTGGTTTGTGATGCGTTTAAGGTCCAGTTGGTAACATTACGATGCATTTATGTTGGCTCGGTAAAAAGAATAATTGATAGAAGTGACTGATGTGGTTCTAAGAATTGGAAATTAGGGTTCATGTGGATTATTTGTCTGTTTTCGTCATAACATGAAACATAAAATCAGCTACGAAGATTAAACATATAAAAGATTTTTAGTTGGATGGAATTAAAATCTTTTTGTCCTTCAATAATTTTAAGTCTTATAAACGAACACAAACATTAAATAAATCATTACATTGAAATTCTGCCTCCCTGTAACTAATGGCCTCCAAACTCTAAACCTGCCGTCAGAACAAAACTAAAATCAGGATCGATCGATGTTGTTCCGTCACACCAACAGGTGATCGTTCACTAAAATCCTGATGGAGGCTTCACTATCAGACTCCTCGTTCATCCTGTTCATGTCGACCTTTGACCTGAAGTGATCTGATTCTAATCCGAGACGTCAACTGTCGAAAAACCAGGACAACAGATCCTAAAATGAAAGGGCCTCGAGTTTGTTCTTCTCAGAAGGTCACTCCAGTAAATAAGATAAAATTCACCTGCTTCAATAAATAATCACTTCATCTGGAGTCAAACTCTGTGACAGCCGCTGGTCCAAGACCTTGACCCTGTTTGTTTGTTTGTTTGTTTGTTTTTGTTTGTCATGTAAGAACTTGACTGACCTCCGCCTCCATCCAACACCTCTGGGATGGAGGAGATGGAGCCAGACCTCATCGACCTCCAGAGTCTGCCTGCAGAACCATCTGATATAGCTCTACAGTCCTGAGACTACAAAATAAAAGTCTGTTACAGCTCTACAGTCCTGAGACTACAAAATAAAAGTCTGTTACAGCTCTACAGTCCTGAACCTACAAAATAAAAGTCTGTTACAGCTTTACAGTCCTGAGACTACAAAATAAAAGTCTGTTATAGCTCTACAGTCCTGAACCTACAAAATAAAAGTCTGTTATAGCTCCACAGTCCTGAGACTACAAAATAAAAGTCTGTCATAGCTTTACAGTCCTGAACCTACAAAATAAAAGTCTGTTACAGCTCCACAGTCCTGAGACTACAAAATAAAAGTCTGTTACAGCTTTACAGTCCTGAACCTACAAAATAAAAGTCTGTTACAGCTCTACAGTCCTGAACCTACAAAATAAAATTCTGTTATAGCTCGACAGTCCTGAACCTACAAAATAAAAGTCTGTTATAGCTCCACATTCCTGAGACTACAAAATAAAAGTCTGTCATAGCTTTACAGTCCTGAATCTACAAAATAAAAGTCTGTTATAGCTCCACATTCCTGAGACTACAAAATAAAAGTCTGTCATAGCTCTACAGTCCTGAACCTACAAAATAAAAGTCTGTTATAGCTCCACATTCCTGAGACTACAAAATAAAAGTCTGTCATAGCTCTACAGTCCTGAACCTACAAAATAAAAGTCTGTTATAGCTCCACAGTCCTGAGACTACAAAATAAAAGTCTGTTATAGCTCTACAGTCCTGAACCTACAAAATAAAAGTCTGTTATAGCTCCACAGTCCTGAGACTACAAAATAAAAGTCTGTCATAGCTCTACAGTCCTGAACCTACAAAATAAAAGTCTGTTATAGCTCCACAGTCCTGAGACTACAAAATAAAATTCTGTTACAGCTCTACAGTCCTGAGACTACAAAATAAAAGTCTGTTATAGCTTTACAGTACTGAACCTACAAAATAAAAGTCTGTCATAGCTTTACAGTCCTGAACCTACAAAATAAAAGTCTGTTATAGCTCCACAGTCCTGAGACTACAAAATAAAAGTCTGTTATAGCTCTACAGTCCTGAACCTACAAAATAAAAGTCTGTTATAGCTCCACAGTCCTGAGACTACAAAATAAAAGTCTGTCATAGCTCTACAGTCCTGAACCTACAAAATAAAAGTCTGTTATAGCTCCACAGTCCTGAGACTACAAAATAAAAGTCTGTTATAGCTCTACAGTCCTGAACCTACAAAATAAAAGTCTGTTATAGCTCCACAGTCCTGAGACTACAAAATAAAAGTCTGTCATAGCTCTACAGTCCTGAACCTACAAAATAAAAGTCTGTTATAGCTCCACAGTCCTGAGACTACAAAATAAAAGTCTGTTTTAGCTTTACAGTCCTGAAACTACAAAATAAAAGTCTGTTTTAGCTTGACAGTCCTGGAACTACAAAATAAAAGTCTGTTGTACCTTTACAGTCCTGAAACTACAAAATAAAAGTCTGTTGTAGCTTTCCAGTCCTGAAACTACAAAATAAACATCTGTTATTGTGTTACAGTCCTGAAACAAAACACTTAAAGTCTCTTATAGCTTTACAGTCCTTGACCTACAAAATAACAGTCTTTTATTGCATTACAGTCCTGGAAACTACAAAATAAAATTCTGTTTTACCTCTGCAAACCTGGACCTACAAAATCAAAGTCTGTTCTATTTTTAAACACTTGAAACAAAACAATAAAAGTCTGTTTTAGCTATACAGTCCTGGACCTACAAAATAAAAGTCTGTTATAACTTTACAGTCCTGGCACTACAAAGTAAAGCCTTCTGGAGCTGCAGATGAAGGCTGAAGGTGTCCACAAACTTCTGACCACCTTTGCTGACCACGTCAAACGTTAACGTCCTGACTTTTCCACACAGGCGTCCTCGCCTCACCCAGAACAAGCTGATGTCTCAACATCGCCCTTCAGTAACAAACACTTCAGGAGAGAGAGAGCTGAGGCCCAGCTGGGCGATCGAGCCCCTCTCTCTCTGAGCTGTTTGGTTGGTTTTGGATCCCTGAGGGACGCCGCTGCCTCCTGTGAGATCAGGACCAACGCCAGGCCCTCGCTGCAACCAGAGAGGGAGAGGAGGGGGTCTCTCTGACTGGCACCCTCTCAAACATTCTCCAGAAGACAACAGGACGACAATGATGAGAGTTTCATTTAGAGAATTGGAGACGTTTTCCTCACAAACACACTGAATTTACAGTTTTAATCCACAGGTAAAAAAGCTGCAAACATCAAAAATACTTCATGTTTATTCTTCATATTTCCCTCAGTCAGGGTGACAGATCCTGACATTAACACACGTAAAACAGACACAAACATCATCGAGCTGAATTCAGCTGTTTGACAACCACTTACTGATTTTTAACAACAACAGACAGTCTGAGGCACAGACACATATCTAAAAAATATAAAAGTCTTCTATGCCAACAAAAACTGTTCTGTGCAACATTTAGACCAGGATCTAGAAGTTGATTAAAACTGAATCTACAAATCAGAAATCCAAACAGGTCGACGGAGGACACTTCTTATGATCTGAGAAGGTTTAAGATTTAAAAATGAAAAAGAGAATTAAATAAGGACTTTCAACTTCTTTTACCCTCTCATTATTGTCATCTTTTTCCTTAAACATTTCAACATCATTTTTTTTAGTTTCCAGAAATAACAAGCTAATAATCTGATTTTTCCTGCAGGAGTTTACTTTTCTATCAAGTTTGTAGACAGTGCACTTTGACAAACAGCAGAAGATGCTTCATTTTTCCACAAACTCAAACATCTTGCCATCATTTTGCTGAAGAAGACCTCGCAAATACAACTGTACTGGTGTGACAAAAGGACAAAATTATAAGTATTGAGAGAGCTCAAACACATTTACCAGAGAGATCAAATCTTATAAATTTTAGAGCTTTTTCATTTTTAAATTAAGAATATTTCCAGTGATCGTGGGGCTGCTGCAACTCATTCCCTTTAACTGGTGCAAACAGAGTCTGTGCACAAGCTTGATGACGGACTTCCTAGTTTCCTGTTAATGTCCGGCTCTGTTTATGTTTACTGTAAGATGGGGAGTTTCTCAAAGTGGAGTTTTCTCCAGAACTACGAGAGTCAGGACGTCACAGTGAGCTGTGAAGTCTGCCATCAGGCTTGTGCACAGAATGGACTGCAGCTGAGTGACATATGGAGACATTATTGTTGTTTGACTGGAGCAACATCAGAGGACAATACTTGAGTGGAAAGAAGTATTTATAGTGTTATGTCTCTCAATGCATTTTTATTTTCACTGGAGAACAAAATTAACTTAGCAGTACCCCGATTTGCTCTTTAATTAAGCCTAAAAACTATGAATATCTGTAAAGTCAAAAGATTTTGGAAAAATACAAAGACTTTTGCTCACTTTTGAGTCTTTAAATGGTGGATTTTTTATTTGTTCTTTTTTATTTTGTTTGTAAATCTCATATTTTTGTATTATTATCATCTCATGTTTACAAGTTTTCAAACTCCAAAATGCACCTAAAATTCATGTGTCATTATAGAGCCCCTTAACTTTGACTGCTGCCACTAAAACATGTTGATGATTAAATTTGACAGGACTTAACTTTGACCTGCAACTGGTGCAGTCTGTAAGAGAGTTAAATTGGTGCTTTGGGATTTTTGTCCAGTAGAAGCTAAATTAAAGAAAATTATGCAGAACTAATTTGTATTTTTATTGATTGATTTTAACATGTTTCTTTAATTCTGTCAAAAATTCTGAAATTAAAGGGAATTTTGGGCCATTTCATGCGTTTTGGTCTCTAATATTGTTTTCTGATTGTCAATCTTACATGTTTTTGTATTTTCATCTCAAATGAAACACAAGGACATTTTGCCATCAGAAAACTTCAAAAAAACTTTAAAGGGAGATAAAGGGATAAAATTAAGAGTAGTGACACCAACAGGACTTTTTTGTTGTGATTTTTCAGATTTCAGAGCCTCATGTTGCGTTTTTAACAGTTTTTTTGTCTTTCTTCATGTTTTAATGGTTTTCAGCTCCTGTAGTTTCACAGTTTAACTTCTGAATCGTCTTCTGTAAGTTCTGATATTTACGCCTCGTCTCCTGTCTCTCCATGTTTCCTCTCTTTCCTGTCACAGTCGAGTGTAAATGTTTTTGTTTCTCCTCGTTTTAATTGTGAGTCTCTGCCTCAGCTTTGGCGTTCTTGCATTCATAATAAAAATCTTCCTCTTCTTCTCTCAGCCTCTGAGCTCTTAGTTTCACTTTCTGCCTTCGACAACTTTGTTCCATTTCTCATGCGGTGGCATAATTACAGCTTTATGGCGCTGTGCAGCGCTCGCCGTGGATATTTCTCTCCTTTTTTTGTCGTTTTTGGTCGAGCTCTCATTAATAATTCACAGAGAGAGAATGGGAAATTTTAGTGCAATTTGCAGCAGCTGAATCTCAGTTATTGTTTTTGCAGAGAGTCGGACGGCGGCTCTGAAGTCCTCAGAGTTAATTTAGCTCTGACAGGCCGCAGATCTCTGGGGGGGGGGGGGGCTCGGTCCAGTCACACTCTCTGTCCTCGCGTGTCGCTGCGTGTTTCCTTAACGCTCTCAGATGCTGTTTGTTCATATTTATGCCTGCATGTTTTATTCCGTTTGTTAGCGTCGAGCTGCGGACGCTGAATTATTCAGATCGGGCCGAGCCACCGCCACAAAGACGACGGGAAACTTTTGGACGTTTCTCTCTCTGAATCTAACGTGACGACAACGGCGGAGACGGCTCTTTTTGGGGCGGCTCAAAGGAGTGGTTATAAACAGTTTGATTCCTGCTCCATGACAAACCCACCCTCTCATCCCCACTGACTCTGAAGCATCAAGCATTCAATAAAAGAGGGAAATGTAAAACGGTTTGGTATCAGAAATGTGATGCAACGCTGATGAAAAACCACAGAAAGACAAACTTCAGCTCATCCTTCATTCATGCAGGAGCTGCTGCCACAAACTTTAACCAACAATCTGCTACAACGAGGAACAAATCTGTGAATAAAACAGATTTAAGTGGTCTAAAAGCTTCCTTCAGGGAAATTAAGATTCCAGCAGAACTGCGTAGTTCACAGGGTAAAAAGAACACAGGATAACAAACAGTAAAAAACATGCAGATATTAATACAAAATATAAATATTTACAAATATTATGGCTACTGGCTGACTACTGCTCCTTCAAGTCCTCAGTCTTCCCGTTACTCCTCCTCCCTCCTCCTGAGGAGTTGTACAGTTTGATAGTCTGAGGAGATTTTCAGCTTTTAACAGCTTATTTGACCTTTCACCCTTTAGTGTGACAAAATACTCAAACATTTGTAGGAAGCCCGTTTACCCGCCGAGCACAAAAAATGACAAGAATGACAAGAAATCTGCAAATAAAAGACTCTTTGAAGTCATTTTCGGTGCTTTGGTCTCAATTTTTGATTTTTTTCTGCTGCCATTTTTGTTTCTTCTTCTGAATATATTCAATGCTGTTTATTACCTCGTAACAGTGTCCGTGATATGCTAATTTTTTTCATCAGTTTCTTTGCAAAAACGGTTTCGTTTTCTTTTGTTTGTTTTTGTCCCATCTATTGCAACCACAAGTCTGTGTGGTGTTATGGTTTAACTTGTGGCTGTGTTAACTGGTGTTAGCAGGCGTATTTATTGGCATACAAACAGAACACAATGATTTGCAAATCCTTTTCAACATATATTCAATTAAATACACTACAAAGATGAGATATCTGTTTAAGCTGATAAACTGCATTGTTTTCTTAAAAATCTTCTCTCAATTTGAATATGATGGCTGCAGCAAGTTCCAAAAAAGCTGGGACAGGGGCAACAAAAGACTGGGAAAGTTTAGGACTGCTCAAAAAACACCTGTTTGAAACATCCACAGGGAACAGACTAAATGGAAACAGCTGAGTATCATGATTGGGTACATAAGAAACACCCCTGAAAGGCTCAAGAATGGGTCAAAGTTCACCACTATGTGAACAACTGTGTGAGCAAACAGACAGTTTAAGGACAATGTTTCTCAACGTGAAATTGCAATGACATCATCATCTACAGTCCATAATATCATCAAAAGAGAATCCAGAGAAATCTCTGAAAACCAACACTGAATGCCCGTGACCTCTGATCCCTCAGGCAGCCCTGCATTATGAAGCAGCATCATTCTGTAAAGGATATCAGCATGTGGGCTCAGGAACACTTCAGAAAACCATTGTCAGTTAACACAGTTCATCTCTACATCTACAAGGTCAAGGTCAAACTCTACCATGCAAAGACAAAGCCAGATATCAACAACACCCAGAAACACCGCCGGCTTCTCTGGGCCGAGCTCATCTGAGATGGACTGAGGCAAAATGGAAAAGTCTGCTGTGGTCTGAGTCCACATTTCAGACTGTTTTTGGACATCATGGACGTGGTGTCCTCCAGGCTAAAGAGGAAAAGGACCATCCAGACTGTTATCAGAGCAAAGGTCAAAAGACAGCATCTGTGATGGTATGGGGGGGCGTTAGTGCCCATGGCATGGGTAACCTGCACATCTGTGAAGGCTCCATTAATGCTGAAAGGTATATACAGGCCCTCAGGGATGTCCCTGCTTATTTCAGAGACAATGAAGACACATTCTGCTCGTGTTACAACAGCGTGGCTTCAGAGTCAAAGAGTGCAGGTACTAGACTGACCTGCTGCAGTCTACACCTGTCTCCACTGAACATGTGTGGCAACAACTGTTGAGCAACTGAAGTCGTAAGTCAAGCAAGAATGTGAAAGAATTCCACCTAAAAGGTTGCAGTCATCAAATTCAACATGTGTGAATATTTGCTAAAAACAACAAAGTTGATCAGTTTGAACATTATCTATCTTTTGTCTGTAGCGTATTCAGTTGAACACAGGTTGAAAATGATTTACACATGATTGTTTTCTGTGTTTGTTTATGTTTCACACTGCGTCCCAACTTCATTGGAATCGTTGTTTGTAAACAGAGAGTTCGTCTGTAAATCCGGCTCAGGTTGGCGTTCACATGCGGCGCTTGGACGCTCAGCGAGTGTTTGTGTTGAGGCGGTGATCACACTCTGAGTCCAGGAGGCGTCGGTGCTCGGAGGTAAAGACTCAGATAAGAAATCAAACCGTCTCCATTTCTTCTTCTCTGGTTGTTTTTTGCCCGGCCTGACCTATTTTGCGCGGAGTATCTCATAACGGCGGAGTTTAGGGCTGTTTAATGCTCGGTGACACACTCGTGTCCCGCAGTCTTTTCTTTCTTAATCCCTGGCATCTTCGCTAAAAGATCTCTGAGAACAAACCGCGCTCCACTCTGGCATCCGGCCGCCGCGGGGAAGGGGAGATTGTCAGGCCGCATTTCTTCTTCTGCTCGCCAGCCATTCCTCAGGAGGACCGAGTGTGTGTGTGTGTGTGTGTGTGTGTGTGTGTGTGTGTGTGTGTGTGTGTGTGTTTTTGGAGGGTTAGGTAAACCGAGGGGGAGGAGGGGGGAGAGGGGGAGGTGGCAGCCCCCTCAGAGAGTGAATCCACCTTCAGCTCTTTTTTTTGGAGAATCACAGAAATGTTTCTCGTGTCACCTTCCCTCCAACATGGCCGTAAACGAGCCGATAGAGACGCACCGATCCAGGAGGAGGAGGAGGAGGAGGAGGAAGAGGAGGAGGCCCGGGGCGCTGTGTTTCGCGTCGTCCTCTGATAGCGGCTTTTGTTTGGCTGCAGGAGGGATGTTGATGTGAGCTGGTGATCTCTCTGACCTCTGACCGGTTGAGGAAGATGAGGAGAAAACTCTTCCTCCTCTTCTTCTTCTTCTGTGCCGAGACTCGCTGTGATCCAACAATTACCCCAAAAGTGCCCCATTGCTGAAGTACAGCCGCACCGGAGGGTTAAAACCCAACGGGGCTGCAGAGGGATCATCGATCACTGATGATCAATCGGCTTAAACTTAAAGTTTTGTCTCAAATAACATTTTAAAAAAAGTTCAGTCAAGATGAAACTACGCCCAGTTACTCAAATAATGAATAAAAAGGCAGTGTAAAGATCACCTTGATTCTCTCTCTGTGTCTCTGTTAGAGCTCCCGTCTCTTTAAGGCTTCCTTACTCACGTGGGCGCAGTCTGCTCTGATTGGTCGACCGGTCTGCTCTGTGGCTCTGCTTGACGCCATGTTGTCAACAAGTCTGCACTCAGTCTTGTCTGAATGGTCTTAACTGATGACAAGGCAGTGATAGGACAAACTGATATCGTCCAATTGGTTACTATTTCATTCAATTTTAATTCTGGGGTTCACAATTTGAAATCTATTTCTGATTCAAACAATCATGATTTCAAATGCACTCCGATTCGATAAATCATCACTTTTTTTCAACAATGCACCAAAATGCTGATCCGCTAAGGTGAGATAAAACTTAAACACAATTAGCCAGGCTGCTAATGATTAATTAATATTCGGAAATTAAGGTTGATTTTTTTTTTTCCCAGGAGAGGGGAAGAGACACATGCATGTACACTTATCATGTTACTGCAACTGTTCATGTTTTAGTGTTGTGTCTGAATCAAACCTTACAAATCAGCAAAAAATACACTTAAGTGCCAAACATTTAAGACATATTTTAGGGAAAAAAATTATACTTTAAGCCTTTTAAAGGCCATACATTTCAGAAATCAAATAAAAGAGGTCTGCAGGAGCCCTGTATGTAGGTATAAAACCACTTTACTAGATTAATGTGGATTTTTTTGGTGTTAAACTGCAATACTATTTTCTGCATTGAGCAAAGGCACATCCACTATAAGGTCTTTTATTAACACCAAGAGGGTCCCAGTGTTATTTTCAGCATCTTCTGTTATTTACATAACTTTACTGATAAAAAAGCTGCGATTTTAGCATGCTTTAAACTTACTTTTACATCTGGTAATTACTTTGATTCGTCAACAATCTGCTTAGTTTCCCTGAATTCTCTCTGAATAATTGCATTTTTTTGTTCTGTAGGATGTTGAAAAATAGTTTTAAATTTACTAAATACCTTCGTGATACAGCTTAATTTTTGATTTTAACATATGAAGAACATTTAATGCTTTTGCATCATAAAAAGCCCAGAAAATCAGAACTTTGATGAAGAAGGTACAACCTTATTTAATGCTTTTTCTCAAAAATCTCTTCATATTTGTTGATAGTCTTAAACCACAGGAAGATGGCAATTTGTTTCATACGGAGGATTAAGTTCCTCTCCTCTTCTGCTTTTTTGTAATTTATCTTTTTTTTTCAGTTTTCCTCTAGTTTACTTTCATATTAAAACTCCAAACTGGACCACCAAGGCTTTAAAACATCCAAAGTGCAGCGTTTGGTACACTGAGGTGAAGCGGCCGAGGAGCTCGTCTTTCTGCACACGCTGATAAGGACGAGGTCGACCCCCCAACGCGAACCGGGGCGTCCAGGAAACCCGCATTTTCCCCCAATCAAAAGTTCCATTAACCTGCAGCGCTGGGAGCTAATTGAGAGCGAGAGAGGCTGAGATGTATCGGCGTGTCACGGTGGCGGCGTCAGCACACGTCACATGGCGACATGCCTGACATATTTGTAATTATCCCGGTAATAAGAAAGCAAAAACAGGCGAGCTGGAGGAGCAGAAAGACAAAAAGCAGGAGGATCTCGGAGAGCTTTGATGAAGATCAGCATTAAGAGAGGAGATTTATGAACCTTCACACGTGCTCGGTGTGAGATCACCAGTTCATTATGTTTTTTCTGATGCTCTCTTATCTGCTGCGGAGGGCGGAGATATTCTAATCTGTCGCCCCAGTAGCCTTAAGCCCTGGTACGGCGAGTGGGCCAACTTTTGTTCCACATAATCCCTCCACCCCGGCGAGGGGAGGTCATGTTTGTCAAAATGTGGAGGAGCGAACGAGGAATTTCCTCCTTCTTCTTCTCCCTTTTCCCGGTTTAATTTGGAATTAAGAATGCATGTGATTCTGAACTTCAGATCTCCGGAGAGGCCGTAAACAAGTATGAAATTAAGTGTCTTTGAAACTCGGCGGTCGGGACGTGAATGGAATGAAGACGCTCGCACTATGGAGACGTCAGGAGGGAGCGTGGTGACCACAGCGGCCTCTGCTCGAACATCCGTTTATGAAGATTTATAAAATAAGTGCAAAGACAGGTGCAGATTATCCAAGATTAGATTAGACAGAACTTTATTCAGCCTTTTGGGAGACCCCCTCTGGGAAACTAAGATTCCAGAAGCAGTTTGTAAAGCAGATAAATAAGAAGAAAAGATAGAAATAAACAAAAATATAAATAATTATATTAAAAAAATATGTCTACAAACATGTCTACAGGCTGGCTACTACTGCTCCTTCCTGTCCTGTGTTTCTTTATGTGTATTTCTTTACAAATAAAAGACTTTGCATGAATTGACTGGACTTAAAAGGGTTAAATACCCAAAAATGTAGAAATAATTGCTACATTTGTCTAGACTGTGGTTGATTTAAAAGATTTAAGACCCCCTAAAATGGGGAAAAATGTATGAGCAGCACTTTTATGAAGATTTGTTTGCATATTCAACATCTCCTAACTGAATGCGAGTGTTGAATGACGTGTTGCATCACGCAGCATCGCACTTCTGCTTCATTTCTTAAAACTGCAAGATTCTCATCCGAGAGCGTTGGTCTTGGCTCAAGGGAAATGCGATAGATTCTGGTGGTGATCCGAATCCGGATGTGGATCCTGGATTTTTTTCCAAGGAATTGTTAACAGTGTGAGACGGGGCAGTTTTCAACATTTTTGACAATAACTCACCCGACTGTCGGAGCATTTCTCGTTGTATTGTGTTGTTTTTGTGCAAAGTCTGCAGAACTCTGCAGACTTTGTGGGTTTGCACAAATGTTGGTTTTTGCAGTGAACGAGGGAAGAGAACAGGCTTTCACACTTCAAAAGTTGTCATCCTATTTGTGCAATTTAGCCAGTGCTTTGACTCACACTAAACTTTTCCAGGTCAGCGCCGAGGTCGTGCAGCATGGCGAGCTTTGCAGTCATCTATCGGAGCTGCAGACAGTTTGACCAGCGGACCGACCCCCCTCCTCTAACCCCTCCTCCCTCCCCGGATGACGGATGGAGCTCGGCCGGAAACGAGCGCCTTTATCAGGCCGCATTATCCTCCAGACAGGCCAGATTTTATCCCTCTGTATTGGATTTAGTAATTTCCTTTTTCCAAGACGAATGGATTGAGATACTGAGGAGAGGAGGGCGACCTCGGGGTGATTATTACTTATGATCCGTTCAGTATTTGGGGTTTGTCCCAACATGGGCGCGTTATTACTCTCAGTCCGGGGTGGCTTTTTCCCCTTTGAGAGGAGAAGCTGCAGAAGGGACTCAAAACATTTTAAATATGTCAGCAAAAATCAGATTATCTTCATGATTCCTCAGTAATTTGTTCACTAATTTTCTCTTGTGAGGCAATCTGACCAATGAAACAGAATGTAATGTAGTTGGCCTTGTTCTTCTACATATCAGAGAAAAGTCATCAAATCCAATCATCGTTTAGTAGTCCTTTGCCTCTCGTTGTGAGTTTTTAAGGTAATTTCTGGTTAAATCTCTCCCTTTATGCAGACACTGTGATATAGCTAACATATACTTACATAAGCTCACAAACATTTTTAAGGGAGAGAAACATCTTTACGAACTCAAATCAAATGTTATACTCACTGTTTTCATCAGCTCACACATGTTTAATCAAGTCTGGTGTCCTTTTCCTTCATCTACATCTTTAAGTTTGACTCCTGAAAAAAGATAAAAAGTAAATGTTAGAGATAGGGATGTAACGGTATGAAAATTTCATATCACAGTTATTGTGACCAAAATTATCACGGTTGTCATTATTATCACAGTATTGTTGCAGTGTGCTCAAAATGTTCAAAAAGTACTTATACACTCACTGAAATCATTTAACAAGTTAAAAAATAATGTGAATTTGGGAACGATTTTTCCAATGTATTAAATTTTCTACTTTTTATTTTTAGTTTATTTTTTATGTAAAAAGCAAGATTTTTTATGACAAGTACTATATAAATTAAGTTTGATCAATTGATTAAAAAAGAAAAAACAAGGCAGACTGAAAATGGAGCTTCAAGGGTTAAAAGTGCCAAATGTGAGCCTGTTTTCTTTCCGTTTTCTGGGATTGATGATCTTAGAGGACACATTTCTGCTCACAGTGAAAATAAAGTATTATTTTAGCTTAAATTATCATCGATTCCTGACAGCCTCAGCTCTGATTTTCCTCCTTTGGTGGTAAAAAAAAATCGACAGCCTCAGATCTGCCGTCACCTGTAAGTGGTTTGTTTCCTCGTCTCTGAACCTGAGTGTGTTGAATTCCCGCGGCTGCTCGCACACCTTTGTGTGATGAAAACTGTGTCAGGTAATTTCACACCCTCACTCTCGTCCTCTCCTCCCTCCAGCGCTCTCATTACCTGTCTGAGCCGGCGGGAAACACTTTGGTGTTAAACACGCCGCTCAGGTGGGGGGTTTGGGGGGCTCTGGTGCTCTAAGTGAATCAGAGAACAAGCTGAAGTGGTTCATGTGCGTCCTGAGGGGGCTCTGGTTAAAAAAACGCTCTGACAGACCTGTGTTCGCTCAAACGGACGCTAACCGGCGCGGGCAGCTGCGCTCACCTTGTAGCGACCACGACACGAGCTGGTTTGGTTTCAGGGGGTCAGAGAGGGGAGAAGAGTGAAGGCCAGGGCCCCCGCCAGCTGTTTTTCTGCCTCTGCTTCCTCTCTGACAAACCGCCCCCCCCATTGCTGGACCTCCCTGCCACGCGGGAGCTGTCAAAGAGGAGGGGGGGGCTGACCTGCCAGCATGCATCTGGCTGACAGGCGACTGGGAAGGTACACTGCGAGCGCACGTCACAATCAATAACCCCCGCTGAGAGCGACGCCCCCCTCCCCCCTCGCTCTGTTTTTATTTTAGTACGAAGGGGGGGCTGACATGTCACCTAACAGCACACGCTCGCTCCGGGTGTTTGTGGAGTTTGTTTTGAGAAAATACATATGCGGCGTGTGCAGGGGAGCGTGCAGCACGCAGAGAGAGAGAGTTTAGTCTACGAGGTGTCGGATACACCAGAGATAAACTGCAGGTCAGGGAGGAGGGGGGAGGAGGGAGGAGATAAGGAAGGAAAGGACAAGGAGGGATGTAGAAGTTCAGGATTTGAAGGAAGAAATCCTGAAATACTTTACATTTTGACTCATTATGGCACAGCTGAGGGGAAGCAAGTGATTTTGTTTGGAGAAACAGTCTAAACCCCAATGTTTTTGTTGATAATAATTATTCTGTTTTCTACTTTCACCCCCTTTATACTTTTTTTTACTGGTTTTATGTTTTTAGCTTTTATTTCGGTCCTCTTAGCCACATTTTAGGGTTCTTGTATTGTCTGGGTCCTTGTGACATTCTTATGCCCCTTGTGTTTTCTGTAACAGTGCCTTGTTTTATTTCCTTGTGCTGAAGCTCTTGTAAAAGATGTCTGTATGTTCTTGACTGTTTATCAAAGCACTTTGTAAACCTCTGTTTTTTAAAGTGCTATACAAATAAAGTTATTATTATTACACCTTTATCAACTGATTAAATGTGGACAAAAATACTTGCAAGTCACAACAGATAGTGAAATCAGAGGTCCACAAAAAGACACCCTGGCCTTTGCCACCCTTCTTGCCTGAAGGCTAATTCTCTTAAGATGGAAATCTATTCTACCTCCCACACACATGCAGAGGCTTAAGGGTGTCTTATATTTTGTAAGACTTGAAAAAATCCGGTTGTCGATCTGTGGACAATCAGGAAAGTTCAATAAGATTTGGAACCATTTTGCAATTTACACTTACACCAGACTGAGCTGCTGATTGGATGAATGAACACAAAATGATATACTAAGGCCACTTTATAAAGCATTTTATTTTGTTTATTTAAATATTTATTTAAACACGTCTATGTATGCTTTGTTTGTCCCAACGTTCTTTCTGTTACGTGCTGGGGAAATGTACCGAAAAGGGGAGGGCGGGATTGTTTCGTTTTACCAGAATCTATTCAACTGTTATGTTGCACATTCATGTTTTGTATTTTTCATTAAAACAATAAACAGATGATTTAAAAAAATATATGAATTAAAAAGAAAAATAAAAGAGAGGAAAAGCTGCTGCAGGTGTGGATGTAAAAGCTCTGTGTCCCTCAGAGAGGAGCGGGTCATATGCAGTGACCCCCTTGTGAAATGTGAGGCTCAATAAATGACTGTAATCTAAAAAAACAATTAAATGACTGTAATCTAAAACAAACAAAAAGGAGTGAGATTTTTTCAGAACATTCAGACTAAGGAAGGTCATTTTGCAGTTTGTGTTATGTAGATAAATAATTGAGAGTTAAACCAGCAGCATGAACACTGTGACTCTTCAAACATATTCTTATAAGCCTCAACACTCTGATAATTCACCGTGTGGTCAAGACTGAGTTTATTTGTGACAAAAACTGCGAGGGATGCACAATATCATTGGACTTTTATGGGTATCTGGCAGAGATGGCATTAGTACCCTGATTCCTTACTTGAGTAGAAGTAAAATACCGATGTTAAAAAAACGACTTGAGTAAAAGTAAAAAGTACTGATCCAAATATCTACTCAAGTAAAAGTAAAAGTACAGGCTCTGAAATGTACTCAAAAGTACTTTTAAAAGTAAAAAGTACTGGTTGTAAAGCTATTAAACACAGGATAATTTATATGGGATCTACTTTAGTAATGTTATTGTTTGAACAAAAACTAGCTGCCTGGTATCCTAAAGTACTTCACTACAGTCCATCACACTTCTGAACATTGAATTTTGGACCAGGATCAGCTTCTAAACTATGGTGTCACAAATCATGCTCATAGGCCCAACTCTTAGTCAACCTTTTTAATAGCACTTTTTTTTAATAGCACATCAGGCAACAGTTGTTTCTCACTGTGCAGAGTGGCAGACCTGCTCTGACACACACACCGCACACACACACCCCCACACACACACACACAGCAGTGTCTCCTCCTGCGTCTGGTTTATTCTAGTGGGTACACTCTGACATACTCTGATGGATGTTTGTCCACTTAGGGCCTCCATACACAGAAGACATTTTGCCACATTTTCACCTGATTTATACACCGTCCAGTGAAAACAGCTCTGAGACCCACTTATGGGCCTCCACACACAGGTTGAGAACCGCAGCACTAGTAGACTGTATTTGGAGCTTGATCCGTCAAAGATTGTTTTTATATATCATGGACAATACATGATGCAGGAAACCTCAGGATGAATTTATCATGTAGAAAACAGTGAGTCAGTGAAAACAGAGGCTCAGAGCTGGACTGATGAAGAATGTTGAGTTTTGATTCATCAGAAGGCTGACTCGTCATTTTTAAGTCTTGTGTTCACTTAAACAGAGCACATGAGCTATCAAAACACCGTTTGAATGATAAAATCACACAGAGTGACTGATGATCCTTCACTTTCCCTGCGATGCGCATCTGTCTGCGTCTTTATGCTCACCGGCAGACGGAAGAGCGCACGCCCAAAGGCGCAGAGCGATTCGGGAGGCATTTAGATCAAACGTTCACATGAACATCTGCTGTAATACAAAATGACATAACTGACAGACAACAATGGTAAAAGCCACACTTTAGATGGAAAATATCAGGCCTGTAGTCCACAGTGCGGATCGTGGCTGCATCGGACTGCGGAGAATTCGTCCTCTTGCGCAAAATGGGGCCCCCGATGGACTGTGGGGCCCAACGCACAGCACGTTTTGCGTAAAGGGAGGGGTGGCGCTGCTTAAGCTATACATATAAAGTAACAAGCCTGTTTTTGAAATGTAAGGAGTAGAAAGTAAAGATATTTATGTTGAAAATGTAACTGAGTAAAAGTAAAAAGTTGTCAGAGAAATAAATACTTCTAAAAGTACAAAGTACCTGAAAAATCTACTTAAGTACAGTAACAGAGTATTTGTACTTCGTTACTTGCCATCTCTGGTATCTGGTATCAAAAGTATTATTAATTTAAGAATAAAATGTTTTTTATCTTGATTCACATCTGTTTTAAGACAGACTCAATTTTAGTGAAGTGGAGGCTTTGTGCCCCTGACAAAACAATTGCATCATTATCGATAACAGCCATAATAAGTAGTGATGCATGATATGAAAAATTTCAACCGATACCGATAACCGATAAATTCATATCTTTATATTTAATATAATGTTTTTGCATGTTGAAATCTTGATCCAACCACTGAGCCGTTAACCCTAGCATGCTGACCGAACTAACGTCAGATGTCCATACGTCTGTGGTAAAACTTTCGTGTAGTCTGATCTTGTTATGTGTTATGTTATCAAGTTATGGATGTGTGTGGCAACGATACCTTAGAAGGCATGGAGGGATACATCCAAGAAGAAGCGACGGCTTGGGAGGGTGTAATGTGGCTCCAAATATGCTATTAACTTGTTGTTTTTAGCGTTAGCACGCTAGCTGCTAACGCTAAAAACGACAACACGCAATGTTTTACCAGAGTTAGACATGAATCCCTGTCTAAGTGTTGTGCTCTGTGTCCATAAGTAAAACCCTCTGCGTCCTGCTGCTGGCTGAAGTAAAAACAACTCTGTTTTCATTACGGATCTGGCTGTGCTCCTGTACTTAGAGCCTTTCACATGACTATAAGTTCTGATATTAGGAGAAAGGTGCAACCATGGCTGAAAAAACGTTCATGATTAAGAAGGAGAAGTCAAACCGGCGGTGAATTTCAGGTCCATCTGCAGTAATTATCTGAGTGGAAACATGATTATGATGAAGTTTCCCGGTGTGTCTCAGGTGTGCGTGCACTGAGGTCAACCTGATCAATGATTATCTGAATTTACAGTCAACGGCGGAGGCTCACACTCTGAGATCTGTTACGTTTCCTTCCCAGAAAAAGAGCAGAAGAAGAAGAGACGAGGGGTTCCCGGCACATGGGTGCTGCCGTAAGATGAGAGAATGTCAATGACGGCTGACAGCGAGACACACGACCGCCGATCAATCGATGGCTGACATTACACCTCCACACGTCGAGTATGAAGGGTCTGCATTACCAGCTGCTCCCCGCTGATCCACGTTTACAGCGCTCTTATTCTGAAGGCCACATCAGATCTTAAATGAAGGATTTTAAAGTGAAATCTAATTTAAAGTTGATTAAAGTGATTCTGCAGCCACAGAGCGATCGTTTCCTCCTCTGTTTGTGCTGAGTGTGAGATGCAGACGGCCGGTCGTGGCTTTTGGATGCGTCACGTCCAAACTTAAGCCGACAGCCTCCTTTAGGTTTTTCTAATCGCTGACAGATTCTCCAAACGGGGAAAATTAACCATCTTTATACCTCGCTCATCTGCTGCTAAAGCCAATCAGAGCGTGTTTACCATCACGGCCACAGAGGAGGACTGGTAAATGTTTTTTTATTAATCTGAGCTCTGATGTGTTTAAAGAGAGAGGCCGTCCTCTCTTTAGATGGAGCAGTAATTATCAAAGACGCCTCCTATTGATCCTCGCTCTCGTGTGAGGTCGACCACAGGACGCTGGTGTTTCTGATGTGGTATTGGCACAGACTGGGCTGTGCAGGATGACATGGTGGCTTAAATAAAGTCAGAAGAAAGGAAATGAACAGTAAACAGAAGATTTCTGAGACAGGCTTTTTAGAGACAAGACAATAAAATCAAGTCCAATCTCCATGGATGTATGAGGGTATCACAGGTATCAGTTCCTGAAGGACAGTAAAACAGATCAGCTTATTCAAATATCTGAGACTTTATTTGGGAACAAGAAGATAAAAATCATGTTAATGTGTGGAATATTACTTTTATAGGTCATAGTTTGGGTGGAGGGAAGTAATGATGTCTAGCTATTCTAACACAAAGAATATTTAGTCTACAAGTCAATGAAGAACAGAAGTCTACATTTTATTTCTGTGGTGTGCCTCGTGTGGGTAAAATTTCAGCCACTGTTTCGCATAATTTTTATTCCCCAGATTTCTCAGCTGCTCCTAAACTTGCCTTGTCTTGGTTGCAGCGGCAAAGATGTTCGATTTCAAAAGCTCTACCAGTGACACAACACAGAGCTAATATCGATATTGAGGGAAAATTTACTCTGAAATATTTATTTTCTTACAATATTATAAGCATGCATCTAGAGCATGGCTGCTGAAAGGACAAACACATTAAAAACCAAAATCACTGTGTTTCTTTAAAGCATTATTCAGGCTTTTTAATAAAAAAAATGTCTTGTTTATGAGGGGACACTTAGCATGTAGATAAGAAATCCAGAATTGGAGACTTACTCTTAGATTTTCATGGTCGTGGTTTAGAGGTCAAGGTCATAGACTTACATGATCATCCTTTCTTTCTGAAACTCGAGATTTGCTTTAAAACTTGCAAAACACAAACGGCACACAAGGATGAACTGATCAGAATATCACAGGTCAAATGTCAAGGTCCTGATCAGATCTTGCTCGTTAGTGTGATTTTTTACTTATTTCAGAGTTTTTTATGAAACTTTTTACTCATTTCTTTTCTAACTTGATGATGAAATGACTGCATTTAGGAGGAAACATGCTGATACCTTACTGAGAAACAAAAAGGCCGGACGGTTGATTAAGTTTCATGTGCAAATTTGCCAATTAGGATTTTCACAACAATCATTTGTCCAGTTCCAGACTGAGGCTAAAAAATGTTTGATGTTAAGGGCATTTGTTCATGATCATCCCTGAAATTATCATATTTCAATTTTGCTTGACAAAATACAGTTTATGTAACGCATTATTGTCAATACTGATATTTTTATCAGAGTCTTTACATCACAAAATGGACTTTTTGCTTTCAATGTGAGAGCCTATTTGTGTGAGGAACAGATTTAGAAAAGGAAAAACAACATTTAACTCTTGAAAAATGAACATCTTGATTTTTATATGTACCCCTGAAGTGATAGTTTTAGTTAAATCAATGCTCCTATCTATTCTAATGTCTTCTTCTGATATTTCCGACTGCTATACTGTGGATAAGAGCAACTGAAACAACCGAATGTCCCCTTGGGGATTAATAAAGTATTTCTGATTCTGATTATTCTGTGAAACATTTGTGGATTTTGCTGATATAACTGCAAATGTATGGAATGTAAATATGGCTGATATATCGTCTGTAAATACTGCTGATACCAATGCGATACTGATAATACTGTGCAACCCTTATTTTAGCATCTATCATCCAAATCGTCCCGTCACAGGACTTCATATTCTGGATGAATGGACAGTTTCTGAGTCTTTTTTCAAATAAAAGAGTTCTGCAGAGAACCATGTTAGGCCATACTGAGCATTAGTAAAAATGTAGGAAAACTAAAGGAGCATAATGATGACATATTTATAACAAATATTAGTTTAAGAGCTAAATATCCAATATTATTAAGCCTTCCCTGAACAAAAACAGACTCTTGGCAAGCGATTCTCTCTAAAAAACATACATATCTGAAATCATTTTGTGACTGAAGGTTGCTTTTCTTTTACTACCAGGATTTAATGTTTTTTCTGTTAATTTTATCTGTATTTACTCTTGAGGTGGAGTTTGTAAAAAAGTCCACATTGGGTTTCTACCCCGCCTGAACATGGAACCCAATCTAATTCACTTTTTTCTTTCGCTTTTCTTTAAAATATGTGAAAATAAATATAACTTGAACTAAAAACTATTACACTGCTGCTGACAATCAGTTTATTTTTCAGGATTCCTGTTAAAAATGTGACAAATGAAGTTGTGTTTAACTTTATTGAGACGTTTTAACTATCAGATGTGATCCTAATCTTTCTGGATTTTTGATGAATGTAACAGAGAGGCATGATTTTCATCAGTGTTTCAGGATGATTCAGTCAAAGTTCTGCAGGGTTTAGACCTCAGACCGAGCTCAGACGTGAGTTGGATGATAAATTGGTGCAGTTTGTTCTGACCTTCATGAATCTAAATATAGTAAAATGTCTTTGTTTGAGTTAGCAGACGGCAGAAGTGTGCATTTACAGGATCACACACGTTCACGCTCTCAGAAATGTTTAAATCTGAGCCCTCGCAGTGAAAAACAAAGAGAAACAGTGAAATCCATCCCGGCTGCAGAGGCCGAGGTTATAAAACTTTGCCTCGGCCGTGTGAAATATGCTCCGCTTGTATTGTTCTACAGCCGTGTTTACCTCCAGACCTCGCCGCTCTTCATTTCTGCTTCGCCACCTGTCACCGAGTGCTCGTTTATAACCCGCGTAGGCTCCAAACAAAACTTTCTGTTATATTTATACCAAAAAGAAATATAAATATTTGAAGCAGCGTTTAATGGGACTTTTTGTGCATTCCTTCATATCGTACACAAGCTGGATTGTTACCTTGGATGGATGGTCGGCGTGTATTTACTTTATTCTCGCTGTGAGTGAAATGTGCGTGGACGCTGTTTGCCGTGTCGGTGAGGAGCTCCAGCTGAACCATCGCAGCGAGTACACAGTTTAGATCAAACTTTTATTTAGATTGCTGAAGAGGTGCGTTTTGTAAGCCTTTTCTCCACATCCTTTTGTGTATTTTATTGTGAAATATTTCCTGCTGCAGCTTCGCAACCTCGGCCGGTATGTGATGGACTGAGATCTCCCAGAATTCACCTTCTTAGGAGGCACGCGCTCGCAGATCTAAAAAACATTTTTCATCCATTTAAAGGCATAAATGAGGTGCTTGAATTGAGGGGTATGTGAGATGTTGGATCTTTTTTTTTAATTATTGACAAAGATTAAAAAACTAAAATTAAATCTGGCGCCCTGATTTGGATCGATTTTGTAGAAAATCTGCTAAAAATCAAGTGAAATTAAAAAAGAGGGTTGTATCAGGATCTTTCTGAATTATTTGGACATATTTTTGGCACACTCCTGATAAGACTTTAACATTTTTACCACCCAGAACTCTCTTTGGATTTAACACTAAAATGATACCTGCAACGATGATCCTCAAACTTGTCAAACTTTTGTCGGGATGTCTCTGAATTTATGCCACATACATGAAGACTAAGCAAGCTGTTACAAACTCTGATTTTTCTGAATTTGATATCATGACTTTCCTCAATAAACTTTAGTTTAATTATCAAAACTGCAGGGAAACTCCTGCACACAAAAACATCAGTGATATTTGGAAAAGTGGTGGGAAATATGTTAAGTTATGAAGATAAATCAAACCAGACTAAAACAGGTCATATTCTGCTTTTTAAGGTTTTATCTGCTTGCATGTGTTTCCCCCTCAGAATAGACCTACCAGTGTGATGTCATACTGTAGCTTTGCCCTCAGTTTAACCCCACTGATTCGAGGTAGCAAGCCCATTGCAGAGTTGTTTAAAACACGGTGTCAAGCAGACTGAACTGACCATTAATCACAAAGTAGACCTGTAAACCAATCAGAGCAGGAAGGAAGCCTCAAAGGTGCAGGAGCTCTAAAAGAGTGTCCCAGAAAGAGAGAGCTTACAGAACCATCAGGTGCACTCGAGAAGTGTTTTTGTTTTTTCTTATATAAATTTAAGTGACTATAAACATACTCTTGCAGTCATCAATAATGAGAATATGAACCTACTTTAATGCAAAACACCACCTCTTTAATATAAACTCACATTATTTGCATTTCATAAACAGTGCAGCCTCTGCTAGAGTGTCACTTTGGGCATGTTTGCCCTCTTCAATGTTGGAGAATCCTTCCCCTTACATCACTGCCAGGATGAAAATCTACTTATATACTAGCATTTTTATGTTTTCAACTTGTTTGGATCAGTAATTCTGCAGTTTGGGATGCTGGCAGCTAAAAAGCTTAAATTAGCTTGTTTTTTTAGTCTCATTTTCACTTTTAATATATTTACCTCCGCCAAGGAGGTTATGTTTTTGTCGCCTTGGTTAGTTTGGTTTGTCTGTCTGTTTGTGTTCAAGATAACTTGAAAAGTTATGGACGGATTTAGATGAAATTTTCAGGAAATGTGTGGAATGGGATAAGGAAGAAATGATTAGATTTTGGGACTGATCCGGATCACCATCCGGATCCAGGAATTTTTTAAAGGATTTTTTAACATTGCCAGATAGGACCATTTTCACCAAAGTGGACTGAAGCTGCTTGGCGGAGGTCTGTGCTCTCTGAGTGCTTTTCTAGTTTATTAATCCATCTATCATTTTTATTGAATGTATGTATATTTACTGCGTGTGTGAGAAGCTGACCACCACTGTTAATTTAGTTGAATCTAATCTAACATAAATCTATTTAAATATAGTATCAGGATCTCTATCAGCTGTATTGCAGTCAGTGTTTCAGGGAAGTATCCTAATAAAGGGAGTAACTATTTTAACAAAGTAAACAATAATAAATGTGGAGCATCTAACAGCATTAATCCACCATTTGCTCCTCTCTGGGTTTTCTCTCTAGGACGGGGCTCCATACAAGTATTATTCAAGTGTGTCTCCTCATTGGTTTGTGCATCCAACTAAAAAAAAACAGTCTGTTATTCAAAAAATGATATAAACATTGTTAAAACACAAAGTTGGCAACCGAGGCCATCAACTTCTCAATAGTGTAAAGCTGAGGTCCACCAGGGAGCGTATTGGTTTTCTAGAAACTCTATCTTTGTTGCTATTGTTACAAACAGATTTCTATTTCTATCAATTCTATATTAAAGTTTATATTTCTGGTGTTGGGACAATGATATTTAGCAATACTTCTCATACTGTATCTATAAAGTGAACTTTCTGACACACATTTGGACTTATAAACCCTTAAACACTTTAAAAACTTCCATGAAATCAACAAAGCATCAGGAAATCATGTTTGGACATTAATTACAGCTCCCTATAAGATGTTTAAGATCGTGTTATTTTATCAAACGGATCGTGCAGATTTATTTTGAAGGCCTGGATCTTCCACTGATTCTGATTGGCGGGATAATTTCTGGAAGCTTCTGAGTAAAATGGACCTCGCTCTGCTGCTGCTGCTACACGGCGTGGACTTTAGAGGTCTATGAAAAGAGTTAATTTGAGATTATCGCGGCCCTGATCTTTGTGAATACGACCACCACACACACGTTTCGGGAGGGGGGGCACAGATGCTGGTTGCCGCTAATCTCCCCGAGTGGCTGGCGTCTCGATGGCATCCATATGCAACTTTAATTTGAGCTCTTCAAACTGCGCGGGGATAAAGATAGCGTTTGAAGATGTCGGCTGTGTTTGTGTGAAGAGCAGCGAGCGTGTGGATCTGGACGCCTGCTTTTCTTTCTTCTTAAACGGAGGAGAAAAGAGGAGAAGTCACTCGGCTCTGAGACGCCTCTGAAAAACGGCAGATTTAGAGGCAATTTCCGTCTTTTGTTTCACACTAATGAGATAAACACTCTGAAGATGCTTTTAAATGCTGGAAATTTCAAGTTTGAGCAGAAATAAACACAGTAACGATGGTGTTGTGGAGAGCTACTGGTTGTTTTTGATGTTTTTACCCAGAAACGGAGCCCAGACTAAGACGGTTTTACCGCAGGCAAAGGTAGGCCACGACCTGGAGCCTCCTGGGAGCCTGAGATTCAGTCATTATGGGCAATAAATACTAATATAAATAGTGTTAAAAGAAATGCCTGCAACTATGAGCATTTCTTTGTAACCAAACAATTTTTCAAGAGTAATTTTCAATAAAATCACGTGTTTCCTTCTTCCTGCTGGTTCCAGGTTGTAATTTTGAAATAACTTGCTACTCTGCAACCATATTTGTGCAGTTTGCACTGGCTCCTTGCCAGTTTTACCCTCTTAAAGGGACAATGTGTCGCGTTTTAAGTAATGTTTGAACTACAAACAATGTCTACATTCATAAATACGCCCTCATTTGTCTCAAACTGCGTCTGCCAGCAATCTGACTCGTCCTCCTGAGCGAAGATTTTCTCATCTGTATTTACACAGAACGGGTAAGTCCTATAGAAGCTTACATGTTCTATTAGGCCTGTACTCAAAATACAGATATGGCAAAATATCGTCACGCAGTCCTTGGGGATACGTGTATCGATACAGATTCGACAGAACTGATACGGCCTCAATATGTTGACAGTTGTTGTCAATACACTCTGGGTAATGTTAACAACAGCACAGTTCAAAGTAGAAGCCAAACATCTCTGAGGACCTGAATTTAAGTTTCTTAAGTTGTACAATCATTTAAAACTTCATCCATTGTCCTTTTTATTCTTGTAATAAAAAACAAAACTTGTGGGAAATTTTGTTCAAAAACGTTATCAGTGTTCACAGTTTATGTGTATCCAGATACATATCATATCGTGGCCTCAGTATTGGGATACGTATCGTATTGTGAGGTTGCTGGAAAGACCCAGCCCTGCAGTCTATAAATACTATGAACAGGTGTGAGGGACATAAAGCATTACGTAGTACTACTGGCTAAGGCTAAATGCGTTTTCGCTCAGAGTCAGCGTGACTGAAACGGAGAAGCACAGCGAGACGGGCTTGTCACTGCCCCGGCAAATCTGAAAGCCTGCACTGCACTTCCATTCATAACGCACGATTGTACTTATGCCACGCCACAGGAGAAGGAATCCTCGTCGGCAAAGGAGCAAAAAAGAGAAGACGTGTGCTTTTGGGCACATACCGGCTACCGTACAGATGCCACACATGTCTGAAAAAGCGAGGCGCTCGAGAGCACTATCATTAAATGCAAAATAAAGTTTCTTCACTAGATGGGAGAACAAACTACACAGTGTGGCTTTAAGATACGCAACAAACTTCTTTTAGTCTGCTTCTCATTCTTATATAAACAAAGCCCTGGAGCAAACCATGACAGAGAGCGAGCATTTATACCACAGTAAATGTAGGGGCCCATTTGGGGAGTCTTTCAGGGGCCGAGCCATTTTTACCAACATGCATGTCTAATTTGATTTCTTGTCAAGAAATTAATTTAGATAAATTTGTTTTACTGCTAAAAGATGACTAAAAATCCCAATAATTCTCCTGACAGTGCCATAATGGCACAATTAAGTTGGTAATTTTATAACAAGCTTGAAAAACAAGCAAGGAACAACTCATACTGGACAAGGGGCCTCACATTGGTGTTTGCGCCCAGGGCCTCCAAATGCCTAAAACCACCCCTGCTATCAGCATCCACATAAACCGGAACTCCACTGTCGCATTCCCTCTCATAACGTCCATCAAGACGTCTCCAAACTGCCATATCGAGTATCCAGCGTCCCGTCTTTTTGTGGATTAACAGTTTATTCCTTCTTCTGGAGCTGCACCAAACCCCGTCTGTAAAACACGCCGCCTTCGCTGAGTTATGAGCGTGGCCTTCCTCCAAGTGCCTGCAGCCTTCCTGTTTATTTGTGCGGCGGCGCAGGTCGGCGGCGAGGTGGGGTCCGCTCGTCCAGCTGAGCATGTGTAAACACTCATCCTGGGAGCCGCGGTGAAAGTGGCCATTTTTCCTGCTACGAGGGCATTTTTTTTACGGCCCATTGTTTTTAACAGAGAATGGGGCTCTTAAAAACATTGGACGCTCTCTCACGGCTCTCCCGTGGGCCGCAGAGAGCTTTGTATATGCCTATTGACAAAATATTTCTGTGTTATGGCATGTGTGTACTGGGAGTCGTATATACGGCGAGGAAACACGAGCGTGCTGGCAGGAACAGAGCACCCGTTTCTTCAAAGTGCTCCCCTGAAAGATCCACGGGAAACTGCTTAAAATACAGCGAGCACCTGCGTTTCCCTCTCTGCCTCACTCAGACATTTACTCAGGCTCAGGATTTAAGTCCTGGCTTAAACTGTAGGACTAAATCTGCACTTTTTTCAATTCTTTACCATAAAAATAATCTAAAAAAGGCATAGAAAATTAGCTTCCTCATAAATGAAGTGAGCCTCATCATCTGAAAAAGCAAGTATGAGATATTTTAGCTAGGGATGCACGATATTTCCAAACGCATTATTGCTTATACTGATACTGATATTGTTCATCAAGAGCAGAGAGTCTTTACATCACAAAAATGACTTGTTGCTTTCAATGTGAGAGTCTATTTGTGTGAGGAACAGATTTAAATAAAGAAAAAATACATTTAACTCTCTAAAAAAAGACAATTTTGCTTTTAAAATGTACCCGTGCAGTGTGATTAGGTGAAGCGATAATTATATCTGTATATTTTGATACTGGCGGTAAATATTGGCAAAAATTTCTAGATCTGCCGATACTGATATCAGACTGATAATACTGTACATCCCTAATTTAGGCATCTGTCGTCAAACTTGTCCTGTCACACGACCTAACATTGTGGATTAATGTGACAGATCCTGTCAGTTTTTCAAAAATATCAGACCTAATATTTAGGTTTGACATTGATTAACATTAATGTAATCTAGAGAAATACTTCATTAGAAAACGTTTAAATATTTAGAACAAATATTGGTTTAAGAGCAAAATATCCAATACTATCAAGCCTCCTCTGCACAAAGTTAATATCAATGTAAGAGACGATTTCTCTCTTAGGGACAATCATATCTAAAATACTTTTGTGACTTAAGTTTATAATCAATGAATAATTAGGGTCAATATGTCATTTTTGGGGTTCACATGGTTGCAAAGTGCTTAAACAATACGTCAGTATTTATCCTGGAGACATTTTAGAATAGCAATCTACATTTTAGTAGGGTTAACTATAATACAGTCATAACATCACCACTGCAAATGTGTATGTCCAACAGTCACATCGCAGGATCACGTAGCTATTTCTGTGTTATTTTCTAATTTCCTTAAAGTATACCTGCAACAAAAGTCTGCCTATTATCATGATCAGAAGGCATACTCAATAACCCTGTAAACGCAGAGTCTCTGTGTTTCCTTCTGGTTGAAGCAAGAGAGATTTTGTTGATCGCTGCTATAGAAGTGTTTCAGTTCAGTGAGAGGCAGTGTTAAATGCAGACTATAAGATGATTTTTTTCTTTCTTGAGAATTGAAAAAAGGGGTATTTGTTAAGACACTGTGGCACGTAAGTGAACACAGCATTTTTCTAGAAACTGCCTTTAAAAAAAAATCAATATGCATCGCAGGAGGACAAAATACGCTGTTATAAATTTTAGCCAATATTGTTCAGTAATTCAGTATCTGTAATCTTAATTATATCATTTTAGGACTGAAAAACTGTGTCCTACCAAGACAAACAAATAAAATAATTTAAGAAGCAAAAATATGAGGATTTGGGGAAAATAAGATAAAAGCCTCAATAAACCGAGATAAACCTGGTGGATTTTTGTTTGTTTCATTTTGTGAAAGAGTCAGAATTAATATTTATGAGAATTTTGTTCAATATTTTCCTAATGACTTTTAAAATATAAAAATGTTAGAAAAACCATCAGCAGAGCAGAATGATTGAAATATTTGATCAAATAGGGCTTAAACTGCAAAACATTTGAAATCATCAGACATTTTCTGACTTTAATCAACCTCTGTAAGTGATTTCTCCAGCAGAAACGGACTTTTTCTCAAACTTTCCTTCACAATAGTTTGAGAATTCTTAACAAGAAGCCGTGATAAGTCACTTTTAGAGTCTAAAAGCTGCACAAACACCTAAGTTTGTGTTTCGGTAAAGCTTTAAAATGATGATCTATATTCTCATCACCTTCTGAAAGTTGAAGAAGGTCTTAAACTCTTCAGCAGCAGCTCGACTGACCGCTTTAACAAACTGTTCAAAGGTTTATAAAAAGAAACACACGAGGCATGAAGCTGGCACGCCGCTCCAACATGGAGGCTGTTACAGATGTATACAGTTGGACACATGGGGGACAAACACGCGCCGTGATCGTCTTCATGTCACTTTGACCCCTCGGCGGGAGCGCGGGGACGTTTTTTAGAGTGACTTCTGTGTCTCTGAGCTCCAACCGCCGCTCTTGTTTTTGTCAACAGGACGCGGGGTCGTCCGAAGGCTCTGCCGCCGCCCTGACTCAACTCGCTGGGCGGAGAGAGGAGACGACAACGGTGACGGTGACGATGACGGCCGGGACGAGGGGGCGACGGGGGTTTGGGGACGAGCCGGGGAGCGACACGTCTGCGGGGGGGGGATGTTTGGAGGAAGAGGGGGAGCGGGCGAGCGTTTGAGCGTTGCCACTTTGTGAAGGCTTCTGCGGGCTTTTCCGTGCACTTTGACACCGGTAGCCAAGTCCTGCAGGCCTCGACCGTCAGCGAGGAGGCTGTGTGTATGTGCGTGTGCTGAAGGGGTCTTAAAGCAGGATCCAAGCCAGGGTCAGGGGGGTTAGCTACATGTCCTAAAAGCAAACTGTAACCTACTTTCACCCCCCTCCCTCCACACACTCACACACGTGGTTTCAGAGTCCACTCTCCACGTTCGGATGTTCTGCAAAGTCAAAAGGCCACAAGAGAGACGAGGTGCTTGGACAAACTTTGGGGCACGAGAGGAGAAGCAGAGTTCCCAGAGGGCCGAGCGGTTTCAGTGTGGGAGGATCGGCTCCCTTAACGCCCTGCAGTGATTGTTTGGACTGCATTAATGCAGCTAAAATGTACATCTCACATACACACACACCGCGAAGAGGCTGCAGCGCTGAGAAAACAGACAAATTTAAAGAAAGACGAAAAAATGTCAGAATGTGGACGTCGACTTCCAAAAAACAAGAGGAAATCGTTTAAACACTGGCACGAAACTCACTCAAATAAAACAAACTTTGTCGGGTTTATGCTCCAAATCAGTGTCTCCTACACTTCCCATAATGCTTAGCTGCATCCTATTTGAGCCCTGTTTGTGTGGATACTCGCCATCTTTCTCTCTTGTCAACTTCTATCTATGAAAGAGGGTTTTTAAGATGTCCCGTGGGAATCTTTGCATCCACAGAATTAAAAAAGGCAAAGACAAAGTCCTGGTGAGTATCTGTCACATTAACACTGCTTTTATCATTCACAGGTTTTATAAGGTACTGCAGAAGAATCAGCAAATACAGCAAGAAATGTGGCCTCTGTCACTTATATTATCAATCAGTCTACCTGTCCATATAATGCACTAAAAAAGGTATCTTTACCTCCACCAAGGAGACTTAAGTCGATCCATTAGCCGTCCATCTGTACTGATCAAGATTACAGAGAAAGTTCTTGACAGATTTGGATTTAATTTTCAGTAAACTTTGGTCACAGCACGAGGAAAAAGTGATCCGATTTTCATGGTGATCTGAATATATAGTGGATGAGGCACAAATTTAAGTCACCGGGCAGAGGGTGCATACCTGCCTGCGTAGCTTGACTGTGACCTCTGACTCTGTGATGCTGTGATGAATGAAAACGTAAGAGCTGAGATGAACTCATGGTTCAACCTCGTCCACCTGTGCTCTAAATGAAGTTGTGAACATATCTGACTCTGTATCACATGTAACTGGAAGAAACTCAAGGCCCATGAGAGCACTCAACTTCCTGATGTGTCATCAATAACCAATAGAAAAACTCGATCCACTCTAACTGATCACCTATGGGTGAAACAGTTTAATTAGCAACCGTGTAATCTAGTGACTGTGTTATAAATGTCAGTGTCCTACTTTTAGTCTCTTTGAGGCCTTCAGAGACTGAATATGTCAGAATTTAAATGAATTGAATTAAATGCTTCATTTTGAACATGTAAAAAGGCAAAACTTGGTGGTCACCATTAAACAAAAGCGTGCATATACCAAAACAAAAACAAAGAACAAAAAAACAAAGAAGGTAAACTTCTGACAATATCTTCCTTGTGCAGCAAGTTTACATGCTGGAAAAGGCGTATCTGCCTAAAAAGTTAAGTATCAGTATCGGACGAAACTGACATTTTTGCAGATAATTACGTATCGGCTGTATATCGACTGGAATATCAACAAATTACACAAATGTACAAAATTAATTCACCTTCTCATCACTGCATGGGTACATTTAAAATCAAGGGTTTCACATTTGCAAGAGGTAAATGCTGTTTTTCTTCTTTTACATCTGTTCCTTGCAAAAAAATATACTGTAATACTGAAAAAAACAAATCAATCTTTAAGTACAGAGCTTGTGCTGCTGACCTGAAATATCCCTATCGGCAATAATGAACTAAAAAAATTTTAGTCACCATTGTGCATCCCTAGATCCTACCCCTTTAAACACAAAAACTAACACAGTCTGGGCTTACAAATGCACAAATCCTCCTGTGATTAGATCTTCCAGGGCCCTTGTCTCGATATAAAACATCAGGTCTGGACTGGAAGTCCTGGAAAATGTATCACCAAATATCTCACACGATCACAAATTGAATCTGGCTTAAATGATCAGTGAAGAATTCATTTTCACAGAGATAATATTGTTCTGTTTCCCGTCTGCGTGCAGTCTTCTCGCGGCCCCTCAGGCCCTCGACCCTCCCTCTAACCCGCACAGCGTCTCATCGATGCACCGACTGGTCTGGCCTTCAGCACAGACCAGATCCTCTCAGCTCAGGATCACCGCGCTCGTCTTTCTCCTGCAAACTGCCGGTTTGAAGTCTGACCGTGAGGCGCTGCGGAGATCTTATCGGGTTTGAAGTGGGAGGGCTGCGGCACCAACGAGTACCCGCTTCTGCTTTCACCTCGAAGCGTTTCTGCGCCCCGAAACAAAGAGAGACGAGCGGCGGAGGATCTTCCAGATCAAGCGGGAGGAAACAGAGACGTCTCCAGGAGGCACGGAGCGCTCTTTTTGTGGTTGTTAAGGACGGGCGGAGCGTCAGTGATCACATTAAAGATGATGCTGTTATAAAGCTCCCTCAGACCTGATCAGACTCTCGGCTCAGGCCTCACAGCTCTATCTGACGGTGAAAACATGTCAGAGTGAATCAAAAAACATAGAATCAGAGGAAACAGTAGGAGCTGCTGGTCAGCTGAGGAGGAAGAGGCCTGACAGTGTGCTTCATATTTAGATATTTATAATAATAATCCGTCTCTAATTTAGTTTCAAAGCTAAAGATCTCATTGATAATCTCATTAACTAAACTAACTGTCTTTTCCCTTCTCAGAGCTCAAAAATTCAACACAGAAAAATATCTTAAAGTTCCTGCTGTTATTCAATCCTTTAAACCTCATTCTTGTTTTTGTTGTATTTGTAAAACAGGCACAACACTCATCAGGAATTCTGTAAAAGGCACAATCAATGGTATGGTGAGGTTGTTGGGAATTCCCAGGCCTAGTTTTTACATAAAGAAGTGTTTCATAGTTTATTTTTATGGAAAAAATGCTCCTAAACTAAGAGTATATTCACTTGGTTATTGTCTAAAACTGTCTTCCATGTCCTGAAAATCTTATTAAACTGTCAACGTAGATAAACTAAATCCTTTTGAAATCTGACCTTCACATTAAATCACCTTTATTTCTGTATTTTCTGCAACACATGAGCAACATTTACTTAATTTTATCTGCTCCTGAAATAACCAACGTGGTGTATTCTTGCTTGACAGATCCTTGGAAGTAAATTAAAAGTTTTTGTACATGAATATTGAGTTTTTTGGACTTTAATATAGTTCATACTCGACTCATTCTGCCAACAAACCTTCCTTTTATTTCCAGTTATAAGAATTAACTATCGGTATAGTATATTTAATATTTCATTAACTTCTCCGGTTATTTCAGCAACACTTTACAAGCAGAATACACATATTTTTAAGATGTTTCGGGGATTTCCGTTGCTTTTTGATCTGCCATTATTGCTGTGTATATAAGAGCTGAACAAAGCCCTTCAGTAACAGCTGGTGAAGACAAAAAAGTAAAATATCCTGTGATGTTTGAGACATTTTTGTGCTTAAAAATGCTGTGAGTCTGCACTGTTTGGCAATTTTATGTTTTAGTGATCGCGATTTTGATCATTTTAATCATCCTGTCTAAAGCTGTTCATCTCTCTGCCCTTGAGGAGGGTTTACACGTTCAGAAAATATTTATTGTATTTTAAGGAGTCTGAATTTCCACTGACGAGAGCTGCAGGAAAAAAGAGAGAAAAATAAGAGACAAACATTCTGGGAAAAAATGACAAAAAAACGTGAGATACAACTGATGTATTCTTAAGAAATTACAACCATCCGAGAAACAGGAGGTGCAACGTGACAAATATGAGTGTGTTAAGAGTCTCTGTGTTGAGCTTTAACATGATTTAAAGTTTTCTTCAATCAGAGGAGAAATTAAAAGCTCTCTCTTCACATTTCCAGCACTAGGATGACAGAAGGGGTCGACCAAATCACAGCGATCTGATCTGTCTATTAAAGTTTTGCCTTGATCTCCCATCAGGATCCAAACCTTCTTGTTTTTATCTGAGAATCAAATTCACACAATAACCTCCATTTGCATGGATTTACATCCCGTCCAGACTCCTGCAGCCCCTGATACGGATTCATTTTCCATGGACACATAAAGACGGGCGCTGGAAACAGGCCGTGGTTTGAATCTCCATGAATAAAACAAACTGAAACTTTCAGACGGAGCGGCGTGTGTGTTGTGGCGTGAAGTGAAGCGAGCAGAGATTGGAGCTGTTTGGAGCAGCAGGAGAACACGAGAGCTGAAACAGTAACCACAGGACGCTCCGCCGCAGACAAACATTTCATCAGGAGAAAGTTCTCTCGTTCAGGCTGGAGGATGCTCGGCTACCCGCCCTCGGTTTGTCTTTGACTCTGCGAGCTGGTAAATATGTGTTTTCCTCTCGCCGCGCCTGGAATAAATCATTGTCGCGTGTGAAAAGCAAATATCTGTTGCTTGGTTATTGACAATGTGGAGAGCGCAGAGTAAATAAAAGAAGGAAATGAAGGCAGCTGCCCAATCATGACGCCCGCTTAAGACCTCATTGCTTCTGAGTGCTACTTTACTGTTGCCGTATTTTGACTGAAATCTTAATGCAATGAGGATTAAAGGGATTACAACATAATCTTGAATAATCCAAAGTGCCACGGACGGAGGAGCGCTTGTAATAACGCCGTAAAACCCGTCCGGAGGTCTGACAACATTGTCAGTCACGGCGAGGATTAAATATTTGCGGGAAAAACTTTCCACTAATGCCCGCAAACCGAGCTCGAGGGGGAGGAAGAAAAACACGACCCCAGAAGGCAATTTAGTCATTTAAGAGACATATAGCACCTCTGTAAGTGGCGTCCAGTCCGCCGCAGGACAAAGCCCGGGCAGACGAGAGGGGGAGCGGCGGCTTTTTAAGCAGATTTACTCTCCAATTTTTGTTTTTGATCAATGCTCGGGCAGGTTCATTACACATGTAAAGCACGGGGGGAATCAAAGTGTTCTCACAAGCAAGAATCAATTCTTATTAGGTTTACCCAAACGCCATCAACATGTCCATTAACTCGCCCATGAATTTATATTTTCCCCCCAAAGAGCAGGAGTGTGTTTTAAGGATTATGCAGAAATGATCTGTGCAGCTAAATAAGCCACATTCATCGACGTGAACCTGCCGTTAATTACAAACCTCGCTAAAGGCACATTAGAGGGATTTGACGCAGACCTTGACTGGATGCATGCTGAAATTCACCAGCGAGGCCGCACTGACGCCGCACTGACAAACCGAACCTTCATGAATGAATATGAATGGAGAGAACGAGGAGCTCTTAGGAAGAGGATTTATGTTTTCATGTATGAGGATCCGTCTCACTGACACAGAGGACGACGTATATGTTTGATAAATCTGCTTTAGATCGAATATTCAATCAGAGAGTGTGTGCTCAGGCAGAGATGGGCCGAGGCTGCTGAGGATGAGGAGGGTTTCAAGAGTTCAAGTGTTTGTGTTTAAGCTCTCCACAGGGGTCAGCAGCAGTGTTGCCAGATTTTTCTACTGAAATAAGCAACCAGACTGATAAAAACGAGCCCAAACAAGCCACCTCCAGCTTATTATTTTTCTAATGTGAAACATAAGTTTTTTTAAGAGAAATCTCCATACAGCTTGTTTTGATTTTCATCTACATTATATTTCAATTTCACAGCAACATTTTTTATTTGGCTCTTAATTTACTTATTCAGCAACCTTTTCTTTATACAGAAGTGAAGGGAGGGGCTACTGTTACTTATAACTCTGTTATCACTGAACAGTCTGTCTAACCTTGATTTTAGTCATCAAACAGACATAGTCAGGCTTTTATCTAAGTTTATGTTGATCCTCTACAGCTTTATTATGGAGAAAACAGTAACAGCTACATTAGAAATAAATTTAATTCTGGCTATAAGGATTTCTTTTTTGATGGAAACATAATTTTTGCCCCTCTTATTACAGTAAAATGGAAGAGTGGGAGAAAATAGTTTGTGTAACTTCTGAATTGAGTTTACGTTGATAGTAGAGTGAGCATCAGATCCCTCCTGAGTTTGGCGGCACAACAAGCCCAAATGAGCAACTGCACTTTTGGAAGGAGCCCAAAAAAACGCAACCTGCAACTGCCAATAATTACAAGCAACTTTTCAAAAGAAAAGAAGCCAAAAGTCGCTTACAATAGGCAGACCTGGCAACTCTGGTCAGCAGTTTAAGACACACTGAGATTCATACAGTAAAGGTTGTTTGTGGACATTGTCAAATTGGGATGTGAATCAAATAACAATTCCACTTAATAACAGATTCCGAAAAGAATCTTGTGTCTTAATATTAATTTCACTAGTCCATCTGGGAAAGAGTCCACAGAAAGTGTTTGAGGAGGGCAGAACCATTCAGCATATCCGCCAGGTAACGGGACGATCGACATTTATTACGGGTCAATCAGATAATGTGGTAGGCGGCGCTACTGTGTTAAAGAATGTGAGCAACTCTGTAAAACAAACTCTGGTCAAAACATGTCGGAAGTGGAGCTAAAATATCCTTAATATAGATACGATTGTAGTGATGATGTTTGTTTTTTATTTAATAAAGAAATGTGGTCAAAATCTGATAAAGCTGCTACTGAAGCTGTTAGCATCTATGCTAATCTCCATAAGTGCAGTCACCTCCTGCCGCTGTCTCGCTCGTTTCACACCTCTTCCTGCTCTAAAAGACTCTGATTGGGCCGTCCCACTTTGGGCCGAGCACAAACATTGTAGATTGGAGCTTGGCAAGATGGTTCCACCTGATGACAGACAGTTTATCAGGGTGATCCAGCCGCTGCGCAAGGTTAACTTACAGCACGACTCTCACTAACTGGATACATAAGCAACTTGCAGGAGCATTTATCTCTGAATCACGTTACCAAATATCACGAGCGACATGTTTGATATTGTTGGAATCTGATGGACAGGGAGACTCGTCAATGTCACTGGTATCAATCAAATCATATCAATTCCCATTCCTATTGTCAACTTGTCTCACTCCATACTTAATTCACAATCTATTAATGAGCCCATATTCTGCCTTTTTTTAGTTTTATATGCTCTTTAGTGTGTTTAACATGTATTTGCAGCACCAGTAGCTGCTTAAAACGTCCTGTTCCCCGCCCCCTCCAGAAAGATCTAACAGTGTGACATCATACCATTGTTTCATCATCATTTTTAGCCCATTAGCAGAATATAGATGTAAGATTGAACAACAGACTACAGTAAGAACTAGAAAAAGCCCCAACATCAGCTGTTTGATTATGAAAGAAGCCTTTAGAGTGTTGTTGATGCGTCATATTGGACGCTGCCACACTGCGCGTTATCTCAATCAAATTTTAGCTCAGCGTTCTCACAGACGTAGAGCCCGTGTTAAGGCCAAAGTCAATATGTCTGATTTAGGGCTAGGTGGTGACAAACCTCATTTATTTGACTTTGGAGCAGCATCTGGTGTGGAGAACTTTTGTATCTTTTAGAGGCCAAATTCAAGGCCAATAGACTCCGAGCTGATGTGTAGTTGTCAATCAACCAACTTCCATGACTAGAAATCCTGAATAAGATCAAAATGGGCGTGACATAATAAAATTTAGCCCAAGTACAGTGCTAGCATGTACACTAGATGTATTAAAGTTCACGACCAAAGCCGTTTTATTTGAACCAGGCTGTAAAGACATCTATTTCAGCCGCCAACAATGTTCACAATCATAGCACCTCCAGGGTTCCTGCTGCCAGCCTCAAGTGGACACTCGAGGAACTGCAGCTTTTGGCACTTCTGCATGAACCTTCTTTTGGAGGTTGGAATGAACGTCGAGTAGTTGACAACATGGTGCTGAAGGGCACTGACCAATTACCACAGAGGTGACATGTAAGCCAATCAGAGCAGACTAGAGCAGCTGGAGGTCATCTGTTAAGCCCTGGCACGCACATGAAGATTTCTTAAATCCTTTAAAATCAATCATTAATGGTAAAATGATAAAAACGCTCGAGAAAAATAAGATTTTATTGAAATATTAAAAATGGAGTATCACTGAAGGCTCTTTTTACTGATTATTGGGAAGTTTTTATGATTAATTATGTAGGTCACTGCAGCCTCAGGCTATCAAATAAAAAGTCAAATTATGAATAAAATTTACAGTTTGATTGGTTGAAATTCTCTTGATATGAGAATTCAAGTAAGGCTTTACTGTCACTACACTGATGTACAGTTCAACAGTAAAATCTCGTCCATAATTAAACCTAGAGATGATCTAAAAGAAGCTGATTAAAACGTCCCGTCTTCTGAAGAAGCAGGAGGTCGTGGTTGAGGTCATCAGACGTCGACTGAATCTCTAACAATTCAGGGAGGTGATGTTTTGAAAGTTAAATTCAGATCTGCAGTCAGATTTTGGCCTTTTTTCGTGTTTAATTTTTTACTTTATGTCAATGAGGATGTAACCTGCTGCTGCCCGGCCGCCCTCGGGCCAGGCACTCGACCCCGGGCCGCTGTGTGTCCGGCAGCAGACGACTGGCAGGCTTCCAGTTTGAATAAGAAACAGAGCGAGATTAAAATATGTTTTGTTCATTTACCCTCTGATGGTTTGATGCTTCAGAATGTTTGTTTGACCTTCATGAAGTTTGGATTAAATACTTTTATCTCTCGGTCTTGAAAACAGGGATCATTCACAGCATGTTAACCAGCCTGAGTTTACATTCAGAGAGAATGACAGAAAGAACATTTAGTTTTATTAGCTCAGATATTTAACAAAGATGCATCAGAATGAAACCTTTTAAGAGCAATTTGGACATAAAAACACACTCCTTTAAAGTAAACTTAGAAGAGTTATTATATTCTGGTGGTTATAATACGCTCATATTATTTGAGGTTTAATAAGAGCATCCACTGCAATATCCTCACTGCTGAGGCTTCAAATAGGGGGACAAGTTATGTCATTTAGATCCTAAAGTAGGGGACACTTATTTCTCCTTATTTACCTCTTAAGTCATTATTTAAAGGCATTAAATCAAACTCAAGTGACTCTCCAGAAAGGCCAAAAACATGTATTTAAGGATTAAATCATGGCAATAAGGTCTCAAAATCAGGCAAGGCTAATTATCATATATCTATTTTTTTGACCACCATGTTCTGAAGCTTTTCTACTCAAAACATGGTATCAAAATCTTCCGTCTGCTTGATCATTTTGATACTTCAATCAGCCATACTGATTCAGCAATTTCTCCTTTTAATAACCCATAACTACTTAGAAGTAAATAATGGTTGGTGTAAGGGTTTTTTTTAATATAGCTATACCTCTTTAAAAGTTTATATAGACCCTCAGGCTCAAGATAATAACAGAAAAAATTATGCAATTCTCACTTTAATATGTTTACCACACGTTGGGTTGGAGAAACAACCTCAAAATATCATTTTTCTGAATATATGTAAGTAGGTATAATACCTACTCTTTTGGAGCCTATATTAAAGAACTTAGAATCCAAAATTCTGGATTTTCATGGTTTAATTGCTCCTTTCTTGGTTGTACCTGCTTCTTATTATGCTGGAGTTAATTACATTTCCTAAAAAAGGATCATAAACTTTCATTTATAATTTTAATGAATATATTCTTAGTATCTGAGGTCTAAAAAGTTTGGTCTAAGGGCCGCAAAAATGGAAAGAGTAAAATTTGAAGACAGGAAGATGGTTTAATTAATCCTATAGTGTGGGTATAAACTGCATAATTAAGACCTATAAATCAGGTACATTCATTAGTAAATGGAGAGATCATCTTTAAAAGTTTGCATCTATCAGTTTAGCTCTTCCACTCTTATTAGTATTTATTAAAGTGGAAGATCTGAAGCTATGTTTCTGTCCCTGTTAGTTCACATATTTCCCATTTTTGCCCCCAGTTTCCCTCCCCAGCCCTTCGCTCGTCTCTGTGTGTGATCTCACAGTGCTGCCCCCCAGTGCCGCCCGCCGTCCACAGCAGCCTTCACTTCACTTCCTGTCAGGCTCACAGATAACTCCGGCGTGGACGTGTGTTTTAGTTGGCCTGTTTTATACGCAGCTCCTCATTTCTGTGTGAAAAGAAGAGGAAAAAAGCTGCCAGGCGCTGCAGACAGTTTATTTTTGCTGCCTATAAGCCATAATGAGGTTGTGCCCCGGGGAATCAGTCGAGCGGGATGTTATTAATGCCTCAAAAAAAAAAAAAAAGAGGAAAAAATCCCCGGCACCTTCTGCGGCCGTGGCATAAAGGCAGGAAAAGACTGTCAAACAATTAAAGTGAAGTGAATTCCCTGAGATGGAGGGAGGGAGAAAACAAGAGAGAGAAAGCAGCTTCCTCCAGGAAACGATGAGCTCAGCTTTGGTTTAATCAGCGCTCGGCAACACATCTAAAGACAGGAAGGGCTTTTTAAATGATCTTTACTGCCTCCAATCACCTGATTTAACAACACACAGGTCAACAAGATTATACAACAGAGAGGAAATGGAGCTGAAATTAACCGGTCAGAAGTCACTTCACTATTAGCATAGATGAGACTGACAAGTGGATGGAAAATCATCCTTAGGTGAATGAAAACATGAATCGAGTCAGGATTCTGCACAAAAAGAATAAAGCTAGAGATTAAACTATCTGAAAACACCAGGATCTACAAACAAAGCATAAAACAGAAGGATTGCTTAATTTTCTATGAATAAATACATAAATAACTCACTTTATTCAAGGTTAAATAACGTAAACCTTTTCTACCCTCCTGACATTTGATCCAAGTAAAAGAAGCATCAAAAAGATAAATAAACAAATGTTATCTGGATAGAAAGAGAGACAAAACAAAAATAATATAATTAAGGTAAAATGCTGGGAAATGTGTTTTAAGGAGAAGACTAAAATCAGTAAAAATGGATCCAAACAAGAAAAAAATGGACTTACGAAGGTCCAAGCTTTACTGAGCAAACATGAAAAACAAATGCTCAGTTTGAACAACAGTGTCCTTGGTTTTATTAACTTTGGTGTTGGTGGCATTGATTAGACCAGAGGTCTCCAACCATGCACCTTCAGATCATTCAGTATTAGGCCAAACAAAGATGTAATTGATCATTTTGCTTTCCTGACGGACAGAGTCTGAACGGTTGTTTACTTCCACCTGAGTAACACAGAATAACGCCCTCCCACTAGGAAGTACCAGGGTTCTCAGAATTCAGCACAGAACCGGTTCCAGAACCGGGCCAGTGTGAAAGCCCTCAGTGAGCCACACTCTGCAGATTGTGTGTTTGTTTGTCGTCAGGTTGCTGACCCATGTTTACGGACTGGCAGTTGCTTCTCACCATCATCATGCCTGCAGCCCCGCCTATGTCTCCTGAAAAGTCTCTAATTGGTCAGTGCCTCTGCAGACCGTGCTCAAGCACTGAAGCTTGGAGCTTTGCGAGATGATGGAGGTCACCAAGAAGACCAACAGCACAAGAGATATCACGGGAGAGCTCAGACTGTAAACAACCACCTGATGTGAGGAATGACAGGTAGTGATTGGTATTAAACTGATGTAAGATATAGAGTAAATGTGTCACGGAAAGGATCACCTTTTCTGTCCATCTCCAGGAGATGTGTTTGTTAAATATTGGACCAAGTGGGCAAAACACGTGAGGCCTTTATGGCCAGATTTTGTGGAGGAGACGATGTAACAACACTGTTTTGTTTTTATTTGAACAAAACCTTGTTTACTTGTTCCAATTATTTTTCATACATTTATTTATTTAGATTAGATCAAACTTTATTAATCCCTTTGGAAAACTCCCTCAGGGAAATTAGGATTCCAGTAGCAGTTTGAAAAATAGATAAGAATATATATAAAAAAGATAGATATAAACAAAAATATATATAAATATAAAATAAAAATAAAAATATGGCTACTGCTCCTTCCGGTCCTCTGTCTTCCTGTTACTCCTCCTCCCCCTGAGTGAGGAGTTGTACAGTCTGATGGCCTGAGGGAAGCTCAAAAGTTGATGTACATCATTAGTTTTTCTTTCTTTTAATTCTCACTATGATATACATTTAATGCTCTGGTGCACACTCTTTATCTCTCCCCTGTATTTAGTTCCTAAATAAAAAAAATGTTGATGGCAGATGGGAAAAGATCATGTGTTCTGATGCACTGCATGAATATGAATACTGCCATCCCAAAATAAAAAAGAGATAGATGTAAGATGAAAAACTGAAGTTACACGAAAACACTCATGGCCAAACACCAGATTACACAGTAGCTGTCTGAACCACTACACCACTCTTGCTCCTATGAAGTCTTTCAGAGTGATAAGCTGATGGCTTCATTACGGTGAGCTGTTTTTATTGTGCTCTCACTGTGGGGTTGTTTTTGGTCCAGAGCGACTTTCCTGAGGGAAATGAGATCAATGCGTCCCTCCAGTCTTCACAGGTGGTGTCAGAGTCCCTGAGATCCATCCAAGGCCACCCTGATGACTCCTCTTTAATTCATCCGCTCACTTCCCCCTCACTCGGCCTCCAGTGTCCAACAGGAAGTCTCTGTCACCGTCAGCGCTCGGGCAGGACCTCACCTCTTTGTGCGTCCTCACCTTTGTGTCTCCGTGTCGTGATGGGCTGTCACTCTCAGACGTGACCCGCTCTGCACGCCGGGGGAAACGTCGCTCGACAAACGAAGGTCCCACAGGAAAAAAAAGAGAGGCAGGGGAAGCGAATCAAACGAGGAGAGGTGAGAGCCGTGACACGATCACAGCAGCTGAAACTGCAGCTGTGAGTTCAACAAAGAAAACGTGACATCTGTGTCTGAGACGCGCTGCTTCACGCAGATCCAAGTTGGATCTGTTTGTGTTCTGAAGGTTCTCAGGGTTCATAGAGACATAAAACATCTGGATTAAATACCATCCAGATCCTGACCCAAGAGAAGACGGGCCTGTTTCTGAGTTCTGAATGTTAGCAAGGCCGATTATAATCGAGTTGCTGATTCTGGAGTCAGTTCTATCGTGCTTTTTATGACATTTTCTGCTAAACTCTTAGGTCCATCATTGTTTCCTTAAAGGGATAAGCCAACATTTTTTTTTTGTTTCACTCCAAAGTCCATGACAAGCAGATAGACTCCATTCTTTTCACTGTGCGTGCAGAAACAAGGAAGAAACGGGCAGAGCTCACCCACCGCTAATTAGCTTAGCACAAACACTGTGAGTCAGTGGGTAGTGTTAGCCTGCCTCTGCCTACAGTCATCAGATATACTCTTCAGCAGCTCTAAATGGTCCTGTGTGCTTGCTGTGACTTGTAAATAGGTCAACAACACAAAGCATGTCCGCAGTTGTTTGCGCATGCGCCCTGCCATTTTAGTTTTTTAAAACAATTCCTTCATTGACTTTCATTTTTGTGTATTACAAAAGTCATTTTTTTATTCCCAACAGACATCCTCCCAACTCAAAAACTAACACAATCACACAAACGCTAATCTCTCTATGAAAAAAAAGATACACAAAACAAAACAAAGTAGCTTTTACAATCATTAATTCCTTATTTAAGGTTATTTATTTTTTTCATTTTTTGGGGAACTACCAACAAATCATTTACATTTTTTCATTCAGTGTTTTCACCCCGTAGAAGCCCTTCTATACCTCCATTTTTAATATAGTTATCAAATGGTTCCAGATTTCCTCATAATCTGCCAGTTTGTTTTTCATATGTTATTTTTTCCACTGACAGACACTGTGCCATGTTCTTGATCCGAGCCCTTATAGCAGGTGTATCAGTTTTCTTCCAATTAAAGGCCAATGTGTGTTTTACCTGCAATATGGCAGAATCAATAAATTTGTGCTCTTTGGTTCTCAAATTGAGATCAGATGGATACATGTGTTATAAAATCATCTTGGAGTTTATCGGAATGCTAATTGACAAAATAGTCCTAGTTTTTTAAATTACCTCCTTCCAGAAGCCTCAAATCCGGTCACACTCCCAAATACAGTGTATCAGGGTTCCTTGAGCATTATTACATTTGTATATTGCTGCTGTATTTGTTTAATTTCCCAGGGGTTAAATAAGTCCGCATTAACCAACTGTGTGCCCTGCCATCTAGTTTTGTTTGTATTTTTTGAAAATTACATAAAGTGCTCATTTTAGTCTAAAATAGATAACATAACATAGCGTGGTAAAAAATAATGAGTCACAACAAGCACACAGGACCGTTTCGAGTTGAAGAGTTTATCTGATGACTGCAGGCAGAGGCAGGCTAACATTACCCACTGACTCACAGTGTTTGTGCTAAGCTAATTAGCGGTGGGTAAGCTCTGCCTGTCTCTTCCTTGTTTCTGCACGCATAGTCAAAAGAATGGAGTCTATCTGCTTGTCATGGACTTTGGAGTGAGGTAAGACACAGAAACAAAAATATGCTGGTGTATCCCTCTAAAGAAAGGCAGAAGGTCAGACATGAAGGTCGTCTAATGTCTTCTTCATCCAGAGCTGAAAACTTCTTCCTGCACTTCAAATTCGTCCAAATCAAACGGTCCCTTCGGCGTCTCAGTGAAGTAAATTTTGTCCTGAGCATTTTGTTTTCAGGGTTCGTTCTGGGGCTTTCCCTCTCACCACACACATCAGCTCCGATACGCCGACAATCCCCCTCATTAATGTGAACGCTGCAGAAACACGAGATCCCTTCAGCCATTTCCCTAACGCCCGGCCGACCCGGGCGCGGCCGAGCGCTCGCCGAGCAGCCATGATGGCTAACCACCACACCAGAGGCCCCTTTGTTTCCCGATCTCCTCGCCTGTCACACGCCGACGGCAGGGTTCACTGGGCTGTCAACTTTTAGCAGCAGATAGAGACGGAGCGGGGGAAAATGTGGGCCCCGGAGAGCCCATCGCTCCGTCTGCAGAGTGTGTTTCAGTGACAGCAGCCAAACAGAAAACAGCGGAGCAGGAGCAGGAGAACATTAGAGCCTCCCCGACTGTAAAAAGTGACGATGGAAAGCTCCGGCAAACAGGACCGGCTCGGCCTCCCCCGGGCTCGGAGCCGGCTCGATCTGTTCTCGGGCCTGAGGGTCTCTTTAGAGGAGAGAGGGAGGGAGGGCGATCAAGAGTGAGAAGATTTGAGATTTCACCGAGGACGCCCCGACTAACAAACACTGAGGGGTTTGACAGAAAAAACAAACTCCAACTCTTTGAAAAAGCCCAAAAAAGACAACAATGTGCTTATTTCAGACTAATGACCCACCTTCACGATACACAGCCACACATTTTGACTGTTTCGCTGTAAACTTGTTTGCTAATTGGGCCGCAGATGACGCAAAGCTCAACGAAGGTCCCCTGAAGTTTGTCAAGAAAAGACTTTGAGAAACCACTCTGGTGTCAAGAGTTTGAGTTTAATCCAAAGAAAATGGATTTTAATCATGTTTCATGGTGTTTTAGTTGAGCTGAAAGGTATGGAAAGAAAGTAAAGATTCGACGATGACTCGAGGGAGGAGGATTTGTTAAGGCAACATTAAGTTTAAGTTAAGTGAGGGCAAAGTTTTATTTAACTAGAACCACCTCTGAGATTTATGCCTCTTGTCTGACAGTGAAAGTAGACGGGGCAGGTTTATGCAAAGTTATTAATATAAATCTTATAATCAAGAAATGAACATCAGGGATGAAGACTTGGACTCTTAGAGCTCAAGATCTATTCAGTTCATCATGAATCACGGAGGACAGTCGAGCAAAATTTTAGAAAAATAGTTTCAAGCTCTCTCAAGAAATCATGTTTAGAAGCAAGTATGAAGAAAAGATCATTACATCAAAATATCACAATAATTTGCACAATACAAGGTATTTATGACATTCTCAGCCGAATTATTGAAAATGTAGAAAACTGCCTTTTTTTGCAATGTTAAGCATACTTTAAGAAATTCCTGGATTTGCATCTGTGTTCAGGTCACCACTAAAATCTGATCACTCGGTCCTTGTGCCACGACCAATATTCCCTGAAAATGTTAAAAACTTTCCTATTTCTACAAATTCTGGTCGTTTCTTTTGTGTTTTAGAGCAGCCTCAGCAGCTCGTTGTTAGCAGCCATTTTACTCTCCATCTCTGTGGTACATTTATTTTCATTATTTCTGTCACAAGAACACAAAAAACATTTATAAATGTTTCAAGTTTCCTAATTCAGCACATTGAAGCATGTTTCTGTCCTGTCTTTCCTGTGCTTAATCAATATTTTGTCAAGAATATTCAGCTCTGCACTTGTTAAATACTGTAAAAATAACTTTAATAAAGAGATTGTGATCTAAATAAATGTTGAAGGGACCTCATAATATAGCTTTTATTGTACCTTCATCCATATATTGTGACACCAATCATTTCACCAGATTCTTGTTGATTAATACCACAAGCAAAGGATGAATGTGAGGGCAGTGACCTTGAACATATGACCTACAAAATCTGATCAGTGAATCGTTGAGTCAGAGCAGGTATAAAAATGTGAAAAAGAAAACAAAAACTTTTTTATATTTAGTTTCAGTTAAGGAAAATGTTTTTTTTATTTACATTAGAGTTTTCCTCTCTCTATAGTTTTAGAAAAAACTATTAATTATCTTGATTTATATCCAGTAATTTTACAGGAAAACATCTTTAATTTTAGGCATTTTTAACTGTTTAAGATGAAAGAAAAACTTAAGGGAGTCGGGGTAACTTGGCTTAAAAACTAAAGATGAAATGCAGAAACTTTTGACATACAGTCGAAGAAGCTGCATCTATCTGACAATCCAGGAAATTACAAAAACATCAGACTGATTTAACTTCTTCAAAACATTCACCAAACTGCAAAATATGTAAAATATGAAACAAAGGTGGTGTCAAAGTTTGCTAAATTGTCAGGCGTCAATGTGTTTTTGAGCCATTAATGTTATTTTTACTAGAGAGATATGTAAAATCAGGCATGTCTGAGTCTGCAGTCATTCAGTTTAAATAATTACAGTTCATCATGTACACAGTGGCCTAACATTCTTTCACTTTTGTTATAAACTTTATTTTTCCATTTCTGTGATCCATTATTAGTTTCCTTTAAAACTGAGCGGATTAATCTTCTCATAAATGCTGATTACTTTAATAATAAAGTATCTGATAGTCTCTGAAGAACAAAAACTGACTGATCTAAACTGAATCTGCTGCAGATCTGATGTGACCAAGACTGGATGACATGTTTAATAATAAAGGGACAGTCCTGCATTTTTCAGCGCTGACAGCTTTTATTTCACTTTATTATTGAATAAGAACAAGAAGAAACTCAAACTCCGAACGCTCATGAGTTTGGGAAAGTGAAACTCCAAATGAACTTTTATTGGAACGTCTTGAGGCAAAGTTTGTACCATAATTTGAACTTCGTGAGTTTAAGCGGTTTGTTGGGGATGTTTTGACCACAATAAATGCTTCATTTAAAGCTGAGAGGGTTCATTAAGACAACAAAACTAAGACTAAATGTTCATGTTTTGTTGGTCGGCTCATACTGGGAGCACGTCTGGGAGGCTTGAGAACGTTTTAAAAAGGAAAAAAATAGAAAAGAAATAAACTTTTGTGATACTTTACACAGTTTTAAGATTATATTAATGATTTTGGGCCTTTATTGACTTTAAGTTGTTGATTTTTTGATCAATTGTGTAGTTTTATGGCTCAAATCAGCACTGAGTTGCTGTTTAGTAAGAGCAAAAGTAGTTAATGTTGCCAAACTTACATGTAAAGCTGAAGAAGTCAACAAGGACAGAGATTTAAGAAGGGGGAAAGAGGCAGAAAGCAGATGGTCTGATGGGTTATGTGGTCTAAAACTTAAAAGTATCACCTTTACCTTTTGTCTCTGCTTGAACTAGTGAAAAAACGTATCAAACCCTCAGAGAAAATCTAAAATACTCTTCATCAAGGATGATTTTGTGTGTTTATTAATCTAAGGACTGTTTTTGTGTCCTAAATGTCACAGTGCAGCTCTTCACACACTCACAGTTTTTCGTGGAGGGAGGGGGGGGTGATTTTGAGGTGCAGGTCAGTCGATCCAAGTCGTCTTCCCGTCATCTTCTGGTTTCCTCGGATGTGTCACCTGTCCGAGCGATTACGCTCGTCCTGGGGCCGGTCGCCGCGTCCTGACTGCACGAGACAAAAAGGCAGCCGTCAGGTCGGGTTTGCCGCGGCGTCACGGTCGCTCCGATGACACGGGGCTGACGTGAGGGCGGCCTGGTGCTTCGGCCTGCAGCGACAGGAGGACGGAGGAGAGGAAGACAGCAGGGAGGGTCATTATTAAGAGGGAGGGGTCGTCATGATACCAGAAATCTGAACTCCAAAGGCAAAGAAAATCAATTAATAACTAAGAGCTTTAAAAACCCTGGAGTCCTGGAGCAGAGTTTCTGTTTAAATGATCAGAAACGCGGGTGACCTCCTGGATTTTGTACTTTAGTTTTAAACACATTATTTTAAAGCTCCATCCTCCTTCTCTCGTCTCCGTCAGCTGCCTGTGGATGTGACGGAGCATCCAGGTTGTGTTTCAGGAGCAGGTGTCTGTTGTTTTTCTCCCTCGTGTTTCTCATACTGTTTCGCCACCTGTTCTCCTCTCTGCTGATATCCACGGTATATTCTCTCCTCTCTGCTCTAAAACAGACCTGAGAATAAGGAGTGAGGGGACGGTTAGCTCTGACTGTCTCTGCTTCAGGTGTTTCTTTATCAGTCAGAGTTAAAAAAGGAGATCGAGACCACGCTGACTTGGGTTCTGAGTCTTCTACACGGCCAATAAGAACTGAAAAACTGCCTTTTTTTACACATTTTTCCATTTTTGACGCGTCTTGTATGATTTTATTCGTCTGTAGTGTCTCTGACTGTTTCATAATCATGATCAGGAGCGTCATACGGAGTCATTCTGCAATCAAATAATGTGCGATATGTGGTTTGGTCTTTAAATCAAATTCTGCTTCATTGACAATGTGTAGATCATTGTTTGTTTGGTTTTGGATAATGGTTCTACTTTTAGCATGCAAGACCAACACAAATCCACCAAAGGATCATGCAGTGTATTGTAAGAAAGTGGTTTTTCAGATATTCCTGTTCAAGACAGACCTGAAATCAGGCCAAAATCTCAAAGCACGTCTTATGTATATATCTTTATGGCCATATAAAACATTTTAAAAACCTAATGATGCAGTTTCATCTACAAATGTCTGAACATGACAAATGACTGCAATGAAGTATTCATTAAAAAAGTCATCAAATGTTTATTTCCAGAATAAAAGCAAATATTCATTTATTAGTGAATACTTGGTTGTATTTATACCAAGGATGCCCTGATCAGGCTTTTCTGGGCCGATACCAAACATCGATCATCAGTTCGTGAGACTGAAAAGGTTGAATTATCACTTTGTTTTAATTGACAGAATGACTGTATGTATTTATTCAGTCCAACAGAAAAAAACAGTCCAAGTAGTTTAATAAATGAGAGGCAAAACACTTGAAAAAATGAACTTATTGACATAATGTAACCGGTGTAATTGTTTCTTAAAGCCAGGAAAACAACTTAATTTATTCAGTTTCAGCAACATTATGTTCTTAGTAAGGGTTGCGCGATATTATCGGTTTGATATTGGTATCGGCCGATGTCAGCCTAAAAAGTTAAGTACTGGTATCGGACAAAACTGACATTTTTTGCAGATATTTACAGCCAATACGTTGGCTACACATATCTGCCATATATCGGCTGGAATATCGCCAGATTGCACAAATGTGCAATACTGATGCACCTTCTCATCACTGCATTAGCACATTTAAAAATCAAGGGTTTCATTTTTGCAAGAGTTAAATGCTGTTTTTCTTGTTTTACATCTGTTCCTCGGAAAAATATACTGTAACACTGAAAGAAACAAGTCCATTTTTGTTAAGTACAGAGCTTGTGTTCTTGACCAGAAATATCTTTATAGGTATTGGCGATAATTAATTAAAAAATATTGGCTTATTGGATATCGGCAAAAATCCAATATCTTGCATCCCTAGCTCTTAGCTTCGTCAAATACTAATTTTACTGAGCCAACCTGAAGGTATCACAATGTTTGTCACTGGACCTCAAACGCATCACTGAACATGTTGTTCTGGAGCAGTTCGTCCCTCGTTTAGCTTAACTTATTCACTTTAATGCTGCTGGTCCCAGAGTGAATTTCAGCACAGACTTAAACACTCAGCTAATATGTTCGACTTAATGGACTGAAGACAAAGTTTTGGAGACTCTGCTGCAGTTTATTTAAGAGAATGATCCTATCAACTGAATTAAACAATTTAACTTAAACCTTATCCAATGAGCCCTGCCATACCAGAACCACTGATGTATGGTATTAAGTTGTGGTATAAAGTGGCAGCATATTGATCACATCACTTTGTCATAATGTACCATATCACTCTACATCAGCGGTTCACAAAGTCGGAGTGCAAAACATAAAAAGGAAAAATACACAAAGGTCAATGATTTAGGCGACAAGTGATTTAACTGGAAGCCAAAAGTTAATTGAAGTCAAAGGAGAAACATGTTGCTGCACTCTCCTTTCTCTCAGTCTGTGTTAACGGTCCACTTTTGATTACTGCACTTGAAAATACGTTGTCTGACTGGTAGCTCCAGCCTCTTCATCCTAAAATGATGCTGATCAGCCATTTGAGCTAAAATGCAGCTTGGATTCAGCTGCTTTGCTGCGTTATTTAACTGCAGTGAGAGAAATAAACCAACCCTTTAACGCCTGTTTTATCATATTTGATACATACTTTTATGATACCTCTATCTAAGCAATATGATCAACAAATTACTAAAAAAACATCTGAATACAATCAGATGAGTGACAAAAATGTCCTCAGGTGGATTATCGGTTGCCAAAAACACCTAATGTATCAAATGAGATACAAAAAATATATATGTATATAAATATATACGTGGAAATTTTGGTTTTTTTTGGATTTCAGTTCAAAGTGAAATAAACATTTCAGCTCCAAAAAAATTAGAATTTTCTGGCTATAATTTGTGTTTTCAGGCATTAAAGGGTGAACCGAAGACAAAGATATTCAGCATCCTGATAGTTTGTAGTATTTCTTGGCTCATTTTTAACTCGTCAAAACCACAGATTTAGCTTTAAAACATCATTTTTCCTACAGAGACTCAGAATTATGTCCTTGTGAAGCGTGTGAAGTCTCACGAGGTCACCTTTGTTGTGTTTTGGTGAATATTTAATAGAAAGCGGCTGATACTTGGAGCTAAACGAGAGGCTTTGTGTCTTGCAGAGGTTTTGACAGAGGCTGGAGGAGTCTGAGCGAGCTGGAAGAAGAAGAAGAAGAAAAACTGATTTGTGATTGTCGGCGTGTCTGCCAGTGTTCCCCTCTCTGCTCCGACACACTTTTCCATGTTTTGTGCGCGTTGTTACACATGTCAGTGTATTTGTCGGAGCCGCCGTTGGCCCCTGTGAGGGCCTCGCTCGGCTGCCTCCTCTCTCTCCTCCCTCCCTCGTACGTTTTAAAAAGCTGCGGCTCCTGCTTCAACGCTCCCTGTGTCCACGGCCTCTGCTCTAATCCCGGGGCCCGCTCGTCCTCTGAGCGCACAGTTTACTTAATCCCTCTCATTTAGGCAGCTGCACTGCCGGGAACTATGGGAGAAAAAAAAGTTAGACCTCTGTGACGGACGTTTTCAGCTGTTGTGACGCTTTAACATGCAACCCTCACTCTGTCTGTGTCTCTGCGGTATTTTAATTTGGCGGTGAATAATGCATGTTGGAGGGCGTGCAGGGAGGTGTGCATGTCGGGGTGACGGCGGCAGACAGAAGTCGCTGTAAAGCTGGAGCACGGACAGACTGACTGACTGACTGCAGGACGTCTGCTTTGAATGTAAACGTTCGTTTTCAGACAGACAGAGTGACACAGAGTTTAACTGGATGTGACGGAGCGCCAAAATAAAAGGACGTGACTGTTTTGGAGACTAAAGGTCAGCAGCAGAGAAGATAATGCTGATGTGAACCATGAATTTTTACTTTAATAAACAGTCTGAATGATGATACTACAAACACAAACTAAAGTGGGACTTTAAACTGCATTTTTACGCCTCCATGCTGACACCAACCCGACTCAGAGGAAGTATGTTTGGGTCTGTTCATTCACTGTGAGTTACCCACAGTGCAATTCTGCAAAAATGTCAGAAATATCAGCACTGAGCCATAAGACAAACTGACTGTGACACTGTAATACCGTAATTTCTCAAATATAACACGCACCCAAATTTTGCCCAAAACGTACTCTCTCAAACGCCCAAAAGCTTTAATGTTGGTCTGTCCTTCATTATCTCTGCTTTCTTTTTCCTCCAACTAGAGATCTGCTGGGTAACTTACTCTTTTCGCCAAAATTTTCGATGGTATTTTGCTGTTGTACAATTATTCTCTCCCAGACGACACCTGCTGATGATCTTACGCTAGCAGCTATCAACATGGAGATGTCTTCCACCAATCAGAGCGCAGCTATTTTGGTCCCCTCGCTCACAAGATGGTACCGTAACACGGAGAATTACACGATCATTACACAAAGGTGAACTAATAAGACCCAAAATAGTGGATTAGAACAGTTTAACAGTCAGTTTTATAAGAATTACAAAAGTTTGGTGGTAATGTTTCGCAGAGAAAGAGAATATTTTGGCTTTTTGTATCAGATGTGTTGTAACCGCGATGTTAGGAGACGACATATTTTACATGTTTTGCTTGTGCTTGTGTATAATACACACCCGAAAATTAGACCTTATCTAAGAACAAAAGAATGCGTGTTATATATGAGAAATTATGGTATTTTATAAATTCTCTGTGGCACAAAGAGCGCGACAAACACTGCACTCTCTTTGCCTTTGCATGCTCCTATCTCGTCTCTCTTCTGCTTATGTAACAACCTACAGAGACAGAACAGAGAGGGGATCAACGCTACGATGATGAAACGTCATAGTGAGTAGTGCATGTGATTTGCGTGTGTTCATTTATGAAAGGCCAGGTAGGGTTAGGGTTAGGGTTAAAGTTGGAAAAGTAACAGGATCACAGTTGTTATAAAAAACTTCTGCAAACGTCTGAACTCCTGGTTGATGAACTTTGGGACCCAACACATCACCTCAGAGGAAGCCAACATCGCCCCCTCTCCTCTCTTCCTCCTCATGTGTAATGGGGCCTCGATTAGAGCTCAGGATGGGGCAGTAATAAGCCTGAGAACCTTGTCAGCAGAGAGGTCAGATCAGAGGAGGAATAAACAGGAAATTGCTCCCTGCGAGCCTCCTCACTGTCACCCTGTGCTTGTTACCTTGAGCGCTAAAAAGGTGTTTATCCCAGTCCACCTCGCTGGTTAAAGAGGCGTCAGCGCCGCTCTAATTGTGCTTCGGTCTCAGGAGTTCAGGTGCAGCGTCCAAGAAAAATAATTGAACAAACAATTACAGAGCGAGGTCCCACGGCAGCTGCAGGCTTTCTCTGCTGCTTAGCTTCTCTTCAGCCTCAAATCTCTCACCGTACGAGCGCTGAGATGATAAAAAGATGGCTGTTGTGTATTCTGGCAGCGATGACCCGTCTCTGCCCTGGGAAAGAATCCGCAGCCTCTCCTGGTGTCTTTCCGGCCTCAAAAACAAAAGGAGTGTTCCTGTATCACTCACCGGGCAGGACGGGAAAGAAGCGACACCTCAGGACGTCAACACAGCGGTGGAAAAATGGGCCCAAACATGATCCTGGTCACTCCTCGGAGCGCTCTGTTTTCATCGTGCCATTGTTCCTCAGATGGGTCAATGTTTTTGTTAGATGACAAACGGCTCGTCTTCATTGTCAGCAGATTATTTGGACAGAACTTTGGCTGGAAAATGTGGAGCTTTATGAAAATATATCACTGACTCAGGGCAGTTGTTGATCATACCAGTAAAAACACTGACAGAGTGTTAAAATAAACCTTCATATGAGCTTACACAAGCATAATTTAAGGGTTAAACGATGGCGTTTTAGTAACCTTTAAATCAGTGATTCTCAACTGCCTTTGCCTGGGCTAAAAATATTGGGAAAAAAGTACTGTGCTTTTATTTTGGAGGGGATTTTTTATGCATTGGATCGACAGGAGGCGATAACACCCTGTACAGACAATTGACATGTTTTAATAGAAGGGTGTTTGTTACATATTCAATAAGTGGGGAATAAAAAAAGTCAACAGCTGAACTTTATTATTTCATGTTTCAGCTTGAAAACACTGTTGAGTCTGTTAAAAAATGCTGAAGTAACTGAAATGTTTTGTGTGTTGTGACAGCGGCTTATTTAGCACTGCTGTTTGGATATTATTGACACAGAGCTGTTCAGTCTGTGTCCACTAATGCAGGTTTATCACAGCTACAGCTGGATTTACAGTCTTGAGTCCCTATGACAGACTTTCTGGTTTCAATTAAAATGCAGCAAATTAAATGTAAAATGATATATTTGCTGCTTATTTTGGTTTTTCATTAACCTGTTCTGTGCTGAAATACTGTGAGATCCTGCTCTATCTTAGGTTCAAACTGCAGCATCTTTTTATTAAATAAATTTGAGAAGTTTAAAATTTTCCTTCATTTGAGTTGCAGCTTGATGTTAAAGGGTGATGGTGTGTCCCGGAGCCAGAAGAGAATCACTGCTTTAGAGGAACAACATACTACTTCACACATTTAAAAGTTAAGTGTTTCCTCCTCCTCAAAAACTTTAAAGCCATTTCTTACTACAACTACAATTGTGTCCATTCTTTTAGCCCCAATCCATCATAACAGTCTCTGATTGTAACTTCAGAGAGATCAACAAAATTGATTGATCTCTCTGTCCATGGTTGTATTGATTATACATCCATAGTAATTATCTTTACAGCCATATAGACATGAGGACCCTCTTAAAAATGAGATGAAACATCTCAGGGGGCTTACCTTTAATAAATTTATATTCAACAAAGACAAATATGGTGCTATAAAAATAAAGCCTGACTGATTGAATCTATTTTCAGCAGAGACAAATGTGATTTTAGTCCCTTTGTCTCTGCGAGGACGTATGTGTATATACAAATATATTTATTATATGTATTTTTATATATGCATATATGTGTATATATCAATAAAGAGTTTGTCTTGAGCCTGCTCTGTTGTAAAGTGTCTTGAGATAACACTTGTTATGAAGTGGAGCTATACAAATAAAGATGAACTGATTGATTGATGATTGATTTCTTAAAGACTGAGGATCCCAGTCAAATTAATTGTGAAGAATGTGATGATAAATCTTTTATGGACAGGACGAAGCTTTACTACCTCATGAAGCTTCACTTCAGTTTTTACAAACTCTGTCTGACAAACTTATCTGCAGACATAAAAATCCACAAACTCTCAAACACGTCTCCTCTCTGGAGATTTAAACTTTACAAACATTTCAGGCGATGAGTTTTTTTTGCCACGTTTTCAGGCAGGAACACCAGGTTAAGCGCTCAAACTGTCTTGGATGCGAAACCTTGGGATGTGAGTTTGGATTTTGCTCGATCGATCTGATTCCTCCTTCGCCGCTCCCCTGAGGTTCCCTTCTTCTGTGCAGGAGGACTTCGGTTCTGACTGCTTCCTCTCTTCACCGTTCTCGCCGAGACGCGCCTTCGTCGTTGTTGGCAGTGCTTATGTAATAACAGATGGAAGCTCGAAATTAACACGTCCTGCCTCTCTCGTTATTCTGCTCTCTCCATTTATTTTTAATGCTCTCTGTCTACACGTGTGTGAGTGTGACCCCGGCAGGCCAGCAGCACCTGTCAGGAGTGTGTCCTCGGTGGTTGCGTGCCTAATTAGCACACAAGGAATTTGGTGGCACAGAGCGCGCCATCGTCGTGAAGGAGAGGAAGAAGAAGAGAGAGCGAGCGGTGCAAATTAGGATCTGTTGGCATAAAAGGAGCGAGCGGTGACGACGACTCAGACGAGGAAGAAGAGGAGAGGTTGGGGTGTGTTGGTGTGGGAGTGGAGAGTTTGATCAATGGCCACAACCGCCTAAATACTTTATTTACTTTACTTTATAAAGATGGAAAATAAAATGAAGTTAACTTTTACTATCAAACAAGCTCTGTGAATTTCATTTGGTTGGTTTATAAAGTTAAATTAAGAATTAAACCTTGATTGATTGTTACACATGTTTAAGTCTGTGCCAAAACAGTCTGCACAGAGGCTAGGATTAAACATTACTGCTAATGCTGCCACCAAATCTGCATAATTTTAGGAATTCTGGGTAAAAACATGCCACAGAGCAACACAGGGTGATTACAGATCAAACAGATCATTTCAATGGCTTACTCTCCACTACCAAGGCTGCTTGTTTAGGTACTACTCATCCATTTATCCATTATCTACATTACTTACCCCTTTCAGGGTCACGGAGCTGGATGAGAGGCAGGGTACACCCTGAACCAGTCACCAGCCAATCACAGGGCCACATAGAAGGACAACCAACCATTCATGCTCACAGCTATGGACAATTTGGAGTCACCAATCAAAATAATGAGCATGTTTTTAGTCTGTGGGAGGAAGCTGGATAACAGAGGAAAAAATGAAATATATTAACCCCCTGATTAAAACCAATAAAATCAGATTAAAAAAATGTAAAAACAATAAAATGATAAAATTCTTGGGAGAAAGAGAGATGTTAACTCATAAAATAATTTAAAACAAAATTCAAGCTGACGACACCATGAATAAATCCAGGGTAAAACCAAATCAAGACTTGATTAAATAAATAAAAAGCAGTCTTCAGCTGGAAAAGGGTGTTTTTGTATCGTGTTTGTTGTTACTGTCGTAATAAAACGAAAGAATTACAGTTTCATTGGTTTAAGTCCTCAATTTTAAACAAGTGGATATCAGTCAAGCTGACAGTGTGTCTCTACGCACCATGTCGTGTTATTGTTTTGACTGAGAGCCCTCTGGTGGCAGAAGTTACACACTGCACATGTGATGGATCAACAATCCTGTTTTACTTTTACTCCACATTGTACAGATGCTTAAACGGGCTTTTATTTGATTTTTGAACAGGCCATTGGATATCGTATTTGTTCCTAAATAAATTCCTGCAAGAAAATAACTTCATTTGAGGTTGTAGTTCCTCGATATTTGAGGTGTCTCCCATGAAAACTGTGACTTCAAATTATGGAGATGCTTTTGTAAAGCAGTTGAAAACTCTTGTGGTTGTGTGAACTAGGTAAGATCTTTATGGATCAACTGGGAAAAATGTTTTAGAGGAGGAACATGGAGGTCTTACCTGCAGCAGGATAAAAGAAAAGCCTGTGATGGTGTGTTGGGTCGAGTGAAGAAAGCAGGAGACCAACCCTGTAAACAAAAGTTAAGTTGAATGTCTCTCTGCGTGTTGCACCGACATGTGAAACATTGCAGCGAGCTGTAGGATCAGCTCAGCTTCAGAAAAGTTCATATTTATGTCTGTATGTGTTGATTTGTGATCCTCTGTGCTCCCTGCGTCAGTCAATCAGCGCTCTTACACTCAAACTTACATATATTACACGCTCCTCTATCATGTCATCATGAAACACAAACAGAAACACGAGCGGCTGCAGCTTCTTCTCGTCTCCATTTCAGCACAGAGAATCTGTCAGAAAACACACGCTCTGACTTAAACCGCTCTGCTTAACAAACACACGTCTGGATCTGACCCTGCATTTCATTTTCTGCTGCCGCTCAGACAAAAAAAGTTAAGTTTGGAGTGAGGAAAGAGGAAGAAAAACAGATAAAGAATTCATAGGTTAGAGGGGGTTTGATGCAGCAACAAAAGGGCGCTGCGACGCCATCGATTGGTCATTACAGCGTCATCAAAGCATGGACATCTGAGGCCGCTGGAAGCGCTGGTGTCGAGGTTTAACGCCGCATCCAAGCTATGATTTATTTATCAACACAAGGGCCGTTTTCATGCTCAGATAGGGGCCGACGGGGGGGACTTAAAAAGAAGAGACGACGACTCGATGTGACCTCGAGTTTGACGAGCCGGAATCAAAAAGATCACGATAGCTCTTGAGCTCACAACGCTGAAAGGGAACAAATGGCTCTTTAATATTTTCGTGCATTTAAAAAAGACAGAAAAAATCATCAGAACAGTGATGAATAAAACAAAAAGAAGAAGAGAGGGGCTGCAGCGGCGAGGCGGGGAGGAAATATGCAGCATGTCAGGAGCCGTGGTCTTTTTTATCTAATGGCTGCGGCGGCTGTAATGCATCCATGTGGCCCTCGCTTTAATAATTGAACAGACATCATGGCGGCACCTGCTGGGAGCCCAAATCGTTGTTGCAGCTTTGAACAAACCGCTGTGACATTACGGCAAAATGCGGACGGAGGAGGAGGGGAGGAGGGGAGGAGGATGCATTCGAGGTGTCAAAAACGGCCTGAGGCTACTGAGTAATGAGTATGTCTCTGCGGATGCTTTCACAGGTTGGAAAGTTGTTTCTTGTCTTAATAAATCCTAAATGTGTAATTTAGTGGAGACAGAGCCACAACAAAGCAGCTCCTCTTCGTCTTCTTTTCCTGAAACCACAGAAATCAAACGTCTCTGCAGGTGCACGCCCCCTCGCCTCCGTTAACCTCAAACTGCAGCGTCATTGAAATTCTCGTCTTCTTCTTTTGCAGGAATTATAAAACCGTCTGAATCAATTAGAACATCAATGGGGATGAAATCTGCCCGTGATGAATATGTATAAAAGTACACACAAGCGGGCGCTCGGCTAATTAAACAAGGCCGTCAGGAATCACTTCAGACAGGTCGTGCCAACGCACAGCGAGCATACATTAAGCAGCAGGAAGTTCAGAATAACAGACAGCTGACGAGCGCGCTGAATGCTGAATGAACGGAGACGCTCAAGCTGTCGACTAAAACTAGTTTTTTTACTTTTGAGCAGAGAAACGAAGAGCAGACGCTGTCCAGGGTCTGATCAGGCATCTTTTTTAGTGTTGTGCTGTTTATGTCCCTGACCTCTGACCTTCCAGCTGCCTTCAGAGTCACAAACTTTGAATCCTGGAAAATCTGACGAAATGGACCAAAGACGGGTCTCGGATTTCTCCCCCTCAGTTAACAACTTAAATAGACTTAAATAGACTTTATTGTCATTCAGTCTGCAGCAGGTGTATACAGAATGAGATTTTGATTAACACAGGCTTCAGTTTACAGATTCAAGTACAATGCAGATATAATAAGGATATAATAAAGTGCGAGTGATAGTAAAATATGTGCAAGAACTGCAAGGAAAATATGAATATACCGTAATTTCTCGATTATAACACGCACCCCATATTTTCACGATTTCTGCCTTCAAAAACACTGCACTCGAATATAACACGCACCAAAGTTTTGCACAAACTCTCTCAGACAACTCAAAAATTACCTTTAGTCAAAGTTTTAATTAATGAAATTTTAGTATTTTCACAACAAATACTGTACACGATTTTCTCTCTTAAACGGATTTGGAAACACCTTTTGCTTCACGCATGCTCAATCACTCGATTTCTGCCCGAGCATGCTCAGTCGTAGTGCATCCACCAATCAGAGAGCAGCTATCAACAGGCCGATGTCTTCGACCAATCACAGTGCAGCTATTTTGTATCCCCTTGCTAACAAGATAGCAGCGCCCTGTGTTTGCCTGTGTTTTCGCAGAGAAAGAGAATATTTCGACTTTTTGTATCAAATGTGGTTAGTATCTTGCTTGTACTCGTGTATAATACGCACCCGAAAAATTAGAGCTTATTTAAAAGCAAAAAATGCGAGTTACAATCGAGAAATTACGGTTACATTTGAATGAATGAATATAGGTGTATTTCGTTGGTCCTGCTGGATCCAACAGGAATCTCGTGGGAGCAGGTGGACCAAAGACTTTGTCTAAGTCTTTTGAGTGATCAGAACCTTTTGTTTTTAATTCTTTTTGTTTATCTGCATCTTTCAAATAGTTCTAGTTTTGACTGAAGGCAGAATTTATCTGTTACTCTGAAGTGAATGGCCAGCATGGTGCCGATATTGGTCAGAAATCCTGCAGGAGCTAAGAAAGCAGTCCTGCAAGACAGCTGAGGTGTTCTTGTGTTGGGGTAGCATGACTGGTAGAAATCTGAAAGGTCAGGGATGAACATGAGCGATAAAGACCTTGACCTCTGAAGACCAAAGTCAGGGTTCCTCACAAAAACCACCCTGGTCTTCTCCTGGACCTACGCCAGGTCCTGAGTCCTCCATGCAGTAGTTCTGGTTCATCAGAGCACCATGGAAAGAGCCTTTAAACTCAAGTTTGGAGGTCATGGATGAAGGGAAAGGTCATCCAGCCTCATGATTATACTTTTCTTGTGAATGCATCGTGTGAGGGCGATACCTCAGGAACACTTTAAAGTTTTATTTATCGTACTTTACACAAATGTCCACTTGAACTGAGGACAGCTCTGGCTCTATTTTGGAGGTCACAGATGAATTTCAAGGTCATGGAGTCCCTTAATCAAGCTTTGCTGGTGAATAAAATACCTCAAGAACACCTTTTCTTCACGATGAACTGGTAAAATTTTAGAGGGATAAGGTCAAACTTTCTTGAGTCTCACGTTCATCCCTTGCAAAGAAAATATCTCCAGACCTCCTTCAGGGATTTCTGTCAAACTTCACCCCAAAGTCCTCTCTGACTTGTTGATGAACTGATTATGTTTGTAAAGTACACGTCAATGACCTAAAAGTCTTTAAAAGGCTTAAATAATCCTATCAGTTGACCCTTTGGAGGAACAGAACATTCTTCAAATTTTGAAGTTTATTGAGATATTGTGTTAACATGCAAAAAGGGACTGAGATACTTCATGACCTTGTTTTGGCCTCCAGCAGCTTCTTTTGACACAAAAGGAGAAACACCATGGAAAAAACCTCAACTCAGACCAATCACACCTTTATTTTAAAATATACAGGTATATCACATCATAAAAACAAAGATTTGAAGTGGGTACAGGTTTGAAGATACCTGATGGACCTTTTGGGATGTTTCTGAAATAATCTTTAGATAAAACCAGGACGATTTAGATCCTGCTAAAACAAAAACTGTTATTAAGCCTCACTCTCCTCGTCTATGTATGTGAAGCTGTGCGTTGAACATCTTGGCCTGATGTTACGACAGAGCCTAATTTTCACTTCTAAACCTCCTAACGGGCAAACTAAAGACTTGTGTGTGTGTTTGAGCAGCCCGAGGCGGAGACAGCAGAGCTAACGCTCGGCTAATGATCGACCTAACGCCGCTCTCCAACTACAAAAGTGAGGCACGGAGAGCAGAGGGGAGCAGCAGCTGATTTATGCTGTTTTAAATACAATAATGTGGTATTAGTGGAGTTTTAATGACTAAAGAGAAGACTAACCTTACTCTATAATACCATTATCATGCATCAGAGGCATCGTTAGAGGCAGGAAAACATTCAGTGTTTTTATTTAGATCGTGACCCCTCTGCACCTCCACACTCTCTGTATGTTAATGATCTTTATGTCAGTATGTTTATTTATTCAGATATTTAAGAGTATTCCCAATCAAAGACATGATTCTCACAATCCAAATCTGTTTTTAGATCAAATGATACTTGAATTCCCCTGGAAACGGAGTTTAAATCATATTTATACGTCGTGATCTCTGCTGTAAATGTTTCTCTGATCAGTCTTTTTCTTCATGATCAATATTAACTAAGGTACGAAACTTTGGAGCTGATTTCTTAAAAAAAAAAAAAAAACCTAAAGGAATTTTCTCCAGTCTTTAAACTTCTTGGATTGAAGGACCTGGTTAGATTTGTGAGGCCAAAGGTCCAAGGTCATCCTTTATTTATTATTTATGTAACATCTAAAGAATACTTGAAGGGATTTTCTTAAAAGTTTGCAGTTTGCACAAAAATTTACTCTGTCATAAGATTGATACAAGTTTGGAGGTCGCAGATGAAGGGCAAGGTCATCCAGCCTCTTGATCATTTCTTGTAAATGCATCTTGTGAAGGCTATACCTCAGGAACACTTTAATTTTTTGTTATCATACTTTGCCCAAATGCCAACTCTGACCACTGACAACTGTGGTAAGATTTTGGAGGCTCCATGACCTTGTGATTCATTTAGAGGAATAAGGTCAAACCTTCCTGAGTCTCACATTCACAAATATCTGAAGACCTCTTTCAGGGATTTCTGTTAAACTTTGCTCAATATCCTCTCTGACTTGTTGATGAACGTGGTGAAAACATCCCCTTCCTCCTCCTATCTTCCTTTGAAAAGCCCTATTTGCTGTCAGTTCGCCTAAGTTTTAAAAAGTTCTTCCCCTCTCTTCTGTTGCAGCAGGTGAGTTGAAAAAAAAGACAAGATTGCAGAGAAATATCGTCTTAACCTGTAACTCAAATGTATAAAACAGAGGAGCAAGAGGGTTCATATTTGGGGACAAACAGCAGATAGAGACATTACCTGCATCCTATTTTTAATGATGATAAAAATGTGGCCTGGTTTGTCGTGAAGGAAAAGAGAAAGTTGTTATTCTGTTTCCCTCAAACACAAAAAGCAGCATGACATGCTCTGAATTACCTGGCTGACATTTTACATCCTGGGTTATAACATGCAAACATGAACCTTGCAGTTGCAATATTAAAACAGGAGACTGCTCAGCCCTTGTTCAAAATTTGATGCTCCCACATGCTTTCTTTAGATATTACATTCACAGGCAAAGGTTGACCACAAGACTCTGTGATCTCGACCTGCAGAGCTGATCAGTTTATCCTTAAGTCCAGGAAGATAGCAGGTCAAAGCTGAGAGAAAATCCCCAGAACAGCTTTAGAGATGTCTCAAGAACAGACCTGTAAATATGGATGAATGTATGTAATGCCCCTGCAGAGGCAAAAAAAGAAAAAATGAAGCTTCTGACAAATGATACAGCAGGATGAAGAAATCCGCGGAAGCAAAAACTTCTGACACCTTAAAGTTCAAATAAATGAGGGCTAAGTTTCAAACTAAAGGGACCCCTCCTCATAAGACCTGGTCCTGCTGGTTTTGTTCGCCCGCTGCCTCGTGGTCTCACTCTCCTGCAGGATGAGAGCCTGAAAATGTTCACGGCTCCTCAGAACAAAAATCACCTCGTATAAAAATCATCTCACTGTTAATTCTCCCCCGTCTCCGTTTCACTTGACACAAAGTTACCCGAGCATCTCGACAGCCCAGCTGAGTTTTTAAGGATTATTTTATTTTCCCGTTCGCCTCCTCGGCCGGTTGTCCCGGGGCCGTTGCTGTCTCCGCCCCGTGTCTCCCGTCCTGAGACGTGCTGCTCACAGAGCAGAGGAAACGAGGGGGGAAAGAGGAGCCCAGCCAAGAGGCCCCGGGGCCGCCGCCCTCTCTGGACCCCCAACCTCCAGGTCACCGAGCACCTCGGGTCAGCCGGGCCCGAGCAGGCCGCTGGTGGGGGAATCGCCGGGCTACCGGATCATGGAGGAGGAGGAGGAGGAGGAGAACGAGGAGGAGGGGAGGCTCCCCCGGTGTCTTGTGTAATCAACATTTAGAGAACAGCTGGAAGGACGGAGCAGAGGAGTGTGTGTTTGTTGTGCTGGTGTGTGTTTTCTCACGTTCATACGGATCTGATCTGTCGGGTTTGTGCTCTAACAGGCGTAGATATGAGAACAGCTTCACCGCCTGTGTGTGGTCCCGCTGGCCCTCGCTGCTCTGAGCGGGTTCAGAGTCGGGGTCTCTGCCTGCAAATCAGAAAGTCCTGTGGGGGCCGACGTGCTCGAGTTCGGGTGAAGAAGTGTCAGGGTGAGAAATTCAAGATTCAACAGAGAAGAAATGCACGAGGAGGAATGTGAGCGATTCAAAGAGCAGAAACGGACAAACCCCATTCCAGTGAAGTTGGGACGTTGTGTAAAACAAGTTATATTCAATTAAATACACCACAAGGTCAAGGTCAAACTCTACCATGCAAAGTCAAAGCCAAATATCAACAAACACAAACAGCGCGTCCACATTTCAGACTGTTTTTGGACATCATGGACATGGTGTCCTCTGTCCATCCAGACTGTTATGAGGGCAAAGGTCAAAAGACAGCATGGGGGGGTGTTAGTGCCCATGGCATGGGTAACCTACACATCTGTGAAGGCTCCATTAATGCTGAAAGGTACGTACAGGCTTAGGAGCAACATGCTGCCATTCAAGAGACGTCTTTTCAGCAAGATAGTGCCGAGACACATTCTGCACATCTAAAAGAGTGCAGCTACTAGAGCTTGATGATTTTAAGAAAAGATCTAATTGTGATTTCAATTCGATTGACAATTTTCTTCAAATCAAGCTTCAGTGCAATATACACTATGTTTACAGTATGGACAACAGTAAGGAAATCAATGATCAGAAGCACATAACACATTATTCATCATCTAATATTGATGATAAATAATCTGTTTTCATTATTTAAGGGATACTCCAGCTTCTACTCCTAAACAGAGGCTTTGTGTTGTTGACCTGCTTACCAGCACTTCACTAAATGCAAATTGCTGCAAATTTGTAGAATAGTTGACACAGCAGATCCTGGGTCAGTCAGAAGCGCTGCCAAATATTGCAGCTTTGGCGATCACATGATTGTGTTTGAAATTGCGATTTCGATCAGAAAAAGATAAATCTTTCAGCCCTAGCAGGTACTACACCCAGACCTGTCTCTCATTGAAAATGTGTGAAGCACAAAATCAACAACAGAGACCCCCGACTGTTGAGCAGCTGAAGTCGAACATCAAGCAAGAATGTGAAAGAATTCCACCTACAAAACTTCGACAATTAGTGCCATCAGTTCATAAACGCTTGTCGAGTGTTGTTTAAAGGAAAGGTGATGTGACAAAGTGTCCCAGCTTTTATGGAGCATGTTTGAGGCATCAGATTCAGAATGAGTGAATTCATGCAGAAAATAAAGTTTATCAGTTGGAACATTAAGTATCGTGTCTTTGTCGAGTGTTCAGCTGATTATAGGTCAAAAAGTATTTACAAATCATTGTGTTCTGTTTTTATTTACGTCTTACACAACGTCCCAACTTCATTGGAATTGGGATTTGTAAACCTGGTCTTGAGTTACATTTGAAGAGCAGGAGTCACAAAGCATTTCTGTTCGGTTTGGCTCGGTTAGGTATGTTACAGGTGTTTACTCTGTCAAACAGAGAAAGAAGCTCTAATCACTGATCAGTTCTCACCTGTCTGAGCAGCAGTGCTGAAAAACACTACAAAAATTAAATTCAGTTATGAAGAAAGTATTTTTGTACCGTTTTATGTCATTTTGTTTTAGTCTTTTTAAAAAATCTTTATCTGGCCTAAATCTCCCGTGTTGATTGTTTGTTTTTATCGATAAATACTGCTGTTGTTGCTGCAGATACAGAGCCGGTGCTACAGATCAGCCTCAGTTACACAACACAGAAACCAAACATCTGACTAATTACAGATGTTTACCATCAGAACCAGAACCTGTGTCGACCCTGAACGTGGCCCTGCGGTCAGGATGAGGACGCCGCCTCATTGTCGCTGTCAGAAATGATAATTTTCTATAATTTTCAGCATCCAAACACAACAAACCGGGTCAGAAAACATCTCTGAGAGAACAAACCCTCAGCGGCCAGAGAGAGAGCCTCCCGGAGGAGAAAGTGCTGCCATCTAAAAACAGCCTCTGCAGCTGGCGGCCGCGGCGAGAGGCGGGCGTCCAACGCTCGCAGTTTGCCCGCTCTAAATGTATGGAATCAGGCGCTCGCTAAAAACTACAATTACAGGTGATATACAGATTGAAATCATAGGGAAGGCTTTTTTTGTTGAGGAAAATTGTCCTAATGAGCGGTTTGGGCGATTCGCGGGGTGGAGGAGACTGTGAATCTTTTCTCTTCAAGTGTGTGTGTGTGTGTGTGTGTGTGTGTGTGGGGTGGGGGGGTAAACAGCTGCACCTGCTGCTGCGGCGGCGGCGCACGCTGCCACAGTTAATGATATCAGATGATATCATTAGGCAAAGTGCTCATAAACAGATGTTGGAGGCGCTGCCTGAACGCTGTCAGCTGAGCCGCTCAGACTGTGTGAACGTATTATTTATACGGACGTGTCGTTCGTACGAGGCGTTTAAGTTTGTTCGTTAATGAGGCCGCCGTTCACGTGCAGCAGGAGGACACGCAGGACTGAGCTGCACCAAAACATAGAGGTGAGGAACCTCGGAGGAGACCAGAGCAGCAGAGCCTGATGTCTGAGCCACAGAGTCTGATCTGACCAAGAATGATCTGCTCTCTGTATCTGATAAGAAAACTTCCTCTGGACTCACTTTCATTTCTCATATTAAACCAAATTTCAAAAAAAATATACTTAAAAAAGAGACAAAAATCACTAAAACAAAGGAACTTTTCCAGATGATAAAGTTATTAACTTTTAGGAAACCAAACTCAGAAGTTTGAACTTTAAAAGTCGAACAATCATGAGAATAAAACTAAAAAATGTTGAATTTTAAGTCCTAAATTTCAACTTAATAATCATAACAACTCTGTTTTGAATCTGTGCAGTGTGCTGTTGTTCTTGATGATACTCACATGTAAATCTTTTCTTTTCTCTTTCAAGTCCAGTCTAGAAGATTCTGGGCTAAAGTATTTTATAATCACTTGGTCCAAATAAAGAATATTATTTGATTAGACTGCAGGCATAAAATAAGTTAAACTGTTTTGTTTGGCTTGATTTTCTTTTACACCAGAAAAAAACAATATCTTATATCTAACCAGAGGAGCTCCAAGGGCACGAGGGCCGAGATGTTTCCAACATTATCGGGTGAGTAATTTCCAAAAATGTAGGAAACTGCTCCTCTCTTGCACTGTTATCAAATTCTATTAAAAAAACAAACTGCTGGATTCACAGTCGGCTCACTATTAAAATAAAATCGTTTCTTCCTTGTGCCATGACCTACAGTTACTGAAAATGTCTTCAAAAGCAGCTGGGAACTCACTGGGTTATTAGCAAAAAAGTAAAAAAATGCCCTCTCTTTCGCGCTGTTAACAAATCCTTTAAAAAGAATCCTGGATCCACATCTGGATTTGGATCACCATTGAAATATAATCACTTCTTCTTCGTGCTTTAACCAACATTCCCAAAATAAAATCTTGTTTGTTCACAAACAAACTCCAGCAAAAACACAACCTTTTTGTCGAAGCTGATCTTATTTTAAAAAAATTCAAGTTATCTAGTAAAACAGAAACTTTTCTGACTTAAAAATCCGGAGTTTGGTTTACAATCTTAAATAAGTCTACATTTCTTCCTAAAGTTAGTGGATCACTTTATGCTGTGGCAAACTGCTTTTATCAAACATCTTGTAACTAATAATAATAATAAAAATAACTCTGACACTCATAAAACACTTTTTCACATTGTGTATCATATCTTTTTCAGTACAGCCTGCTGTGTAAAATTTATTTGCCTCTTAGAGGGATTTGTGGATTAAAAGTTAAAAGCATTTAAATCATTAGTGTAACGTTACAATAAGTTGTGAAATAATCAGTTTTCATGTACTTGTCCAGAGATATAGATGTAATATTTGCACTGTGTAGCCTCTCTCTCTTTAATACATTATATTTTATGTTCCTGCTGTTTCTTTTCTTTATGTTCTTAAACACAACTTTGAAGAAATGTGTAGAAATTAATACCAAACTTAAACCTATGGGAATTTTTAAACCTTCCCGAAACCGCCAATATTCCCACTCAGTGGCTCTTACCTCGGCGGTCTGTGATTGGTTGGAGCTGACAGGTGGGCGGGGTGTCAGGTGATTGATGCTGAAGCTGCAGGAGTGACTGAGGGCCTCCTCCTGTGAGAACATCAGAAAAAACACTTTTTTATTTAATAGTCAAATATCAACATTTATGGTCTCAGAGGACAAACTGTTGAGTGCAGGTTCATTTAATAAACACAGAGGTGAACATAAATGACACTAAGATGCATAAAAATAAAGAAGTGATGATTTTTTTTATTGATAACTTTGATTTAAAAACAAATATAAAAATAATTATTAATTATTGAAGTTGATAAGTTATTTTACCCATGCACAGAGATCAGAGATGGGCGACTCTGGTGACGAAGCAGCTCTCTGTGCTTCGTCACTCCGCCTTCTGTTGTTATTGTTCTTTTTTTGTCCTAATTATATTGTACATACTGTAAATATTTTATGTCTACCTAATTCAAAGTTGCACTATTTTCTACCTATTGTTTTTATTATTGTTATTCCTCCTGACTCTTAATTTTTATTCTAACTATATGTTGATTGTTTTTGCGCCAATTTACCAAGTCAGACTCCTTGTATGTGCAAATGCACTTGGCAATAAATACAAATGTTGATTCTCAAGGTTTAAACTGAAGCTAAACGCAGAAATAAAACCTGTGCAAGGAACAAATAAAATGGCAACTACTGAATATGACTTGGTTACTTTTTATTTTCGCAAATTCAGCCTATTTCGAATGTATATTTATAGAAAAAATAAATAAATGAAAGACTTTAGAGATTGTCATCCAGAGAAGTTCTAGTGGGGAAATGCTGCATGTTGCCCATCCCTGACACTGATGCACATCTGCACATAAATCCTCAAATGAGCATCATTAATTTAACTTTTTGCATGTTAATACTTCAAAAAAGTCAAAGACCTGACTGGAGGGGAAATCTGTGGGAGACATTTTGATGACAAAGGCAATAAAAGTGTTTTACACAAGACTGAAGAATGTGATGGAAAACACAAAAAGTAAATGAAAGTTTAAAACGATAAAACAGAAGAAATGATAAAACAGCATTAAGAGTAAGATAAAGCTACGGAGAATAATTTAAAATAATCATTTAAATATTACAAACAGAGGAAATTGCTGTTTGACAGCCTTTAACTTTCTTATTTATTCAGTTTTTTGGAAGAAAAATGTCTTTAACATCCATCGTGATGAGTCAGTTTTATATATTTTTTCAGTGGTCAGTTTGTCTCTCAGGCTTCAGCTCCTCCCTCACTGACCTGTCCACAGGTGAGCACAGGTGATCTAAATTAGCTCCTCCCCCTCCTCCATCTTGACTCCTCTGCTCTAAACTGTGGATCAGTTTGAACACTAATGACCGACGAGGAGATTTAACTTCAACTTCTTCACATTAAAACTGTTTAAAGCAGCTTTTAGACTTTTAATTAAGCTTTAAATTAAATTAAAACTGACCTGCACGCAGTGGCAGCCATGTTGGATCTCCAGCACGTCCTCCTCCTCCTCCTCCTCCTCCTCCTCCTCTTTCTTCTTCTGCTGTTTGATTGGCTGTAGGAAACGAGCACACAATGACATGAGAGCTGCAGCGCCCCCTTCTGCCCTGGAGTGCAAACTAATCCTGCCGAATACTAAATACTTGATGGTCTATAACTTTACTAAAACAGCTTTACACTACATAAATTATTTTAAATATCAACTTTAAAGGACTTTTCTTGAAGAAATACTTGAAAGATGACAGTTTGAAATGCTTTACTTAGTGTTTTAATGTAAATTTAATAAAAATTTAAGGCAGTAAAATCTAGATAGAGGCAACAAACACACTGCATTTTGCATCGATCACATTTTCTTTGGTTCTAAATCCACTCCAGATGATGACATTAAAGTGTTTTTGCATTGAGATAAATCTGAAAATACTGTCACGCACATTTTTAATCATATACAGAATACACTAGAACATCAAAATAACATATCATTGTAATTTCTTCTTCAGACTCATTCATATAAACTTGGCATAAAATGCTGGTGTTCCCATGTTGATCAGCTGATTTTCTAGATCTAGCGTATAGTAAAATTTAAGGGGGTAGGATTACTTTAGTTTGTACCTCTAATCCTTTTCTTTCATGTAAGCTGAGAGGCTTGAGAAATTGCAGATTCAAGTTAGTGTCTTGTTTTGTTTTCATTTTTGATTATCACTTTGTATTTTTAACTGAGTCTAAGTAGGGATGCACGATATCACTGGTTTGATATCAGTATCGGCTGATATCAGCCTAAAAAGTTAAGTATTGGCCGATATTGTAATTTTTGCTGATATTGGCTGGAATATCAGCAAATCACACAAATGTACAATATTGATGCACCCTCTCATCACTGCATGGGTACATTTAAAAATCAAGGGTTACATTTTTGAAAGAGTTAAATGCTGTTTTTCTTGTTTTACATCTGTTCCTCACAAAAATATACTGTAACACTGAAAGAAACAAATCCATTTTTGTTAAGTACAGAGCTTGAGCTCTTGACCGGAAATATCAGTATCAGCATATCATGCATCCCTATTTCTAAGTTGTTATTTCCATGATGAAAATAAAGATATCAATCAGTCAGTCTTATTCTGTTGTTTAAGGATCAGCTCAGGGCTCTTGTTTGTGTGAGAGAAATGGGCTTAAAAAGTAAATTCAAGAGACTGAGATAAAACCCTCGGTGTGGCTCAGCCCCTCCTGGAGGTGGAGAGCATGAGGCGTGGGTCTCAAACAGCACTCATACACGTGTTAACAGATTTATGTAAAAGGTTAACGTGTCTGTGTTATTCTGCTCAGGCGCTGCCATTTGGCCCCCTCCCTCCCGTCCCCGTCCTCCTCTCCGGCTGGGTAAAGAGGGGGAACAGGCGCCCATTTCCCTGCCACCATTATGCTCATTTGTCGTGTCAGGAGAATGACAGGCCGGTCGACTCTTCCCCAGATACGACCATTAGGTAACGCTCTGTCATCTGACAGCCAGCCATTCTGCCGCTCCCTAAAAACCCCCTAATTATTTCCTTCGCCAGAGACAGGCGGCGGCGGGAAGGTAATTTTTAACCTTTCACGTGCACCTGGGGAACCCTCCTCCGGGGAGCCAAGGTGCCTGTGTGGCATTCAGTCATCAAAACATGACCTTTTATGGCCGTTCGGAGAGCAGTTGGCACCGGGTGCCACGCGCCGGCTAATGCTAATGTTGATGACTAATTTATGCATCAGCCCGCCGCATCTGCAGCAACTTTAGGGGAGCAACAATGTGTGATGGAGCGGCGAGAGAGGGGAGGGGAACAAGCAGAGGTGAAAGGCATTTTGGGGGACGGGGTGGGGCTTTGGAGACACCCGGTAGCCTGGCACGACGGGGAATAGAGGGGCTAATTATGTTGCAGGGAATACATTCGGCATGACCAGCGAGCCTTTTTAGAATTTGTCGAGAGCAATCTGACTAACGTGGCTGACCTTTACTTTTTTTAGCCCAAATTGCAGGAGAGCAGGGAGCATGCAAGATGTGTGCAGATTCTCTGACGGGCAGGAAGGGGACATCGGAAACACCTCAATGAGAGTGAATGAGTCCACAGGAAACACCACAACATGTTTACAGCATGTTTACACGCACAAACACCAGGAGGCCTCTGTCACCACCAGAGCTTCAATATCAAGAACAAGAGCCTGAACTTTAACACCGTCCTGCTACCATTTACTCACCAGGCAGCCAGAACCTACGAACAATCCCTGTGTTTTAATTGTTACTGTCCTCAAAACTGCCACACTTTCACAGTTAAATTAATGTTTTTTTCCATACTTATTGTTTGTAATTTATTGCCTTAATCTCTTCTTGAATTTGTTTTTATTCTGACGTGTGCTGCTGACCTCTTGGCCAGGTCACCCTTGTAAATGAGATCCTGATCTCAGTGGGACATATCTGGTTAAATAAAGGTTAAATAAAAATACATAAAAACCTCCACTGAGCAATAACAGCATTTCTGTGCAGTGTTGAAAATCAAATTAAAGAAAGAAAACTTTATGAAGCTCTCCGGGAAATGAAGTCTACAAACTCTGTTGGGCTGAAACACAAATGCAAAAACAGGTCCAACAACCACGCAGGACCTCAGTGATGTCTGAGTGAAAGCTTGCTGCTCCTAAAAAATGCTATCTGGGGTTCAGTGCCTTGCTCAGGGACACTCTGGCAGTGCCCAGGAAGTCAACTAGCGCCTCGAAAACAACTGGGCCAACTCCTAGACTTGAACCGGCCACCATACGGTCCTCAGCCCAGACCCTTTGAAAAGAGCTTCGGCCACCCAGAAATACAAAATTCATTTTTCATTTAATCACTTATTCTCACTGGACTGTTGTCCAACATGTTCTGGGGATGGGGGGTTAAAATTAAAATATGAGCACGGTGATAACTTTGTATCTGTATCTATGTCCAACACCATCGAGTCTCAATAATAATAAAAAAAACATTGCAAAAGATAGTACTATCTGGAACAAAAGCACAAGCAACTAAAAAAATAAAACTATGTTTGTATTAATTGTTAGTAATACTTTATTGTACTGGTAAGATGTAGGGCTGTGCATCTTAATAAGACTCAGTTATTTTTGTTTAGGATAATTCAGTCAATTCCACTCAAGTTAATGATGCAACACAACAGGAAGCATCCTTGATATTCTACATTACTGCACATTTAACAAGCAGTTGGATAAATATGTACTGTTTTTTATCATCCAATCCAATTCACTTAACTATATCACACCATTTTAAAATAACACCTAAGTTTACTAAAGGGCTGCACAGTAACTACCAAGTAGAATAACAACATTTTAGGCCAAATAATTAAGAACTACAAACTATAAAAACACAAAATGTGTTGAAAGAAAAGCTGACTTAAGCCAAAAAGCAGAGTAAAAGTAAGTTTGAAAACAAGAATCTGCTTTTATTCAGCTGACTGTGGTTTTTAACCAACTCCATATCGATAACAACTCCCTGAAGGAATCAATATCATTAGTTTTCTTGCTTAAATATTTCCTTATCAGTTCCTTACAGGATGTTTTGCACTGCAAATCAAAATTGTGCCTTAATTTGTGACAAAAACTCATGACGTTTGGTGGCTGGAAACTCCAATAACCTGCAGAAGCATTTATCTACGCAGCAGAGCCTTGAATATCAGGTGTGATATGTGTTTGGTATTGATGCCAATGAAATCCAACGTGGGCCAACTTTTCTCAAACTAAAATCAGAAGGGATTTATTTAAGAATCGATAATGGCTTTGGTATAAATAAAATCTGATCAATTCCCATTCCTAGTGGTTTCCAAATATGTCCATTTTAGTGGATGGAAATACTCTCAAACCCTAAGAGCAACACCAAACACATCAACAAACAAGTCCTCATTTTTTTTAATTTATTTGGAACATTTTCAGACAGAAAAGTACAGATTCACAACTCGAGCTTGTTTGTCAGCTCACACTTTACTGGATATTACTTCACAAATTTCCTTTAGCAGTGCAAACAAGGTGTAATGTTTATTTAGCTAAGCCCCCCTGACACTGAACGAGGCCTCAAATGTGGGAATCACTGAGTTTGGGAAAGGTACAAATGATCATGTTTCTCTTTTATTCCGAGGATGAGGATGGGAAGAGGGAGTGAGCGCCTCCTGCGCTGTCAGCTTAAGAGCGATGAAGACGACGGTGGCAGAGACATTTATGTTTGAGTGTAAAATAAAAAAAGACACGGCCTCGGGCTCTACTGTTAACTCTGCGTTTATACTGTTGACCAAAAATCCTGCAGGTCCATAAATTGTTATTATGGCGGGGCGTTTCTTTATTCGTGGAGCAGACAAATGGAGATGCTGGTGTGAAGAGGAGATGAATTTCACACCGAGGAAGGAGCAAAATGAGCGGAATGCAGCTAATCCGATCAAAAAGTAAGTGATGGTGCTATGCTGCTTGAAAAACATAATTTGTATGAATCAGTCCGCCGTGTGCATTTACAAAACATGTCAGGCCCAAGGAGCTGATGAACTCTTTGTTTAGACAAATCAGGAAATTACGCCGTCCCATTTGCCTGGAAAGCGTGATTCTTTATCCCCTCCTCCCTCTTCCCTTTCCCCCCGTCTTGTGTCTCAACTTCTTCAGAAAGGTCACGGCGGAGTGTTTCCCTCGGAGCAACAATAAAACACAAGTAAACACAAAGCAAGACGGATTCAAGCCTCCGCGGCCATTAGTGATTTATTCTTGCTTTCTAATCCCTCGCCGAGGCCGCCCCGCTGCCATTAAGCTTCGAAATTACATGTTTTATCAAGAGCAGCGGCCCTCACCTGAGTATTGGATTACTGAAATAAAATATGAATAATTAATACTGAAAAATAGGTTCCTGGCAACACGAGTGGCTGCAATTTAATAATGAGCATTATGTGTCTTTGGCTTCTCTCCTCCGCTGGTGTCGTTTGATCCTCTCCTGTTTCCACCAGGGGAGTCCGTGCATCCTCTCCTCCACCTCCTTCTTCTTCTGTGGGGCCTCCTTGGCCAGGTCGACTCCTCTGACCACCATCTTCCTCACATTCGTCTTGTTTCATCTTTAATAACTTGTTGAGTAAATTAGAAAATAACCATCCAGGGGTGACCACGCCAAGGGGGGAGGAGAGGGGAAGATGTTGATGAAGAGGGCGAGGCAAGGATATCTAAGGTTTCCTCTTCTTTTTGAAGAAGAGCACATATCATAGACTTCCTGAAGGAAAAATAAAACACTTTAAAATTTTCGCCCAACGTAGATTCATGACCTGCCAACAGCAGAGTACCTCGTCGTCTCGTTCTCCTTAAAGGGGCAATGTCTACATTCATAAATATGTCCTCATTTGTGTCAAACTGCCTCTGCCAACAATCTGACTTGTCCCCCCTGAGCGATGAGTGTCTTATCTCTAAGTCCTACAGAGCAGTGGTTCTCAACTGGTCCGGCGTTGGGACCACCATCACTCCTAAATGTCAAGCTGCGACCCAAATCGAGGAAAATTTTCAACTTCTCAAATTTATTTAATAAAAAGATGCTGCACTTTAAATCTGAGATGGAACAGAATATCACAGTAACACAAAAAAGTTTAATAAGAAACCCAAATTACCTGAATGTGGCGATGCTCGAGAGAGAAATTTTTCTTTTACTCTCAATAAGCTGCATTTTAATTGAAACCAAAAAGTGAATCTGAGGGACACAAGGCTTAAATACTATAAATCGTACTGTAGCTGTGATACCCCTGCATCAGCGGATACATAATTAACAGCCCTGTATTGATAATATTAAATTACGAGCACTAAATAAGCCGAGGCTGCCACAAAACAACACACTTCAGTAACTTAAGCCTTCTTTAAAAGACTCAACAGAGCGTTGATGCTCAAACATGAAATAAAAAGTTCTGCTACGGAGAAGTCGTTTCGATAAATCTTAAAAACATGTAGCTTTAGTTGAGTACCTGCTTATTGAACATATAACAAACATCTTTCTATTAAAACAGGTGTTAATTAGCACCAACTATTTTTTCCCCACACTTTTTGGCCCAGGCAAAGGCTCGCAACCCACTGAAAAAGGGTCCGCGACCCACCAGTTGAGAATCACTGCTATAGAGGCTTCCATGTCCTTCTGGTCTATAAAAACTATGAACAACCCAGAGGGACATAAAGTATTAGGCAGTACTACTGGCGAAGGCTAAACGCGTTTTTGCTCAGATCCAGCGTGACTGAAACGGAGAAGGAGCACAGCGAGACGAGCTTGTCACTGCCCCAGCAAATCTGAAAGCTTGCACTGCGTTTTTCTTCATAATGCACGATCATACTTATGCCACGCCACAGGAGAAGGAATCCTCGTCAGTGAAAAAGAGAAGACATGGCTTTTAGCACATACTCTCTACCGTAGAGTTCAGCAGTTGCAACGCACATCTGAAAAGCGAGGTGCTACAGAGCACTATTGGTCTGAATGCAAAATACAGTTTCACCACAAGATGGGAGAACAAACTACACAGAGTGGCCTGACAGGGACGGTGCTGCTGGAAGCCTATTCAGCCACGTTACTGACGACTGTCACGTACCTGATGCAACTTCAAAAATACTGAAATATCCCTTTAGGACCTATAGATGTTAACGTGTCTGATATTCTGATAAAAGGCTGCAGAGTGAAGGATTATGGGAGGCAAACAGGGCTGTTCATATCAGTCGAGTCCACATTCAAAGGTAGATGTTCAGTCAGCTAAGGTGTTTTCTTTAGGCGTCCTCTTCTGCCGTACTTTTCTATTCAGTTACTTTTTAGTAGGAGTGATCTTGTAATATAACCGGTTTCTATTCAAGAAATGCTTCTCGAAACTGATCAGAGGTACGAGGGAGAAAAGGCGAGAAAAGGAGGCTCGACTTCACCCTGCCAGACGACCGGAGGGGAAAAAAACCCTCCATACATCCATATTTATTTAATGCGGCGAGAGAATACATAAGGAGGAGAGGAAGGAAGGGAAGGAGACGGGGAGGGAGAAAACTTTGCTACATATGGAGTGCTTCTTACAACTAATCAGCAGACTGTTGGTGATTGGGGCCGCGGGCGCCAGGTTGGCTCCAGTCGGAGTTAGCACAGTGCCCAGGTCTTTGCTGCAGGCTGCACAGGTTGGCCTCAACTCTGCTGGGGAGCAGATGGCGAGCCAAAGCTTGTAGTCACACTTACCTTCCCCACTAAATCCCTAATCCCTCCGTGGACGCTCCTCCAAGGCAGGTTTTTGGAGGCAGAAATAGGGGTTACAATCTGGACCGGTGCGGCGCCTGCCAAAACACTCACAACACAGAAATGCAAATTAACTTATTTGTGTTGTCCGCCAGCCAAGGCGCCGCTTCTTTTGCGGGTAATTAAGATACCTTGAAAAATGTTTGTAAAAGATCAATAATTCGAAATGTAAGGATAACAATGAAGAGAGAGAGGGAGAATAAGCAAATTTTGTTTTAAACGCGCTCCCCTCCTCTCCATCTGCAGCCTTTTTTAAGAGAAAACAGTCCCCCAGGTACCTGCGCCATCCACTTTGTGATTCCTCTAATAACTCGGCCATTAAAACATGAAGCTGGACGTCCAACAAATGCAGAATTTCAGGGGAATATTCCTTTAAAGCTGTATATAAAGACAGAGGAGGAAAACAAAGAGAGAGAAAACAAGCGCCCCCTGAATCAGGTGCCGCTTCATCCAAGAATAATTAATATACCTTGAAAAATGTTTGCGGAAGATCAATCTTTCCCGATGAAAGGAAGAAGAATAAGTATGTTTTGTCTTCACTCCATCTGCAGCCTCATCACAGTGTTTTTAAGAGAAAATAGTCCCCACGGTGTCTGTGAAATGTTTTAGATTGAAGATAAAGGTTTGGAGTGGCTCCTACTGGATTGAAAGCAGGGATATATCACAGATTAACTCCACAAATTTGAGAGATATTTGTAAATAAGGCCCAAATCAGTCACATCTCCGGATGCTTACAGGAGAAAAACAGCCATAAATCAGCTTAAGAACTTCAGACACCTTGAGGGCTACGTTAATGTTATCCACGCTGTTGGAGCGCCATGGTGCGAACTATAAGATGAAAGTTTATACTTTAATTAACTAATACATGTAGCTTTATACCAACGTTCATATTCTGAACTAAAAGACAAAAAAACATTCCAATAATTACAGATTTTTATGGTAATATTTCTATTTTTACTCTTCTTCAGCGCTGTGGACCTCAATGCCTGACTTTTGATCCGTGCTCTGTTGACCACATTGGCGGAGGAGAAAGTTATATAACTCGTCTTTCCTGAACAATTTCAAGTCAGCATCAACTGCTCAGGCCAGGACAGGATTTCTTGACTTTGAGTTCACATTCTCTGGGTGTTATTTCATGATAAAAGGCAAATATGAAGCTATTTTCAACAACCTTATAGACATTACTGAGGGAAGTGAAGTTAGCATTTGTTATCGAGGAACATATAACGCTAGTGAGAGGTGCAAGAAGATTTATGCCTCAGCATGGTGTACAAAACAGGGTTGATTAAAGTGTAGTGATGGATTCTGGTGGTTCTGAGGTGATTTACTTTGTGTAAATCTTATGTGCAACGGATGAGCATGAGGCTGAAGGACTTTACTTTTTAAATCCAAAATCTTTTGACTTTATCCTTCAGTTAGCATGAAAACCTTTTAAGGCTGTCTTGAGATGTTATACTTACAAGCAAAAGCTAAGTAGAGGGTCCAAAGACCTTGATCTTTGACCTCCAAAATCTAATAATTTAATCCTCAAGCGAGATCGGATGTTTGTGCAAAGTCTTCAGAAAATCTTAAACGAAGGCACAGGTCTGCAGAATTTGTGCAGAATGTTCCTTTAAAGCTGCACAAAAAGCAGCAGGAGAAGAAGAAAAAAGAAAAACCCAGCGCCCCCTGAATCAGTAGCTGTTAGAGGAGGCGTTGGAGCCTCGGTGACACCTTTCAGCTGTGTTCGTTGGCTGCTCCTCGCTCACACACACACTCTGTTATTAGCCCGGTGTCAGCCGCAGTAAATGGGCTGCAGATGTTAACTCACTGTTTTAGATACAGTGGCAGGAAAAGGAGGCCGAGCAGATCCATTCAGTCACTAAGTACAGAGAGAGGCTCATTCATTAGAGACACACGGACAGTCTGGATAATAAGTCAGAGGTGATGCTGTAAACTCGGAGGCTCGTGTTTGAGGTCTTTAAAAACAGACGGCGTGGACGTGTCTCTTCTGTCTCACAGTTTATGTGTAAAGATTTGAAACATTCGGCTGAGGTGCCGGGCTCTGTGAGAGTGATGATTTATGTTAAACTTCATCATTGTGCTGTTACAGCCACTCACTTATCACACTGCTCCTCTATATTAATCACAATTATTCCAAAGTCGAGGCTGAAACAGTGATTGTGCTTCTATGATCACAGCTCTATGACCTGCCTGAAAACTTGAGTCACTCAGAGTCAGACGTCTTTAAATCACTTCTTAAACTCATTTTAGGCTCCTTTAACTTCCTTTTTAACGTCTCCTCATTTTTCTTTTTAGCTTCAGGTTGAATTATTATTAATGCAAATGTTTCTAACCGATTCTGGTTAAAGATCGATAACAACTCCCTGAAGGAACTGATATCATTCGTCTTTTTACTTAACAACTCCATTATCAATTCCAACTTTGTTTTGCACTGCAAATCAAAACTGTGGCTTAATCTGTGACAAACACCAACAAATGCAGAAGCATTTATCTATGCAGCAGAGCACAGAATATCAGGTGTGACATGTGTTTGGTATTGATGCCAATGAAAACCAATGTGGGCCAACTTTTCTTTTAGCCTTCAGGTTCAGTTATTTTTCCATTTTTGTTGGAAATGTTTCTAAAAAGGTTTGCAGACTGGTAAACTGTGAACATGGTAGCTTGTAAACATGTGCATATTTTAGAGTATTTTTTCAATGTTTTGATTATTTTCCCCAAAGAATTCTGACTTCAAGTTGGCAGAATCTCATCAACAAAGAAAGATGTTGATTATTGCTTCCAACAAAACAATATCTGACTAAACCAGGCTGATTACATCGAACCATATGTGTGTTCAGACTGCCTGTGATCGACACAACACAGAAGAACAGCATTTCTGCCTCAAGGCCACATTTCTATTTTGATTTGGTTTGTTGCTCACATCAATTCAGACAAGAAGAGAGGGAGGTGCTCAAGGATTTTTTTATTTTATTTTTTTCACTCAGTAGTGCTTGTTGATATTTTTAACACTGCGGTGACTGAAGAGCATTGAGCTACATCAGTGAATGAAGAGTTAAACTTGAACTTCTGACAATGAGGGAGAAACTTTTTTAAGGTTGTAGAGAGCCACGTATGGAGTCGGTCACTCTTAAATACGAGGGGAAACACAGGGCCCAGAACTGAAAATTTAATGTATGCGGTGTGGACAGAAATCGTGCAACGCTGCAAGATGTGGCACAACTAAACGCAACAAATGTGAGCATCAATGGGCTTATTACACTAAATCACATGCAAGGGTCTGAACTCATCTACGGGTTACCTCGGGCGAGGACGTCATGTTTCTGTCATCATTTGTCTGAGTGCGAGATAACTTTAAAAGTTCTCAATGGATTTTGATGACATTTTGAAGGAGCGTTGGTCCTGGCACATGGAAGAAGTGATTAGATTTTGGTGTTGATCTGATTCTTGATCTGGACTCAGAAATTTCTGAAAGTTTTTGTCAGCACTGAGAGAGAGGGCAGACCTGAGCACTTTCTCCTCATATCCTGCAGACTGACGACAGCCTCTCATCGTGATACAAATAACATGCTATAAATAAGATAATAAGACAGCTGAAGTTTTCCTGAACTATTAAAGATTATTGAGAGGGAATATTTATATCAGGCTTACATTATCTTTTCAAGAAACTCTCATTTATCTTGTGTTTCATTTTTGTTAACAGTAAGTCTACTTTCAGTGTGTTTAGTGATTCTTTCTAAAATGCAGGTTAAAAACAAAAACAAGCTGTGGGGTAATTTTTTGTCGGCCTGGAATTAAAATATTGTTCATTAAAAAAAGGTAAAACTCTGGTGTCGTGGCGGCTATAGCATCAATAACAGGGCAGTCATGTGCTTTCATGGCTGCCATTAGAGATCTTTGGCGTAGACACCAGGGAAAGGGTATTATGGGTAATCATACAAGTACTCACTGTGATGTCACAATGAGAGCAGATTCTGATTGGACATTGGATTACAGGTTTTAAGCAAAGGGGTTGGCTTAGTTCAGGTTTCAGGGTTGCACTGATGCTCCAGATATTAACATATTTGTGCAGAAACACTAAAAGGTGTTTTTTTACGTGATACATTCACTTTAAAGTGTAGATGTGTGTAGTTTAACTCATGAGGAATCATAAAACTGGCAAATATTTACATTTAATTGGATAAAAACTCAGATTCATTATAGAGATTGTACTATAATTAATCTGTAAATACTTAACCATCCTGTGCAGTATATTTATATATATATATATATATATATATTTTTTTTTTGTAACTTTTTAACATTTATCCTTTTGTCTTATCTTATATTTGTATATAGAGTCAACTGCACTGTCCTGTAGGACTTTATCTAGTATAATTTTTGTATCTAATACTTTATTTATAACTGCCTGTTTGCACTAAAAATGAGAAGCTCTACAATCTTGTACATTCAGTATAATGACAATAAAGGGCGTTGTATTCTATTCTATTTTATTTATTAACCTTAAAACAGCCGATAACTGATATAAAAGTTGTTTATATTTAAGAACAATGTGTCCAATCTTATCATAATTCAAGTTCTACCACAGATTTAGAAACAACAATAAAAACAGTAACTTTTATAGAAATGATGAAAACATTATTTTATATCATCGATTGTGATCATTTGTGTTTTAAATCTCATCCTCATTTGTCTGAAACTTTCTTTAAGACGTGATGTCTTTGTTTTCATGCTGACTTTGGATTACAAACATAAGATCACATGATTAACCATCGTTAAAATCACAGATCACATCTTAAAATCTCTCGTCTCTTGTGGTTTAAATCTGTATTTGCCCCTCGGTCTGGTACAGTAAGTGTGTGTCGGGGTGTGCGAGGCCTCTGGGAGCAGCCGGGCGGATCAAACGACCTCCCCACCGTCCCACCAGATGTCCTCACTGGGCCGGGTTCAGATGGTCCCAGCGAGCGGCGAGGGAAAGGTCAGAGTCACACAGTGGGTTAAACTGGACCCATCATGAGACTGGCTGCAGCCGCCGCGCCGTGCACCGCCGCCACGGATTATTTCAATTAAGGCTCCTGCTGGCTGGACGTGGGATTACAACCCGGTTTATGGAGCAGGGAAACATCTGAGGGCGGCGCTCGCTCAGACGGACGGATTATACGGCTCAGATATGACAGACAGACGGACATAATTAGTCTTAATTTAGACACAATGAGGAGTGTGCTGACTGAAAAGATGTGTTTTTGCTGAGTTTTGAAACATCTTTCACCTGAATTTCTCTGATTAGACTCTTAAAATCACACAGAAAAGTGTTTGGATCTGGCGTTAGAGAGGCAAAATAAGGAGAAATGACTATAAAAATCACTAAAACAGTCTAAAAAGGAGCATAGCAGTGATATTTACCTCCAGTATCTTTATTTCTGCTCCTCATATAAGCTAAGCTGCAGCTGCCAGAAGAGAAGAAGAAAGTCGGAGGAGGGATCAGACTGAGAGGGAACATCATGAAAGTTAAAGCAGACAATGAGAGACTATTAGCCTCTGCCCTCTGCGCTGTATGCACGCCATGATTTGGACATGAATAGCATTAGCACTCGGCGGCCTTTAGCATTCACGGCAGCGCACGGCTCCTGCGTCTGGCATTTCACCTGCGGACGAGCCGAGGCTGATTGAGATGCGGCGGGGGGGGGGAACGTGGCGAGGACTCACCTAATTGGCCCCCCTAATTTCTGATTCTCAGGGAGGTCCACATTTCAAAGCAGCGGCCCGATCAATTAATGGAGCGGTAATGTGTCTCATTTTCATACAAGGCGAGCGTTTTAGGCCGGCGAAATCAGATATCGGCCACCTCGACTCGGCAAGGCGAGAATCACAGCGAGTTATGTGAAGAGGAATTCGATATGAAGCTCAGCTGTTCAGGGCCGAATCGCTCCATGAATATTTTGACTGTGGATTTTATTTCTCCTTTTGACCTGCAAAGTTTTTAACACTCAATGTTTCACAGCTTTGATACAGACGGGGAGAGGAGAGGAAGAGCTCAAGGGAAGAAACTTGGACTGAAGGTAGAGAGACGAGGAAAGTTCAACTGTGTTTGTGTTTTTAGAGCTTTTTACTCATATATGCTGCAGATGTTGTGTTTGTACATTCAAAACTAGTCACATTAAAGGGATACGCCAACATTTTTTTGTTTTCGTGTCTTGCCTCACTCCCGAGTCCATGACAAGAAGACGGATGTGCTTGTAAGTAGGTCAACAAAACAAAGCAACGGCGGTTTCGCGTGCAACGTGCGGTTTAGCTTCATTTGTATTTCTTTTGAAAATTACATAAAGTGCTAATATTAGTCCAAAAATAGATACCATAACGTGGTAAAAAAACAAGTCACAACATGCACACAGAGGTGCCGAAGAGTTTATCTAATGACTTTAGGCAGAGGCAGGCTAACACTACCCATTGACTCCCAGTGTTTGAGCTAAGCTAACTAGCGGTGGGCGAGCTGTGCCCGTCTCTTCCTTGTTACTGCACCCACAGTCGAAATAATGGTGTCTATCTGCTTGTCCTGGACTCTGGAGTGAGGCAAGACATGAAAACAAAAAAATGTTGGCATATCCCTGTAATGTTTTCTTTCATAACCGTAACCATAAAAAATGTTTTTTATTGGACTAATAATGTTGCTGCAAAGACTCAAAAGGAGAAAAAAACCCCAGAAGAAGACAGCTTCGTCCTTCTTTGGTCAAATTTGCTTTATGGGTTGGTTCTGGTTTTTTAAGGGGGCTGCTCGAGGCCCATGTTTTCAGTAAATACGATAACAATTAACAATTATCCCTGTCAGGGTGAGGGACGAGCTGAAGTCTTTCCCAAACATCATTCAGCAAGAAGCGGAGTACAGCTACAAATTATCATCATGCACTCGTTGGGGATATGCGTATCGATACGGCCTCAGTGTTTTGACAGTTGTCAGTACACTTTGGGTAATGTAACAATGGCACGGTTCAAAGTATTAGCCAAACTACATGATGAAGCACATGATCCAAATTTAAACTTTGGCCCACAATCTTTGAGGACCTGGACTTAAGTTTCTTAAGTTGTAAAATCATTTAAAACTCGTCTTTGTTCTTTTTCTTCTTCTAATAAAAACAAAACTTGTTGGGAATTCAGTTTAAAGTGTAGTCTGTGTTCACAATTTACGTGTATCAGGATATCGTGAGGTTGCTGGAAATACCCAGACCTAGGTACAACCATGACTAGTTGCCAGCAAATCACAGGGCTAACGTTTAGATACAGATAGATTCACATCTGCTCACACCTTGGGGAATTTTAGCATCATCAGTTGATCTAAAGAGCAGGTCTTTGGTCTGTAGGAGGACACCCTAAACAAACGTGACAGTACTTAAACTCTTGTGTCCTGTGGACAGTGAGGAAAGGTCCAGGGTCAAGGGTTGGGGGGTCAGAGGTCACCATGGGATATATTTTTATTATTTTCAATTTATTTAATGTCTTGTGTTCCTTTTGGTACTGCTGTTTTTGTTTGAGGTCTATTTTCTGTTCATGCTGCTGTCAATGTATGTTAAAAATAAAATTACGGATGCATGATATTATCGGTTTGATATCGGTATCGGCAGATATCAGCCTAAAAAGTTAAGCATTGGTATCAGCCATTATATCTGCCACACATATCAGCAAATAACATCAATGTACAATATTGATGCACCTTCTCATCACTGCATTGGTACATTTAAAAATCAAGAGTTAAAACTGTTTTTCTTGTTCGACATCAGTTCCTCGCAAAAATATACTGTAAAACCGAAAGAAATCTATTTTTCTTAAGTACAGAGCTTGAGCTCTTGATCAGAAATATCGGTTTCCATATTGGCAATAAGGAATTAAAAAATATCTGCATATGGGATATTGGCAAAAATCCAATATAGTGCATCCCTAAGTAAAATTAAATAAAAGTAGATCACATAAATAAAGAAACGTACACATGCATAGGAAGAACATGCAAACTCCACACGAACCACAGCGACCCTCTTACTATGAGGCCTGCGCACGACCCCCTGCAGCAGCATGCAGCCCCACTTAGGTCCTTCATCGCAGCAGCTCAAGGCCTCTTTTGCATTAAAGCAATATTGTTTTGCTGATCTGACATTTAGGAGTTTCTTAATGGGATTCAAGTTCCTAAAAGTAAACAGCTTCATTATCAGTGTGGATCAGAGCTGAATATGTTTGAAATATTTCATTTTGTCTCAGAAAAACAGGCTGAAGTGTTTGACATGGAGCTGCATCAATGACTCTTAAATAAGTCTTAATTCTATAAAAAGCTTTCATAAAAATCTTGATCTTTCAGGTAAAAGACTGATTAACTCATTCGTGAACAAATAAAGGCTCCTTTTCTCAGGTCTCCGTCTCTCTCTGATGCCATGTAATCTAAAATCAGGTGAAACAGAAGTGCTGGCGGCTCTTTCACACCCGTGACCGAGCAGCACTTTAAAGGTGGAGGTGTGTGCACCCCGCTGTGTTCTCAACACCAGCCGTCTGAAATATGAATGAGCAGGCGGTCTATACATCATGTTCGCTGACACGTTGTATTAAAATTTATGAACGACTTCATCAAAAAGCACTTTCTGCCAGACGGATCTGCCCTGACATCGGAGTTACACGGCTGGTTGGAGCCGCAGATAAATGTGTGTGTCGACGGGAAAGTGTGAAATTATGTGTACTGTGAGGGGAGCGCGCTCGCTGTGTGTGTTTGTTTGGGCTCCATTCAGGGAAAGTGCAGCCTCACCACACAAAACCAAAGATGTTTTTACGTCTGTCAGGAAATTAATCCAACAGCACAGAGTTTTAACAGCAAAAACAGGAAAAATATGTGTTTTTAACATTAGATTACAGTATTTTAGTGTTAAAGATACTCATAGGCAGATTTTACACAAGTAGGAGCATTGCAACTTTACTTTGTGGTGCACTTTTATGAAGTAAAAATGTTTAGAGTGCTAAAAACAAATAATCCGGGACATTAGGAACATTTAAAGATAATTCACAGTGAAAAAATAGGACTTTAAAATACATATAAATTAAACAATGACAAAATAAATGAGACTATGCATTGCTAAGAATTCTTGAAATTGAGTAATTAGTCAAAATTGTTGATTTTTTTTTAAGTATTTCATGTTTTTTTTACTGTTGTAGTTGGTTCTACTTTGCTCTTATTGTATTTTGTCTGTTTTATTTTCTTTTAATCTTTTATTATTTTCCTGATTGTATTCACTAAGTTGACTGGACTGGATAAAGAAATTTAGTTAAGGGGGCAGAACTGTAAATATGAGACTGACTGAAATTTTAATTTTTAAAAAGTTCACAATGCTTTAATGTCACTAGTATGAGAAATATTTCAACATTTTCAAGGCTTTACATCCACTTTATAACAGCATTTTTGGAGACATTGCATAGATTTAAATAATATACAATAAAACTTGAATAATACATCTGTTTTTTAACTTTACATTAAGCCACTAAAACGAGTTTAAAAGTAAACTTTCATTGGGGCCTAAGACAAAAAAACAGCGATGTGTTTGGTTGAAAGAGAAAAAGGGAAAAAATGACCTTAAAAACAAAGTTTCAGCACAAAGATGGACTAAACAGGGAGTCACTCAGAGAGCTGTGACGATGAAAACACACCAGCAGACGATGAGTGTGTGTGTTTTATAAAATAATACCTGTCAGCTGCTGACTGCTGAACCCTGAAACACAGGGTGCAGGTTTTCAGGTTTTCCAGGTCAGGACGCCATCTGTCAGCTCTGCTCCCCCGTCCCCAAACATCAGCTCCTGATTGGCTGGAACCGGCTCGGGGTGGGCGGGGCCAACGGCAGCCCCCTGTGGAGATGAAGCAGAGAGGGTCACAGATTCAGATGGAGCAGTGAGAAGATCGATGAGGGAGAGGACATGGAGACTCAGGACTGAACATTTATGATCACAACAGACCAAGAATTCAGACTTCATCTCCTGTCTGTTACTTCTACATGATTAAACCGTTTTTACTCAAACACGCCGTCCGAGACGGTCGGACCTAAACATTAAAACATATATGAAAACATTCAGAGCTGAAGCAGACCAAAGATTTTAAATTAAAGACTTTTAAAGACTTTAAATGACCTTAATTCAGAATAAATATGCACGTTTTAATGGCTCTTAATGTTAATGTTTCTCATACCTTTAAAGAAGCTTCCTGATATTTGTGCAGCTTAAATTCTAACTTAAATCTTTTTAAAGTTTGTGTTTGAGTTTGTGATTGTGATGAAGGGCCACGTGAAAACACTAAAGCAGAGCAGCAGTGATAAAAACCAGCCGATTAAACCAGACGCTGATTTGATTATCAGACGATTCTCAGCCTGAGGGTCATTTCAGATTAAGACCGCTCACAAACAGAAAAAAAGGATTTTTAAGACATTTTAGGACTTTTCAGACTTTTAAAAACATTTTCTCACCCTTAAATCAAAACAAGGATGTTTGGACTTTTAAGACTGTTCAAGACATTTTATTACCTCGAATTTGTTACTTTGGCTTTTTAAGATTTTGAAGATAATTACGGACATTAAATTTCAAAAAATGCAATTGAAGAATTTTTGGCCTTTCCAAAACATTTATTGAACTTGAGTTTTACAAAGTAACTTGGGACTTTTTAGACTTTTCAAGACATTTTATTACTTTGAATTATAAATGTCACTTCAGGTCTTTCAGACTGTAAGACATCTCATATGAATTTAAAAGTGTAATTTAGGATATTTTTCTTACTATCAAAGACATTTCATTGAATTGAAATTCAAAATTTGATTAAAGCCTTTTAGGAAATATTGTTACCTTGACTTTCCAACATATTATTTAAGATATTTTAAGACTTTTCAAAACATTTAATGATCCTAAATTTAATATAGTTTGGGATATTACTTTTTTCAATATATGACATTTTTTTACCTTGAAATTTATAATTTGATGAATAATTTTTAAGACCTTCCAATGCATTTTATTACCTCGAATTTTAAAAAAGAAACTTAGGCTTTTAGACTTTTAAAGACATTTTATCACTTTAAATGCAAAAATGCAATTTGGGTCTTTTTAAGACATTGTTTTTAGAACCATGAATTTAAAACGTGATCCAGATTTTCAAGATCTTTTAAGACATTTTAATATATTGAATTTTAAAAAATTCATTTGTTTTTTTACAGTTTACCACCTTTAATTCCAAAATGTAACTTTCAATGTCTCATACTTTTCATGAGGTTTTGTCACCTTGACTTTTAAAAATGTTTTTCAGGATATTTTTGAGACTTCAAAGACAATTTATGACCTTGAATTTCAACAATGCATCTCAGGACTTTTTAGACCTCTCAAGACATTTTACTACCTTGAATTTTAAAGACACAGCTTGTTTTTTTAAGTTGTTTTAAGGAGTCACAGTGTCTGTATGTACTGATTGAAGGTTTTGTAAAAATTAAACGTCCTCCTTCAAAACAAACAGGCTGTTAAATTTGGCACACACAGTCGAGATGTTTATGTCTAAAAATGTCGTAAACAATCAGATTTATGGTCTCTGCCGAGCAGAAAGGAGGTTAACTAATGGTTAAATGTTCAGATTATTATTTTAATGTATAAAAAACAACAGCTCCCCCCCTCCTGTTCAGCTGTCTGGTCAATGGGACCGGGGCAAGTGGCCAAGCATGTACAGCCAAGCCTCCCCCCCGCCCTCCCCCGCCCTCCCCCGCCCTCCCCCTCTTCCTCTCCCATCCAGACGGCCTCCTGTTCAGCTGTGCCGCTCGCCGCAGGTTTCCAGCCAGGTCAGATGTTCAACACGGGCGACAACATGTTCGCTCCTCACCGCTGTTCAGGCTCTCACATGAGCTCTCCGTGTGCAGGCCGAGGTTTGTTTTGGCAGGTAGGAAACAAGACGCCGAGTCAGAATTAACAATGCCGAGTCCCTCTACCAAAACACGGAGTAATGAAGTCCTGCTGATTAAACTTTCACTAACGATCGCTTTATGGACTGAAGTGTAGCTGGAGATGGAGACGATGCTCCAGGACGACTCACGGAGGCTTTTTAATCAACACTTCACACTTTAACCATCAGATTTGTGACTAATAATATGAACAGCAACACATTTGGACGACCGTTCTCCTGAAAAGAAAGAAGTTTTCTTTGGCTGCAGCAGAATATTTCTGTTAGCCTCACGACTTTGGCTCTTAAAAACAATTTTACTGTCTAATAGCTTAATTCTCACCAACAACCAACTCAAATACTGAATTTTTCATTCCAATAAAGAACATTAAATATTTTGTTTATTCTGTTTTGTGTGTTTTCTTTCATTTTTTCTAATTTGATTTCCATTTCTTGTTGAATTTGTGTCCCTGCCTTCATAAAGACACAAAAATATGACAAAAGGAGACTTAATTTCGCAGAATGATGTTTTTAAGACATTTATTTGAAATAAAAAAAACTATTTAAATATTTAGCTGAATTCGTTATATAACACATTTTGCATAGGTTTTACATGCTAAGTTATTTAGAGAATATTCCCTCATTTATCTCAGTAAGGTCCAACTTTTGGCTTGAAAAATATACTTGATTTAACATTTACGAATATATTTCCAATGATATATACATTAAGACAACATTGTTTAGTTTAGTATAGATAATATATTAATTCATAAAAATGCATGCCAAGTCTAACGTTCTGCACAGTTGTTACTATGGCTATACAGCAGCTTATGAGCTGGTTTTTAATTTAATCTTTCAGTATTATATTTGATGAAATGACTGTAAGAAAATGTAACTTCAGTAACTGAAAAAAAACAATATAAAGCCTTTAAGAACAGTGTTGTTAACAGAATAAGCAGGTCAGGATAGAGACTGAAACAAATGTAAATAATGATTAATGTAAATTATTATAAGCTAAACGTGAATCAGCATTGAGCATCAAGTTAAACCAAAATGCTCAAACTTTTGTCTGTCAGCCTGAAAAATAAAACATGAAATGGTAAAACAGGGATTAAATCTGTGTTATAAACTGGCACAGAAATGATCATTTGCCACCTTAAAGGGACATTTCAGTGTTTCTTAAGTTAGATTTTATAAGGTACAAAAGTCAGTGAAGTTGTTGCCACTACAAACTCACGAAGGCCGACTTTACTCCGCACAACAATCAAAAAGGGATTTTTTAATGACTGATAAGCAGAATTGTGAACAACATTGATGTCAATAAAATCTTCTTAATTCCCATCCCTAACCAAACATGAGTGATTCTGACTTAAGTGACGATGACGATCCTTTTTCTGAGGATGAACAGAGTAAACAGAACGAGATTTAGCAGGCGAATCAATGCACATAGGCGGAGGAACACATGGCCGTATGCTGCGTTGTAAAATAGTGCCAAAGAGAGACTTCCTGGAGGAAAAATAAAGCACTCTGAAATATTTCAGACGTTCAACCAAACATATTTTTGTGGCTCAGACCTTACAGGTTGCCACTTCACTGACTGTTGTAAAGTATCTGACACAACCACGCTTCAAAAATAAGAAATCAAAAAAAATCCCTTCAACAAGCTGACATACATTAACAATCAGACGTTCAAAATCAAAAATGCAGCAAAAACAAAAGAACGTTTTCAGTGAGAATCTTTGATATTTACAATCAGGTTAAGGTGTGAAAATAAAAATATAACAACTAATCTGACACTATTTTGGCTGCTTTGTAAAAGTGAGCATCTGATGTGCCTCATGATGTTGGTTTGATCTTTATTGTGCTCGTGCAAAAAAAGTTTGAAAGCTGGTGTAGACTAATTTAACAACCTCAGGATGTGGAAACAAATTCAATGTTTTGTTCAGTTTAGACAGTGTGTTGGAGTTTTACTGCATTTTTGATGACTACACTCAAAGAATTGATCATTATTGGGTCCATGAGTTTTATTTTTGTTGCCCTTTTCTCGTCTTAAATTGAGGTTTTTGCATTGTTTTTTCTTTACAGATTTTTTAGACTTGATCATGCATCTCCCTGGCTAGAATATACAGTGATACGATTATTGATTTATTGCCCAGCCCTACTGTTGGGTGTAAAAATGTGATAAATCTTCATGGCTGTGTGGCTGCGGGCAGATTTTAGGACCCTGATGTTCTGAGCTCAAACTTCAGCTCCAGCTCATGCAGAGAGAATTTCAGACATGTATGAAGGCATTTCCTCCGGCGCTCTCTCGTACCGTCCGCTCTCACACACATTAACACACTCTCTGCGGCGGCGGTGGCCCGAGTCAAAGGTGCAGGGCAGCCCCACTCTCCCTCTCTCTCCCTCACTCGCTCGCCCAGGTGCAGAGCAGATAGGGTTGCAGCGTTTAAACGGCTAATTCCGGCGCGGCTGTGGGAACGCCAGCTGCCCCCGTATTTCTCAAAATGTTGAAATTGTTTTGGATTGGTGCGCCAACAGAAGGACTCGACATGCAAGAGTGAAAGCAGCTCGTTTCCCGTGTCTTCCCACGTCAATAAAATAACGGCTCGGTATACCGTGGCGAGGAGCTCGCTTCTGTTCCTCCCCCTCCCTCCGTGAGAGCGGGAGCAGAGAATCTGCATATGTTTGACCATTAAATCCTCACACAGACGGCCTGTTTCTGTGTTCAGGGCAGTCAAACGGTTTCAGCTCAACCTTTAAACCCTCTGCTCCACAGTTTTTCTGCAAACAAGACGTTTTTCTGTTTGAGCTGTAACAAGGCGCTCGGTCTTCTCTCAGTCCTGCAACCTTTACACCTCCAAAAACCGCCTTTGCCGGGCCGCCGCAGACGAGCCCCCAGAGCTCATTTCCTAAACATTATGGCGATTTTTGGGAAAACAAAACGATGATTGGGTTCATCAGCTGCAGAGGAGCGAAGGTCAAAGTGCTGCTTTGTTAAAGAGTCTGCAGCAATTTACTTCACAGGACAGAAAAATCTATATTTTATATTCAACACCCGAGTTCAGCTCCAACCCAAACCTACTTATTGTTGTTTTTACATCTTTAAATGAAGGTGAAAAAGGTCCCAGTATGGGTCAGTCTTAAAATTCTCTTCTTCTTCTTCACTCTTAATCTCTACCCTGGATGTTTTTTTCTCTTTTGTTCTGAAAACTACAGGAGTTTCACCTCAGTTGTTCGAAAAATCAACATTATTTATACATTCATAATGAGAGGAAGACAGAAAATGCTAAACTAAACATAAAATATCTTTGTTTTTACTTTGTCATGTAAATCAAATGAATCTGGGACTGATAATATCTGTCCTATCCCTGATATTTGCAAAATAATCTTTAGCAATTAACATGAGCTTGAAGAAAAATCTATATAATCATTACTGAATGTGTGTTCAGCTGCACATATCATCTGCTTTTATTGTAATTTTTCTATTTGTCAGTCGATCTTCAAGTTTTTGTGGCTTCATGCAAATGCTCTTTTGCTCAGAAACTATCTGAAAAATAATAAATATTTTTAATTCACAGGAAAAAAACGACACAAAAATGTCAAAATAACTGGACTGGACTCATATCCCTTTATTTCTACCCTGGTTATAAATCTTTTAAAGTTCACTAGTTGATAACTTAAATAAAACAACAGTCATTTTTGCTCTTTTGTTAAAAATCTGCTGCAGTTTAACGCAGTAATAAGACAAAAGGTTTCACTGGATGTCGTCTCTTATTTGTTTGTATTTGTTGCCAGACATGCTGTCTCATTAACTAAACATATTTTCATTATTCATATTGAAAGTCTTGTGATGAAAACTAATAAAATTAAGTTTAAAAGTTTGAGAAATTGCTTCTTTGGGAAACATCAGAGTTCAGGTCAGGACTATAATTAACATTTCTGATCATGTGACATCTCTCAGAAGCTCAAAAGTATTTTTTTTTAGTGTGTGTATTTTGTGCATATTTCAATACTCCTGTCTTACTTAAACACTTCATGTATTATCAATAAAGAAGCTTTTTTGTTCTGAAAACTGAAGAAAAAAACTCACAAAGATGAAATATCAGTACAAACTGATCTTTTTTATCGTAAATTATCCAAAAAATAAATGACTTGAGAATAATAATATTTTAATTCAGGCCCTATCATTTAAAAATCAACTCTATTTTTCCATCTTTAAGATTTTTAAATACATTTTCAAGGTTTAAGTTTCACTTTTGGTAGGCTTTCTTAAAGTTTTTACTGTTTGATATAAACTGTGCATTTACTGTCACATCAAACTATCAAAACAACAGAAATGAACATTTAAGAGTGAAAAAAAGCAACCGAAACTATATGTCTATATGAATGGAGGTAAAATAGACTTCTCGTACTCAACTGATGTTCAACAGACACTGAACTCTGATTATTCTTTATTTCCTGTCAGATCATATGTCACTGCTTTTATAATGTGAGAGAGAAAGTGGAAATTAACTTAAGATTTAATTTTACTTAAAAGCTTCTTGAGGAAACAAAGTTGAATTTTTTTTCTTTATTTTTTCAACCAACCTTCCATTCTTTGCCTCTCAATCACATTTAATCGGATTTTTATTGGATTTTCTTACATTTATTCATCTTGTTCTCCTGTATTAATATTTAACTCAGAATCTCGTTATTTTACCTTATTGTCTGTTTTTTCTAGAATTTACTGGATGTTTTTTGAAGTGATAATGAGGTTATTTGTTATCTTGTATCATTATTAATCTCTTTAGTTGAATCTGGATGTTGATTTTCTCCTCTGAGGTGCTGCAGAAATGATATTTTTGACTACATTCACAGAGAGCCCTCTTAAACATGGACCCCATATGTGGTGTATTCTACATATATCAGCACATTCGCCTGGCGTCACCCCGTGTTGTCGTTTAAATCCCTCAAAGATCAAAAACTGAAAACTTGTTAAAAGCAGCAGAGTCGACGTCCAACACTGTCGTCCACACAAACACAACCCTCTGTCCGTCTGTCCACGCTGTCTCCACGGCAGCTTGAGGATTTTTGGTGGGCAGATGTTCCCCGTCAGGCGCCGCTCGACCCGCGAGACGGGGACGTGATGGTTTGGACGGCGGAGGCTGACCCGTGGAGGGAGGAAGGGCCGGTCCGCGCCGCCCTCCTCCTCGAGATCTGGGTCTGTGGACGATGTGGACTGAGATCAGCAGAATGGCATCTGCTTCACACCCGAGCTCACAGACGAGATCTGAGCAGCAGAGAAAACCACTTAACTTCACACTTAACATTCCCCTTAACCTTCACACTGCTGAGGGACGGAGCCGAGAAATTAACATTAAACTAATGAATGAAGCAGACGGAATATTCTAGAAAACAAATCCAACTAAAAGAAAAGAGGCGTTTCCTACAAACCAATATTCCAATGAAGTTGGGATGCTGTGTAAAATGTAAATAAAACTAAATACAACTCCTTTTTTACAAACATCCAGTTAAATACTCTACACAGACAAGATACTTAATGTTCAAACTCACAAACCTGAGTGCAACATGTCCCAAAAAAGCTGGGACAGGGCAACAAAAGACTGGGAAAGCTCAAAAAACACCTGTTTGGAAAATTCACAGGAAACAGGTGAGTGTCATGATTGGGTATAAAAAGAGCTCAAAGCAAGGACGGGGTGAAGTTCAACACTTTGTGAACAACTGCGTGAACAAATAGTGCAACAGTTTAAGGGCAATGCAAGAAATTTAGGGACATGCAATCGTCTACAGCCCATAACATCATCAAAAGATTCAGAAAATCCAGAAAAATCTCTCCACTTCAGCAGCAAGGCTGAAAACTATCACTGAACGCCTGTGACCTTTGACCCCTAAGGCAGCTCTGCATTATAAAGCAGCATCATTCTGTAAATGACATCAGCATGTGGGCTCAGGAACACTTCTACAATCACATCTACAAGGTCAAGGTCAAACTCTGCCATGCAAAGACAAAGACAAATATCAACAACACCCAGAAACACCGCCGGCTTCTCTGGGCCGAGCTCATCTGAGATGGACTGAGGCAAAGTGGAAAAGTCTGCTGTGGTCTGAGTCCACATTTCAGACTGTTTTTGGACATCATGGACGTGGTGTCCTCCGGGCTAAAGAGGAAAAGGACCATCCAGACTGTTATCAGAGCAAAGCTCAAAAGACAGCATCTGTGATGGTATGGGGGGGTGTTCGTGCCCATGGCATGGGTAACCTGCACATCTGTGAAGGCTCCATTAATGCTGAACATACAGGTTTAGAAACACCATATGCTGCCATCCAAGCAGCGTGCTATATTTACATTTATTTTTAAGCCATTGAAATATCAACTGCAGCAAAGAGAAAGACTCTGCGCAAGCGCAGCCCTATTTCCTGTATATTTAAGACTTTAAGGATTAAAAAAGAAAGCAGTTTCCCTTTGCAGCCCTGATTTAACCCTTTATATGTGTCCATTAACTCGCCTAAAGAGAAATTGTGACTGAAAGTGCACAATAATAATGGAGAGGCTCTTTTCCTTAGATAGTTCTGTTAAAAGGACTTTAAGTGTCAGGTTAAGATTACTTTTTACCTAATCACTGCTAAATTTAATCCTTGAGTTTCTCCTTAAACATGCAAATACATAACTGGACTGAAAAAGTCATATTTCGGTATTATTACTTGGCATATTTTGAATTAAATTAAGGGTCTTCATTCTTTGACAGTCCTAGTTTAGCATTTTAATTTTGTCTTAGATATGAAAACATTCAAGTGGAATTAAAAGACCAAAACAAAGGCCCCATGTGTCACTTAAGAGCCTTAAGGTGTAAATTTTAAGGTGTTTTTGGCTTTTGAGAACCCAGTTTTACCCTTAAGTTTCCTTCGAACAAGCAGTCCTTGAAATGGTCTTTTAAGTTCTTATAAAAGGAAGATTTAGTGTGTTTTTGGCAGAGCTTTAAACACCACTCTTCTCTTTTTCCCTGAGATGGAAGAACATAAAGCGTTCAGGTGTCGCTCGCTCTCCTGCGGCCTGAACACAAACATGAAATCTTCATTTTCTCTCCACCAATTAGACGTGTCGTCTGCGGTGGCAGATCACCACATTGCACTCTTGGACCTTCGTCAGCGGGGTGATGAGGCGATTCTCTGCTCGTGTGAAACGGTGCTGGCAGTCCCAAACTCCCCCCGCCACCCTTCTTCTTCGTCTTCTTCTTCTTCTCTTGTTTTTTTGTTCTGTGGTTTTCCTCCCCCGGCGATGCAGACAGCACAATAGTCTCACTGAGCGGTGACGATTAACACATAAAAGCGACACGGGGAATCTCGCAGCGAGATACGAGCGCACATGAGAGGGCGAAGCATTCATAGCATGCCAACGAGTTCAGTGGGAGCCGCCGCTATCTGATTGGTGATCTTTTGTTTTGGCGGTGCCCTCGATTCGAAAGGGAACGTGCCCAATCAGATTAGAGAGAGCGAGACGACAATCGCTGTTTTCTATTTACTGCCTGGATCTCCAAACGGCTCCAGGTTTCAGGCAGTCGGAGCGCCTTTGACACTCTTCTCCTTTTTACTGTCAGAATCTAAAGCTGGATTAAGTTCAAATTTCTGAACAATCTCATAATCTGAAGGGCCCGAGGCTTTAATCCAAAACTTTGACCACTCCGCATGAGCACCAGGAAATCTCAGGGAGATATTAAAGGCAGAAAATGAAGACGAGATTACAGATCGGAGCTTAAAAGGAGCAAGTGGTGACAACAAGGGAGCACATTTTTGGAGATAATCCCTCAGAAAGTCATCCTGAAAACCGAGAGTAATCAAAAGACCAGAGCACGTGTTGTTCTTCAAATGTGTTTCTTCAATTTCATGACAAATCTTCTTATTTTACAAATCTTTGTGTCAAGTCCATGTCAACTACTTGGCATCCAGATTATAGTGTAATAATGTCACCTGAAAATAGCTGAAAACTCAGGCTTCAAGATGTCAGACGTTGTGGAAATACACCTGTAACCTCAAGATAGTCCTTAAAAATGAAAACTAAATCAGTGTCTGTTGATTTTCATGTAGAGGTTGCAACTACAGGAAACAGAGAGGGCCAAAAAGGTCACAGAGAGAGGAAATCACAAATATCTGTCTGGTATGTTCGGAGCTAACCTGTGCTGCTAAATTCACCTAATCAGGCCGATCCGTCTTGTAAAATCAGAGCTCTTTAAGAAAAAAGATACTACAAGAGTGAAGACAACAAGCAACAAAGCAGCCAGGCAGGAACCTTTGGGGATGAAGAATGAAGCCGATGAAGAAGTGCCAAAAGCTGCAGTTTCTCTATCGTCCACTTGAGCCGCAAACTGTACATAAATGTGTTGTCTCTTATTTTTATAAAGGTGGGAAAGTGAGTTTAGACATCAGGCCATCACTGGGAACATTTCTGAAGCACACTGTAGATGCATAAACTCAAGAGTGTAATCTTGGTGTCCAAAATCTCAAACCTGCACAACTTATTTGCATCTCGTGGTCACCTCCGTCTCAGGCAGTGTGAAACTCAACTCAAATTGAATTTTCCACTCCGTTTTGGACTAAAGAAAACAAGCAGTAGGTGTGATTGCAGCTTTACTTAAGATACAACCAGCAGTGGTTGATGTGAGCAGGGAACTGAAGGTTAAACATCTTTACAGCCTGATGAAAAAATGTCCTTGGTCTAAACTATAGTTCAGCTGGGTGCTCTCACTGCACAGGGGGCTGATTTTTTTAATCTTTCCAGTTTTTATTTAATTGAGGGTTTCTGGTTTTGGAAATTAGGATATTTTATTTTATTTAACCTTTATTTAACCAGATAAATCCCATTGAGATCTCATTACAAGGGCGACCTGGCCAGGAGGTCAGCAGCACACGTCAAATATCCATACAAAATTAAAAAAGGTTTGAGCAATAAATTACAAACAATAAATATATGAAAAACAACAACTGGACAATGGAAGAGCAATAATTTTTAAGGACAGGTACAATTAAAAACACAGGCATTGTTCATAGGAACCTCGCTGCCTGGTGAGTAAAATGGAAAAACTTTGAGTGAAACCAGTTCAGCCAGTTTCAGTTCAGTCTGTATAGTGTTTCAGGCGGTGGAGGCAGCATAAGAAAAAGCTCTTTTTACAAAGTCAGTTTGGACTCTCGTAAGGCATAGGTGCTCCTCGACTTCTGCAGTAGTGAACATAGATAGGACGGTTATAATCCCAGAAGAGACTTATACATCAACAGCATCCAGTGAGTACACATATGCTAATGGTCAGACGACTCAAAGGCAGAGCAGCTTCTTTATCTGTGAGTAGGATGACCTTAGGTTTGTTGAGATGATGTGCAGGGTCCACTTAACCTGAAACACCAGGGGGAATGTTCGACTTATTCACTCATCAGCTCACAGAAAGTGTCTGGGGAGGGCAGAACCTTTCAGAAGTGTATCCAGCTGGTGATTGGATGATTGTTGGTCGTTCACATACATTAGGGGCCAATCAGATGATGTAGTAGGCGGGGGGCTACTGCTGCAGCGTAATCTACAAAACCTGAGCCACTTTGTCAGACAAACTCTCGCTGAAACAAGTCGAAAGTGGAGCAAAAATATCCTCTCTATCTGGTTACATCCTGCTGTCTGCGAGCTCGTAGCTCCACCTCTTCCTGCTTTAGAGGATGCTGATTGGGCCGTGCCACACTGGGTCGCTCACAGTCGTGACGGATTGGAGCTTTGCAAGATGGATCTGGCTAACAGATAATGAATCAGGTGGATCCAGCTGCATTGCAACAGTGTTAATTTTCACAGCACTTTTTAATTTAGCTTTAGTGATAGTCTTTTGCCTAAAATATCTTTGTTTTAGTCATAATTTAGTCACCTAAGCTGTTTTAATTTTAGTCTAGTTTTAGTTGATGAAATTTCACATTTTAGTCGACTAAAATATGAAGTGTAAAGGGTAAGGCATTTTTATGTTTCCTTGAATTTCTGAAGTCATGTTTTACACTTGGATAAAATGAAACATCTAATAACCCTTTATTGAATGCTACTAAAGTCTGAATGTATAAATGAACAGAAACAAATTGAAGTTTTGTGTGAAATGCAGTCACCTTTATTTAGGCTACCTGGCAGAGCATCTCAGTTACAATACCAGAACTGACAACAAACAGTGAACCTGCTCTACATGAATATATCAATTCATAAAGAGAGGAGCTCTGATTGGATCGCTCCACAACTTATCCCACCACCACCAAGCTAAGGCAGCTGTGATTGGATATATTCCTAACTTGTCTCTACTTTCTACATGACCAAATTAGGTCTGATTGGATTAAGTCTCTGTCAAACGTTTTATTCTAGTTTTTATTTGTTGATGAAAACGTCAGTTAGTTTAGTTTGCGTTTTTGTCCATGTGGACTTGTTTTTATTAGTTACTGTCTAGTTTTCATCAGGGGGAAAAGGTTGTTGACAAAAACTATGAGGAAAATAATTAGTCAACAAAATTAACACTGCATTGCAGGTTAGCATCAAGCAGCTGATGTCACGTCTTTGTGCAGTTGGCTCTAAAGTCCTCAGGGGCGAGTGAAAGCCTGTAAACAATGTCAGCTCGTACAGAGATCAGTTTGGATGAACTGAATTTCTTCAGTAAATGAAAAACAAAGAAGAAAACCTTCCTCCATGACCTCTGGACAGGTTTCACCTACAAACCTGCTCAGGTTATCTTCTTTACTGCCCTCCTACTACATTATCTGATGATTGACAGGATGAGCAGCCAATCACGTTCCAGAAAAACTTCATAAAGGTTCTGCCCTCCTGAAAATCCTTCTATGGGCTGTCAGACAAAGGATTTTATTTTCTAATGAGATATTGGGAGGGAAAATATTATTTATATCGATATGGCCGCTAAAGCAAGACAGGACAAGACGAGATGACATGGCTTCTGAACATATTAGGGGTGCACGATATTGGATTTTTGCTGATCTCAGATATGCTTTTATTTTCAAACTTTTATATTTTTTGGCATACAAGGAATCTCCTTGACTAATATTGACCCGCTCCTTGGAAAACAACATTTCACTCTCTAACAGAAGACACTATTGTTTTTAAAATGTGAACATTCAGCAACAACAGGTTGAAGCATCGTGCTACATTCACACATTCTGTGGATATTAGAGCCAATATATGTCATTTATATGGCTTATATGTATCTGATGTAATATTTACAGAAATTCTGATACCTACCAACACTGATATTCCAGTTTTTCAGCTAATATCTGCTGATACTGATATTGTGTTGAAATTAAAAAGGTTCAAAGTCTGTCATCTTGTTGTCGTCCACATCCACCACTGTTAAGATTTTGCGATGTGCACGGCCAGGTGAAAAATTGGTTTTGTTTTATGACCATAAGTTGCACCAAACTTCTGCGAACTGTCTAATTAATACAAGTGTGTGCTTTTTTCTGTTCAGAGATTTTTAAATGGATTCTCTCTTTAATACCATGTTTCTCTAAATAATAAACTACAGGAAGAGTGTGATTGTACATGCATATTAGGAATCTTTCATGGCCAACATTTTGAGATACAAATGCATCATCTAGGACTGATATTAAAGTTAAAAACTGATTTAATTTTGATGTTCCTTCTTCTCACAGGACTCTAGAGCTGAGATGCTGTCAGAATTAAATCTCTAAATTTCTGTATCGACTCCATGCTGTCATTCCAGTCAGTAAAGACTTCATTAGAGTGTCTGTTTGTGCTAAATCACTTGTTTTTCTAACAGATCTGCTGCTGTGAATGTAAATCTTTGATGTGACAGCTTTTTTTGTGTTTCAGCGGTTGTCGTGGCAGCTTTCCATTTTGGCTGGACGGTTTCTGCGTCTCCGGGTCGAGAGTTTCAGTTCTGGTGTGATCTGGACTTCAGGTAAGACGTTATATTCATGGTTTTATATCATAAGAATATTGTCACTCTGCTCTTTATAACCTATTTTAAGTCATTAATCACTCTATTTTTAAAGCCTGCAGCACTGATGAGTAAAAACAGACGATAGCAGCGGCCTTATTGATTACACTAAACACCATTAAATATGATGAATAAGTCCTGATATCATTACATAGTTAATATAATGTGTAAATCCACACTGCAGAGATATAGAGACATATTTTATGTTGTAATTATGTGTGTATATTATGCATATTGATGGGTCATTATCCGGCACACTAATATGCTGCTGTCATTGGTTTAAATATTCTATGATAATGATCTAATTAGCATTTCTTATTGAGGAGTCTTCACGTGGATGGATTTTACAGACTAAACGCCCTGTTTGTGTTTTTGTTGGACATGTGATGATGTTTGGATGCATTTTAAAAACACTTCATGATCTAATGTGGAATTTTATGACTATATTAGATAATAAAAGCAAATTTTTAACATGATGGTGCTTCAAAATGTTGCTAAAATGTGAATTTTAAGGATATTAAATGAAGATACTTGTGGATTATTAAAGACAAAAAAGTGGGACAAGTCTGAAAATAAAAGACAATATTTTCCAGCAGATCTTCTGACAAAACAAACACTGATTGATCACCTATTGTCTGTGAATCAGCAGAAATTTAACAAAGTCACTGCGAGTGTCTGCAGCCTCGGAGTTTGACTTTTGTTGATGATAAACAGATCAATAAATCCTCTGATTAAAGCCTGGATTTGTCACAAGTTTGTGCAGACAACGACAAAAAAAGAGGAAAAATCAGGTCAACATCATCATCAAATTTAAGCAGAAATATAATATTCAGTCTGATTTATATGACGAGGCTCTTTATTTATGTGTACATTTGATTAAATCAGAATCAGAAACACTCAATTACTCCCTGCGGGGAAGTCCGTCCTTATGTTTGCCTAAGAGGAAGTTAGAAAACAGAAATATGGACTTAAAGAAGTAAAATGTCAAACATAAGCAACAAGTCCAAATGTGCAGAACTGAAAGAAATTTAAAAAACTGTAATTATATTGATTTTATGCATTGAAATAAAAATGTGCAAACTATATCAACAAATTCACCAAGTTTTGATCTGCAAGTCTTATTTTCTGATACATAATGTCTTAGAATTATAAAATAACACTTTGATGCAGCACTAAAGAAAGTTTGGATCAATTCTTTTCAATCATTTTGGTTGTTTTTAAGAGTCTGATCATCTACAGAAGATTTATTCTCATTTATGGATGCACAAACATGACCTTAGTTTTAGGGGATACAATAAATTTTGCTCTTAAGTTGTTTGGAGATATTTTTAAATGTGCAAAGATGAATTGGAGATGCAAGCAGAAATATGTGCTGTGGGCCAGAGGTTATAATACAGGCTAACTCGGGATTTATTGTAAAAAGAAAAGTCATATTTTAAAAAGACAAAAGCTGCAAAAAGGGCAACTTACTTAGCAGATTTGGATTGTTTTTTTATGAGGGAATGATCCTTATTTAGAAGAGGATGTGTTTTCAAAGCAAACAGTAAAATTTTGATATTTTTTATGTTTTTAACAGTTCATTTAAAGTCATTTCAAAAGACAAAAAAATAATAACCGTCTAAGAAATAAACTAAAATTTTAAAGTTCAGAAGATTGTACATGTATGATTTTATACTCTTGATTTAAAACTCAACCTTACCCTTTTTTGGTAAATAAACCAGGTTAAAGAATCATGCCAGATGAGGCAGTTTGCCTCGTAGCCTGTAGCTAATGATCTGATCATGTTATTTTTTCTTGGACTAATCAATATGGTCATAGTTGTGGTTTAATTCCAGAATGATCACATGACCAAGAGCGTCGTGGCATTAAAGACACCATTTATCTGGGCGACTGATTTTAAATTTCTATACAAGAACATTTCTTCTTGATTTTGGTTATTTGGTTGGGTTCCAGTTTCTCTAATTTCTTGAATGGCTCTGATACGTTAATGCATATTCTCTTGCATGCATGATAATGGACACTGTTGCTCCAGAATATTCAATATTTGATTCTGTAATTATATAAAAACACAACATCTTGACCAGGTTCTCCCTCAGGTGCTTATTTTTTATTTTTTCATGGCTCGGCACCAGAGCAATCTGCACGTGTCTGCTGACCTTTAAGGCATTTATTACTCTGAAGTAAATCAGATTTCTCCTTCACAAGTTTGTCCATTTTTGTTTGTGTTGCACGAATTCAGAACAGCAGCTATTCTGTGACACTTCATAAAAGAGTTTGTCTCGACCAAAATATCTTAATTTAATCAATTTTAATTCTATAGTATTATTACATTAAAGATTTGTGCTGCAGTTTGATTGATAAGCTGCTTCATTCTTCTAATGTTGACACGGATCTCAAAGTGACAAAATTCATGCTTTAAAAAGAAAGAAATCTGCAAACTGGAGCACCTGGTTTATCCAGTTTTTGATCCAAGCTGCCAAAACTTTAATTAAAATGACTTAAACTGATAAAAACACTTTTAAGGATCATTTACTGGTTATTATGACATCTTGATCAGATTTTTGGTCTTTCAAACATGGAGCATGTTCACAGGAAAAACAATGTATATATTTATGATTATAACCAGAGTTTAATGGATATTAATGTCATGTTTGCTTCATTATTGTGTCGTTTATTGCGGAGCTTCTTTGGATCTGCTTTTGTGTTTTTGTTATTAATCCTTATTTATTTGAGAGGCCATCTCAGGACGGGCATCACAAATAAGAAAGAGCTTAAATGCTGGAGTGTGTGGTAACAGTTTACTCCCTCTGTACTCATCCTAATATAAATTAACTTTAAATAAATAAACTAATAAAACATTCAGAACTTCTCTGAATTTCTCCTTAAACAGGACACACTTCAGGATAGATGAGGAGATGTTGGTTTAACACGACAGTTTGACTGAAAAGTTTCTGCTTTTAACATTTTGATACGTGCATAAACATCCTCGTCCTGTAAGATTGAAACTTTGACTACTGCTGAATAGTCTTTATATTTTTGGATTTAAAGATGCTGTCAATCCTGATTTTCAGCATCTTTGATTAACTAACCCGGACTGATCGAACGATTGATGAGAGGGAGACAGAGACAGAGAGAGGAAACATTCAGCTCTTCTGTTTTTAATTTAGAGTTCATAAAAATAATTTATATTTACCGTAAATACTGCCAGAAAAAAATCAAGTCATGAAAAAACATGGTGTAATAGATGACTAAAAGAAAAGTGAAAATCAGTAATCACCTACTATCACTTTTATAATAATAAAAGCGATAATAGAGTTAAGTACAATGATTTTATTCTTAATTGCTTCTGTGCTAACATGCATTTTAAAGTTTTTACCCTTGAGAAGCTGCTAGTTTCATCCCTTTTATTCATTTAATTTGCTTTAATTTGTCTTTTATTTTTACTTTAATATTTCACTTTGTTAATCAGCATGTTGATGATTATTTTATGGTTTTAAAAGTTCCTCAACTAACATTTTTCTTATGACACTTAGTAAACATTGTCTTTAATAGGTGCTGTAAATATAATGTTAAAAATCTGTTGTGCCTTTGTTAAAGAAAATCAAAGTCAGATAAAGGATCGGAGATAAAAAAACAACCTCAGCTAAAATTCAACAAGATTAACAAGATCAGGGTTAAAATGATTTGTCATGAAAATCAGTTAATCTGAATTAATTTTATAAAATATTCCTAAATGTAAAACCATGAAAAACCTCAAATATTCAGAGAGTTTTGTAGAAGAAAAATATTTTCACTGGTGCAGGATCTAAATTTTAGAGCTTTACAATCAAAAAATAATCATAAAAACAACTGTAGAGACTGAAGGAGCAGATTTGGCTGTGTGTGGGTGTGTGTGTGAGTATATATATGTGTGTGTGGGTGTGTGTGTGAGTATATATATGTGTGTGTGGGTGTGTGTGTGTGGTGGATGCACTACTGTACCTCCAGTGGGATTTCTGAGCCAAAGCTCCTCATTGATGTCTGCAGCTTTAGGACGAGATCCAGACTGACCGATATTTACACATCTAGACTTGTGCTTCACTCCGAGCTCCATACGCTCCGCTTACACTCCTAAAAAAACATTAAAACTCAAATTATTTTAATATTAATTAAATTATTTAATATCAAACCAGTAAAACATCAGGACTTTGCTGCAGGCAGAGATATATCTCAAATGTCCCATCAACTAACGCAGGGGTCATTTTCATTAAATACTTAACATTAGCTTTTGTTTTTCGTTTTAGTTTTTCAAAGTTTCATATTTGCGTATTTACACAAAAACCACCTGCAAAAGCAACAAAGAAAATCATTATAAAATTGAAATGAAAAATCTATACAAACAACAAACAGGACAATACAGCAGCAAAAAAAAAAAACAGCAAAAAAGACTAACATTTAAAAACAACAAACATGAAAAATTACCATTATAATAAAAACAATAAAAACAGAAATAATGAAAAACATAACATCACAACAGCAGTTTCAAATGCTAGAGAGAAAACAAAATGTCAAACGTAGACAGACAGCAACAATAAACAACAGTTAAGAACAGCACAACAACAAATAACAAAACAACCAAAAACACAGATACATGACAACAAATAGTACAACAGTGAAAACCAAAACAAATCAACAAGTAACATCTAAATGACATATAGGAAAGCAAAAGCAAAAATACAAAATGCAAAAAAACATTAGCAGAAATATAAAAAACAACAAATGAAAAATACACAAGAAACAAAAGAAAAACAAACAAAAACACAATAAGAAATAAGAAAACAAAAACTAAAATACAAAATCAAGTTTAAAAATGCAACAATAACTCAAACACCAGAAAAAAATTAAGATCAAATCAAAAAGACACAACAATAAATAAGAAAGCAAAAAAAAACAAAAAACACACACACACACACACACACACACACACACACACAATGGAACAATATCTCAACAAATGCCAGAAAAAGTAAAGTTTCAAGTCAAGGACAATATAACAACAACAACAAAAAACACAACAACAAATAGAAAAACATAAATCAATATAAAAGAGACTGAAAAATTAATACATTCCTCAAACAGAACTTTTAAATTACACAACTTATCACAACTAAAACAGCAAACAAAAAACAAAAATATGTTAAACACAACGACAAATAATAAACGCACGACCCAAAAGAAAAAAAATGACACAACAAAAAAGAAAACAAACAACTGAAAAAAATACTAGCCAAAAAAATCAACTGAGGAAAACATAAAAAAAAAAAGATAAAGAGAAATAATGAAAATTAAACACAAACACAAATTTAAAAAAGTCATTACTTATCAAAAAAGTCAACAAAATGCTGTGCTGTTTATTTGTTATTGTGTGTTTTTCATTTGTGGTTGTGATTTTACTGGTTGTTGTTTTAGCAATATGTGTTTGTGTGCTGCACTTGAGGGCCACCATATTGAAGCGGATCTTAAATATCCCCTGACGTAGGTGTTGATTGTAATTAATCAAAATTTAAATTATGTTAATTAACTATGAATCAGCATTAATGACACATTAGAGCAGCGAGGATCCTCACGCTCCAGATGATTTTTATGTTACATAACATGATTTTGAGAAAATGCCCGGAGCTGACGACAGACATGATGGAGGGTTTCTGTTGTTCTTGTCTTTTCCCATCAGCCATTCAAAAAACAGAATATTCCCACATTTAGCTTCTGCATCATAATCTGAAAATGTGTTAAATATTTCCCAAAATGTGGGAAAAAAACTGATTGTCACATGATTTTAAATGCGTTAAAAAGAGGTTTAAATCTGTTGTAATTTTAACTTCAAATGAGCCTCTTAGTGTGTCAAAACAAATTTATTACTTTGTATAAGCTTAATTTATACAAAGTAATAAATTTGATCTTGTATCCCTTAAATTTGGTTAGTTTGTTGGTGTTTTTTTGGGTTAAATCTGAAGATATTAAATAATTTGAAAAGTGGATTTTTGATGTGAATTCCCTTTAAATTAGATTTAGAAACACATGCTCATGATTTTGATTCCTTATTAAGTTTGATTTAGTTCAATTAAATTTGTAATATTATTCTATACAAAACAACATGTGTATTGATAGCTTTAAGTTTAAATCTTAAATGACAGCAAAAGCGCATCGATATCATATTTAAAATAAAAGTATGTCTTAATATGAAGGAGAAGATGCTGAAAATAGTCCACATTTAGCGTTCAGGGTTGCCTAATTTGATCATAGTGCCAAAGTATTCCAAGTATTCACATTTAAACCCAGAAA